>JAWWEA010000021.1:84088274-84100758 GCA_035222095.1 Andricus quercuspetiolicola | reverse complement strand
TAGTAAAATTGTTATTTTTTATTATGCGTTCTTGGATTGTTTATAGTAGTAAAAATTCTATAAATGGCTATAAGTTTTAAAATCTTTTGAAATTTAAAAAAAAAGTAAACGAATATTTCAAAAACTTCAAAATTCAGAAAAGCGATTGAAGTATTATTTTATTATGTATATAAAAAAATACCAGGCTCTTATTAATTAAATAAAGTTAAACAATTAGAAGATATGTAATGTTATATTCGGTAATCCTTAGAGTATCATTTCACTTCTACCACTAATGATTGACGTAACACCCACTTTTTTATAATTCGCAAAGTAGCCACTAAAATCGAAGAAAAAATGTGCCATTATTTCCTGGCTTAAAAAATTGACACCAGTCAATAAAACTCAAAGTTTAAGTTTTCAAAGCTGAACCTTTTTTATTTAAAGTATTCAAGACTCAATTACAAATTAAACCATTCAAAGCGGAAGTTTTTTCTGTGTTTGAAAATATTAAGGTGCAAATCGACGACGAGGGATAACTCCCTGCCTGTGCTCTAACTCTTCCAGAGGTATGACATTTGCAGACAAAGGGGCAACTGCTATCCAAAATTCATTAGTAGGATCAAATATCGCAACAAATTGCAATTTCTGAGGGATATCGAGTATAAGCTCAATCTTCCCGTGCCTAAATCTAGGAATTGGAAATGGCATCTGGCCAGTTTGAAGCTTAATATCGGCCACACCTTCGCTAATTGGATCTCTTTTCACTTCCACGTCGTAGCCATGTGTATGCAGAGGTACCCATCCTGATAAACAACCTACAAAATTCCCCAAAGAGTTATTTAATTATGTAAAACGGTAGCGTCCAGTAATTACGTAAGATCTTTCTTTGGAGGTCCTGCTGGAAATATTGAAAAAGATAGAAATTTGGGGATAGGAAATGATAGAAATATTCTCTCTCTCTCTCTCTCTCAATGGGTCACTTTGCATCACTAAAACGCTATATTTACCTATCCCCAATTTCAATTTTGTATCTCTTTCTCTACATTTCGTGACCGAGGATAGGATAGGATGGATGATAGAGCAGAGGGTAGATAGAAAAAGATTGATGCTGATAGATGTAGTGTAGGATGAAATAGAAAAGAGAAGATTGAAAAAGATAGACGTAAATTCAGATTGACAAAGAGATAGAAAAAGGTGGATGTTGATAGATGTAATATAAGATAAGGTATAGGATGGGATAGAGAAGAGTAGATTGGAAAAAATAAACGGGAATATATATTGACAGTGAGATAGAAAAATCTTGACGTGGATAGATGAAGGATATGACGAGAGGGAAAAGAGGGTGTTGAAAAATTCTAGAGGTGAATTTAGATTGAAAAATGGATGGAAAAAGATAAGCGTTGGCAGACGTATGATACGCTAAGGCAGGAAACATAAAATTGAAAAAGATGGAGGGAAATTTAGATAGAGAGATAGAAAAATATTGACGTGGATAGACAAAGGATGGGATGAGATAGAGAAGAGAGGATTGAAAAAGATATACATGAATTTAGAGTAATAAAGAGATAGAAAAAGATAGACGTTGATAGACGGAGGATAATACAATTTGATAAAGAAGAGGAGATTGACACAGATAGACGTTAATAGATGTAGTATAGAATGAGATATACGATGGGAAGAGGGTATTAAAAAAGTTAAACGTGAATTTAGATATGAAGAGATAGAACAAGATAGGCGTTGGTAGATGTAAGATACGATGAGACAGAGAAGAAGATATTAAAAAAGACGGAACTTATTGTTAGATTGACAGAGAGATAGAAAAATAATTTTAATCTTTTTGGTATTGAAAAAAAATAGACGTGAATTCAAATTGATAAAGATATAATTCAGTCCTTGGGTATGAGAGAAAGTTAATTTTTGTTGGCCAGTGTAATTTACCATGATCAGACATTCAAAGAAAGGGAGATTCAACGGAAAATAAGGGAAGTAGCCAAGGAAGGAAACAAAGAAGGTAAGTAGGATACCAAAAAATGTGTATACAGGAGGAATGGTATATTTGAAATGAGGACAAAGAAAAGTTAGAGAAGAATGAACGAGATTTTTTAGTGAATAATACGTGGTGAGGAATATGAGGAGAAAGGAAAAGAGTAAAGGAACAACTAAGAAAACTAAGGAGCAAGAAAAAGATACAAGGAATAAAATAAGTCAAGTTGATTTTTTGGAATACTAGGGGAATTATCAATAAGGAGAGCTACTACTATAGGAAGGAGGAGAAAAGTAGGTCAAGTGGAGGAATCATGACGTGAGTCAGGACCAATCTAGACGAAAGGGAAGTGCTAAAGGGAGTTATGAGTGGCGTACGGGAAAAAAGGTTAAAATAAATGGGAAAGGTATAAAAGATGTGACAAAAGACATAAAAAAGCTTATTAAGAAGGAGGAAGAAGAAAGACTAATAATAGGGGGGATTTTAATGCTGGAAAAGGAAGGAAAGGTAATAGATGTACTTGAATCGAGTGGAGGGTTATACAACGGAAGGCAACTGACAGAAGTGATAAAAGATAAGAGGTGTTATATACTTAATGCATATAAGAAAGGAGACGAAGAAGGGGAATTCACATATGTAAGAAGCAACACGTTTCGAGTCATTATTTACGTAGTCACTAATATAAAGGGTTAGGAGAGTGTAAGAAAAAAGAAAATAGAAACTAGAGTAGAATCAGATCACCACCAAATAGGAGTTTACCTGAAAAGCAGAATAAAGAAGGAATTGAGAAAGATTATGTTGAACAAACGGAAAAATGAGTGTTTGAGAAAATAGTGTTGAATAGTTGAATGGAACGAAAAAAGATAAAAATTGGACAAAAGATTGGTGAGACAATGAATGTAAGAAATAGAAAAGGGAAGTTAAAAAAGAGTGGGGGCAAAGATTATAATATCTTTGGTGGGGGTACCATATTTCGACTACAAATTGCATAATTATTTCTTGTTTTCCGACGTAACCCTTTTAGATTTCAAACATGATTAAGTAATACGATAATTTGTTATTACTTGTTATTGAATTATTAATAATGAAGTAATTTCCAGTTTTTCGCTCAAGGTTGTCTTAGATTTGACAATCAGCCTTATACACAATATATCAATAATTGTTTTATTTCGCTTTTATTATGTTATACATAATATTACATACGTCTAATTAATGAAGCCTCGGCAGTGATAACGTTGTATAAAAAAAAATCTTTTTTGATGGAATCTTTACTTAAATTGTGAATATACGTTGATATACTTTGTTTTATGACATAGTTTGTTCAAACATATAACATACTACGTCGTAGAACAGGAAATTTTTGAGCAGAAATGGTTTGTCTTAGTGCGCAAATACTTTTAATTAAATCTCTTGGAATTCTTTTAGAAATCCTCTCGTGATTAATTAATGGGCGTGCCCAAAGCAATATAGTAATATTTATAACGTTCTTGCACGCACAGAAATAATATATGATTACCTTTTTATTGAGATGAAATTCGTGATACAAAATAATTTTTGTTTATCATCGAGTTTATATCGACGGCCCATGAACCAACTAATAAAGAAGATATGGGTCTCAAAATGTGGAAAAATGATAAAAAACAGATAACTCTTTTAGTTTCCGTCGAAATATTTTGCCTGCCGACGACTACAACCTCTATTTAAATTTAAAACATAATTGCAGAGCGAAAAGTAAAATTTTCGAAATTTTTAAAATGTCAGTCTACATAAAATATCATTTTCGGTTATCATCATGAGTCTGCTGTTTGGAAACCTTACCTTATGTTGACTGAATTTTTCATTTTTACACATTTTCCCCTATGTATGTAAATCCAATGAAAAGCTTCAAGTGTCGTGCGGGAGGTGTAAATATTAACCGATTTGTCTCAATGTATGATATCATGATTGTAAGATTTTTTATTATTTCTATTAAAAATTACAAAAACTAGGAAAAAATACAGACAAGGTCAAAACCCCTATTGGAAAAAAGCCGCGAGCCTCAAAAAGAAGATATATCCGGGGAGTTCAAACGTATTAAACTTACCAACAAAATCCAGGCAAAGCCCAAATGTAAGAATTATAATGCAGCTAGCGATCTTCATTTCTCGTAGATGTAGATTACTGATTTCGTGAACGGTGGCTGATAAATTTTGAATACATTCACTGCTATATACTTAACTTTATGATATTGCTTATATATACTATTACTTGTAAATCTTTCAGAAATAATGAAATTAACAATGTGTGAGGACTGTGTGCTAGGGTCAATAAAATGATTGACGTCACTTTAAAGCCAGGATATGAAAACAAATTGATAACAACTTTTGCGAAACATTTGCTTTAATACCCGTTAACATTGCGTCATGTTGCGTCATGAGAAAATCACGTAAAACTTAAGAAATTAAGCAAGAAAAGCTAAATGATTATCAGAAAATAAAGTGTAGGGTTTGCTACAAAAGATACATATAGTTCAAATTAAAATATGTACAGAGACCGTTCAGAATCAGGAAAAAAAGAACACCAAAATCATTTCAGGGGTCCAGCTAATAATCATTTTATTAAATTTAAGAAAAATTAGTTTAATAACACATAAAATGCCCAAGTATCAAATTAATCTAGAAAATCACATCAAAACGTTGCACAATGGGTAGTTTTCATTTGTTATCTGCACTGTTAAAAATGTTATGAATTTTAATACTTATTTACTGTGCATACCAAAATTAATATATTTGTATATGAAAACTGAAATGATACCCAGGTGTATTAAACCTAAGCGCTAGTGCATGCGTCGCGCAATGCTGCCGACCC
This sequence comes from Andricus quercuspetiolicola, assembly GCA_035222095.1. Taxonomy (NCBI): domain Eukaryota; kingdom Metazoa; phylum Arthropoda; class Insecta; order Hymenoptera; family Cynipidae; genus Andricus; species Andricus quercuspetiolicola. Next base: position 84,095,945 of record JAWWEA010000021.1, on the reverse strand, counting down.
TGACATGTCAGCTGATGCCAGCCGTCAAGCAAGCCTCGCATCTGCTCGTATGACAATTTAGTATTACTAATTACTGAATAGTAAATGATAAATAGAAACAGTGAATTGCCAGTCGCTCGTTTGAGTGAAAAGGTAAGTTAATTTGGTTAAATTAATTAATTTAGTTAGTTCTTCACAATTAAGGCGTATAATTTTGGGACGAAGAAACCAGCCTTATAACCGAAAAATCGATTTTCAGGTTTTTATTGATTCTGAATAATGAAAACTTTCCCTTATCGAATAAAAAATCCCTATTGCTCCACGATCCAAATTGAATTTTCTGGAGTTCAAAGTTGTGAGGTGATTTTATTTGCATTGCGCTAAACTCTTGCACCAACACTCTCACGCTTCGTGTACGTATTAGTACGAGGGCCCCTTTGCTACTTTTTCGGCTTGCTTTTATTTTGATGCGCTTTTTCTCCTAAACTCATTTTCGGTCGTAAGGCTGGTTCCTTCGTTCCCCGTCATATATAGATAACCTAAGAATTATACATTCAAATCAGATAACTAATGCATATTTTTTAGGTTATATAATAAGTTCAAAACAAACTGAAGTGCAGACTTCGTTTTCGAGAAAAAGATCTAAGACTTTCTAAATTTTAGCTAATTTAAAATGTATGACCCTATCTTAATATGAATAATATAGATTTTCACATTGCACTTTCTATCTTCTCAAGATATTTATATTTTAGACATTCTCTGATAGCGTATGTACTTCGATAGATGAGAATTATATATTTTTTGATTAGGAAATGAAATTTCTAATTAATTTAATTTGTTTCAGAATAATAATGAAAATCAGTTCACTAGCAGACGAAAAAAGAGGGCAAGCAAATAGAAAAGCGAAATCATTTAATTCCACTGTTTTCAACTTCGCAGAACAACTCATCCGATTCACAAACCTATTTGTAATATAGTTTATATACATTTATTTATTTATTTAAAGTAAATAAATTATTTTAAAAATTAATGTTTGGTATCATTTTAAAACTATACCCAAAAATACCTAGATTATATTTAATATACATGTGTATTAAAAAATCATATGCGTTGTTGTAAAATTATTACAGATGTGTATAAAACTTAATGCACATGTGTATTAAATTTCAGATGTGTATTTGAACTTTCAAATTTGGTGATATCTTAAATTTAATATACGTATCTGAAGAAAACTTCCAATACATGTGTATTAAACTTAATACAGCAATTTCTAACAGTGTACTGATCACTTAACCTCATTCTATGACCGCTGAGAAAGTGCTTTCTCATTACAATCAAATCAATTCACCGACTATCAACTTCAGGTGAGACCATGAGTTCAAGAATGTTTGTGGCACTAAATCGAATAGGTACAGCTGTATATGTCCTTAGACTAGCTGTAGCAGAGTTTCTTCGCAAGAAGGAGAGGCGTTACCATGAACGAGACTTTACTTTGTACTCAGAAAGAGATTTTATTCAAAAGTTTTCCTGAAAAGATGCCGGTTTGTAATTTCATTTCATCATTCATTTTACATATAATTCGTAATCAAAGACTGATTCATACCAAATGATAAAAATGTTTGCAATCGAAAAAAAGTAATTTTGAAAATGGTACTTCCCAATTCTACTTTTTACTTTCTATGAATTCTAAATGGTATAGCACTAACAATTGTTAATATGACGTTTGTATATTTATCTTATCCTCAACTGCATAATTCAATACATCCTAATTCAGTCTTTAATTAATTTTGCCTTTGGATCGCGTGATACTCTATTTTTCCATATGAATACCTGAATGCGTTAAACATATTCAATAAACTTTCACTTGTTTGTCAGTCCATTGTTTGGATTTGCCAAAAAAGGATTTGAATTAAAAAGTTGGGTGTTTTTCTTTAGTAAAAAGATAATTTCATTCATCAGTAGTTGTAATATTAATATCATTTGGAAAAATCAAAAAATTTGATAGCTCTACATCTTGTTATTTATGTGATGCAACTTGATAAAAATTTCATCTATATAATTGTCCAAGAAACTTTTGAATATAATTTCAGTCGATTTTTGATTGTGCATTATTGAAAATCTTTTGAGAACAGATTGTTGTTACTACGTGGCCACGGCACATCTCTACGTGGCCATTTGGACATGTTTGCACCTATTTAAAAAATGCCCTGAAATAGTTGAATTACCTCGAAGGTAGGAAGGTTATCGACAGTGTGTTATCTTGTGTAACCATCACCATAAGTAAAAATATAACAAATAAAGCTAAAATTACATATAACTCTGTACTTGCGCCCACTGTGCTGTACGGTAGCGAGACCTGGAACTACCAAGAAAATGATAAGAGTAAAATTAACACGGTTTGCATAAAATTCTTGCGCAATGCATGTGGTAAAACGCTAATAGAGAAAGTTAGTAATGAAAGGATCCTCAAAAAATGTGGTGTAGAGGAACACTGTTTAACAAGTGAAAAAAATTTGTTGAGATGGTTTGCGCATGTTGAGATCATATGTCGAGAATATATAAAAAGCCATAGAAACACAAGAGCTTGCACGAGAAAATGTATGGACGTAAAGGAAGCTAAAGTTGAATGTCAGGACAGGGAAAATTGACGACAAATAGTTTATAAGAAATGCATGGTGAAGAGTGTCAGTGGAGTGAGAGACGTCTAAAACGAAAGACCTTGAATACTAATGGGCCCGCGTGGAGACCTTTACTTTGTGGATGTGATTAACCAATTAAAGTGAAGGGTATGGATCTTACTATGTGGTCATCATCAAGCTGGGGTGATTACTGGAGAGATTGATCAGCGACCTGGGTCGGAGCATTGTTGTTGAACGAACATGTTGCTTAAATATCGATTGGGGTTAAGTGATTGCGTGAAAAATACGCAAGATTACATGAATCTGTGTGATTACCTAAGATTTTGTGAAATGTCTTGCAATGAATCACACAAGATGACACAAATCCATGTTAGGCCATTTACAATGTAAATTGTGCTGGGTACTTCATAGATGAACTACAAGTTGTGATTAAATCAATATTTTCTTGAATTAACCAAAAGTTTTACTTAGGTCAACCAAAATATTTGTTTGGATCAATCAACAGATATGGTATAACGAACCAGATTTGACTAACCAACAAATTGTCTCGTGTCAAACAAATATTTTCTTGTCCATACAATAACCATATTCTAGGGCTAATTCAACCCAAATTTTGTTCATTCAACCAAATATTTTTCTGGACATGGTATAGAATTAAAAGAAACGTTAGAAACTCATCCGGATTTAAAACAATTCAGTAAATGCCACTCAATAAAATTTGTTCTTCTATTCATCCGAACTCTTTTACGATTTCGTTGGATTTTCTTTTTTAACCCATTGTGCAGCTTTAAATTTAACGTTCTCTAAAAATTGACGAATTCAAAAATAATCTGTGGACGGTTTTCATCAGATTAAATTGGAGAAGTTTCGATTGAAAAATTATATTTTTTGATAAAATAAATTAAATAATGATTGTGGTCTGGTTTGCGTTGAGTTGATACATTAGTCGAGAAACCGAATGGAACTAGTTTAATTTCACAACGGCAGTTTGCTTAAGCTGATCCTCACCGGAAGCATAAATGCAACATTAAGGTTACTCTATAGCTCTACAAGTAATGAGAGTGTATAATCGACTGGAATCGTTCATTGTTTCAACAGCAGCTGTATTGTTTAAAAAATAAGATGTCGTATTCCAAAATGTTTGTAGAAATCGAATTCTTTTAAAAAGTGTCTCTCTGCATTCTTTGCACTCACAAAGTGTCCAGCAACCTTGAAAACCTTGAAAACCTGGAATATTCCTTGTACTTTTTTCAAACCTTGAAAATCTGGAAATCTCCTTGAATTTTTCAGGAGAACCTTGAATTTGAATATTTTTTTTTTACTTTTAAAACATTTATTTTTTTGAAATACGAAGAGTAATTTAAATCTTCTAGTCTATTGTGAAAGAAACATCTCGTTTGGAAGAAATCTTGCTACTGAAAAGTTTTTCATTCATCATGATATAATTCATCTTTTATTTATTACGGAATAAATAAAGAGATTTCAAGGCACTTTTTGTAGATTGTACTAATTGATTTATAGATTGTAATGAACAGACTGCAATAATGTGAATAATTATATAAGTTTTTAATTTCTTTTCCGCTAATATAGAATGTTAAAGTATATATTTTATGATATTTAACTAACAAATTACAAAAATTATTAGTTGAAAATGTCGATATTAATTCAGTTTCAGAAATAAAATGAGCTATAGCCATACAACGGATTTTTCGAGGGGTAGACCACTCGGTTTTTGAGTATACGCCAGATTTCAAAAGGTTACAAAGATTTTTAAAGATTTCAAGAGATTTCAAAATATTTTGAAGATTTGAAAATATTTTTAAGATTTAAAAATATTTGAAGGGATTCTGAACATTTCACATAGATTTTACAACAATTTCACCAAGATTTTAAAGGTTTCAAAGATTTCGAAACATTTCAAAGACTTGAAATGATTTCAGAAAGTTTCAAAACATTCCAGAAGACTTCGAAAGATTTAATTAAGAAAGATTTCACAAAAATTTCAAAAATTTCAAGGATTTCAGAGATTTGAAAAAGGCGTGTACAACAGATTTCAAAGATTTCACAAAGATTTCGAACATTTCACAAAGATTTTAAAACTTTCAAAAGACTTCAAGCATTTTAAAGATTTTAAAAAGGGATTTTAAAGCATTTTAAAGATTTAAAACGATTTCAAAATTTTCCACAAGATTTCAAAAGGCCTCACGAAGATTTCAAATATTTTAATGATTTTAAATGAATATAAAGGAATTCAGAAAAATTTCACAAATATTTAAAAGGTTTCCTAAAATTTTCATAAATATTACAAACGATTTCAAATTTTGTTTGAAGATTTCAAAAGATATTAAATACTTCAAAAGATTTCAACGAATTCACAAAGATGTCAAATGATTTCAAATATTTCACAAAGATTTCAACAAATTTGAGAAGATTTCAAACAAACACAAAAGTTTTCACAAACAAAGATTAAAGAAAGATTTCACAAATATTCTAAAGATTTTATAAGGAGTTCAAAATATTTTAAAAAATTTCACAAAAATTTCAACGATATAAAAGATTTGAAGGATTTCAAAGATTTCAATGATTTCAAAGATTTCACAACAATTTGAAAAGATTCAAAAATATATCACAAAGATTTCACAATGATTTTAAATACTTCAAAAGATTTCAACGAATTCACAAACATTTCAAAATATTTCAAAAAATTTCAAAAAGATTTCAAAGATTTCAAGGTTTTTAAAGATTTTACAACAATTTTAAAAGATTTCACAATGATTTCACAGAAATTTCAAGATTTCAGAAAGATTTTAAATACTTCAAAAGATTTTAACGAATTCACAAAGATTTCACAAAAATTTCAAGGATTCCAAAGACTTTACAAAGATTTAAAAATATTTCCAAAGATTTCACAAAGACGACTTATGTTCGCAAAAAATTAAAAATTAATTAATTTATAATTCTGCTTTCTTTGGAAATTGTTGGTTAATAATAAGAAAATAAAATGTCTCATATTTTACATGTATAACAAACGGTTAATTTATTATTTGATTTAAGAAAAAAGGAGACCTGGAAAACTTGACTTGGAAAACCTGGAAAAGACCTAGAATTTTGTTAATTTTGTTCCTAAGAATCGCTGGACACCCTGTATTTATTTCCTTAGCTATATAATCTCTCTATTTAATTATTTATTCTCGAATTTGTTATTAATTGTAACTTTTTTATGTTTCAGGTGAGTTAAGGATTATAAAGATGCTTGAGCAATTTTTTTCTCTATTGGGTAAGTTAACAAATAAGAGACTTCACAGCCCAGAATACTATTAAAATAGGGGAATATAAGGGGAATAAATTGTTGTAAATAAAATAAACGTAGGTACCTTTTAATAAAATCGTTGCATTTTCAACCAAAGAAGATGAGTTTTCAAAAAAAAATTGAGTTTTCAAACAATAAAGTCGAATTTTTTAGAAAAATTTGACTTTTAAACCTGGAAAGATGAATTTTCAACCAAATAGTTGAATTTTCACAAAAAATAATTTTAAAAAAACAGTTGCATTTACAACCAAGTAGTTGAACTTCAAGCAAAAGAGACGAATTTTCAACAAAAAAGTTGAACTTTTAATCACATAGTTGAATTTTCATCCAACAAGGGTGAATTTGTAAAGAAAATGGTGAATTTTTAAAACAAAAGAGATTAAACTTCAACCAAAATCAATTACATTTGCAACCAGGTGGTAGAATTTTCAAGCTAAAAAGATGAATTTTTTAGAAGACAGTTAAATTTACAACAGTTGCATTTTCAACAAAATAATACAATTTTCAAACCAAGCAGTAGAATTTTCTACCCAAAGAAAAGAATCCTCAACCAAACGAGATGAATTTTTAAATAAAAGAGATGAATTCAGAACCAAAAATGTAATAGTAGACTTTTTAATTAAAAAAATTAAACCTCTAACCATGAATTTTTAATCCAAAAAGACAAATGTTCAACAAATCAGGTCAATTTTTATATTGTAAAGATGAATTTTAAAACAAACTGTTGAATTTTCAAGCTAAAAAGACGAAGTTCTTAGATAACAGTTAAATTTTCAACCCAAAAACTTGAACTTTCAACAAAAAAGTTCATTTTCGCCAATATAGATGAATTTGCAACCAATAAAGATGACTTTTCTTCCATAAAGATTAATTCTGGACCAAAGATATAGTAGTAGACTTTTCGAGTCAAAAAAATTAGCTTTCAACCAATAAAGAAGGCTCTTTTACCAAAAGATGAATTCTCAATCCAAAAGGACGTTCTTATCCGAAAAGACAAATGCTCAACAAAATAGTTAAATCTTCTATCAAAAGAGATAACTTTTTAACAATATAGTTGAATTTTTAACAAAATAATTAAATTTGCAAGCAAATAGTAGCATTTTAACCAAAACACATGAATTCCGAACCAAAAGTATAATACTCGAATTCTTACGAAAATAGTTTAATTTACAACAAAGTTATTAAATTTTCAACAAAATAGTTGAATTCTTATCCAAATAGTTGAATTTCCAACTTACCAAGATGGATTTTCAACCGAATAGTGGAATTTCTAAGCTTAAAAGACGAATTTTTTAGAAGACAGTTGAATTTTCAACCCTAAAACTTGAATTTTTAACAGAAAAGTTCATCTTCAGCTAAGAAAGAGGAATTTGCAACCAATAGAAATGAATTTTCTACTAAAAAGGATTCATTCTGAACCAAAAATATAATAGTAGACTTATCATTTTAAAATAATGAACTTTCAACAACAAAATCAATTTTCAGACGAAAAAGATGTCTTCTCTACCAAAAGATGAATTTTCAACAAAATAATGAAAATTTCAACCGAATAGCAAAATTTTTAATAAAAAAAATGTAATTAAAATAATTAAGTTTCAACCAAAATTAGTTTGGTTTTTCTTGTTGGGTTCTGTTAATTCAGTTAGCATTTAGGCGAAAAAGGGAGAAAAAGCGGAAATTTCTGGAAAAATAGGGAAAAAGAGGAATTCTTTAAAAAACGGGAATTTTGTATGCTTACAATAT
>JAWWEA010000021.1:83957734-83970506 GCA_035222095.1 Andricus quercuspetiolicola | reverse complement strand
AAGTTAATTTTCCACCAAATAGTTTAATTTTCTGCCAAATCGTGGAATTTTCAAGCCAAAAACACGAATTTTCTACAAAACAGTTCAATTTTTAACCCAAAGATATGATTTTTTGACTAAAATAATTAATTTTCGACCCAAAAAAATAAATTAGAAAAAGTTGTTTTACTTTGAACCAAGTAGTTTATTTTTCTACCAAGAAAATTTTTTATTCACAATCAAAAACAGTTCAATTTTCAAAAAGACGAATTTTCAACAAAATAGTTGAATCCTCATCCCAAAAAGATTAATTTTCATCCAGCTGCATTTTCAACCAAATTAATTAATTTTCTACTAAAAGAGGCGAATGTTCAAACAGTTGAATTCAAGGAAAAAAGATCAATTTTTAATCAAATAATTGAATCCTCAACCAAAAAGATGAAATTTCAACAAAAAAGATTAATTTTCTAACGAAAAAGACGAATTTTCAACAAAATGCATGAATTTTTTATCAAATTGCTGCATTTTCAACCTATAAACAATGAATTTACAACCAAAAATGGAATACTTAAATTTTCAGATAAAAAAATTCTTTTTTAACAACAAAAAAAGACGAAATTTCAACAAAGAAGTTAAATTTTCAACCAAAGAAGCGAATCTTTGAAAAATGAATTTTCAACAATATATCAATTTTCAACAAAATTTTTGAATTGTTAAGCCAAAAAGACTATATATTTAGACAACAGTTACATTTTTAACACAAAAATACAACTTTTTAAGAAAGAAGTTAATTTTCTACCAAATAGTTCAATTTTCGTAAGCATAGTTAAATTTTTAACCAATGAGTTGAATTTTTAATAAAAAATATTAATTTTCAACAAAAAAGTCCATTCTCGACCAAATAGTTTAATTTTCTAACAAATCGTGGAATTTTAAGCCCAAAAAGACGAAAATGATGAATCTTCAAAAAAAAAATGAATTTTTAAAAAAGTAGTTTAACTTTAAACCAAGTAATTGATTTTTCAACCAAAATAGATGAATTCTCAACGACAAATCTAATAGTTGATATTTCAATAAAAAAAGATTTTTATTTTAAATCGGAAACAGTTGAATTCGGCCAAAAAGGGTGTGTTTTCAATAAAATACTTTAATCCTCAACCAAAACAGATTAATTTTCAACGAAAAAGATGAATTTGCAACAAAAGACAACTCCCAACAAAATAGTTATATCTGCAACCAAAGAGATAAATTTTGAACTAAAATGATGAATCATCAACCAAAAAGATGAATTTTCAATAAAGTAGTTACATTTTCAACCAAAGAGGTGAATTTTGAATTAAAATTATGAATCGTTAACCAAAAAGATCTTAGTTTTAAATCAAAAACAGTTCAATTCGTCCAAAAAAGACGAATTTCCAAAAAAATTGTTTAATCCTGAACCAAAAAAGATTTATTTTCTACCAGTTGCATTTTTAAATAAATTAGATGTAATTTTTTCCAAGAGACACGAATTTTACACAAATAAGTTAAATCTTTAATCCAAAAATATGAATTAAAAAAAAAAGAATAGTTAAATTTTAAGGTAAAAAAAATTAATTTTTAACCACGAAATAGATAAAATGGCAACAAAGAAGTTCAATTTCCAGACAGAGATGAATCTTTAAAAAATGAATTCTCAACAATATACATTAATTTTCAACAAAATTGTTGAATTTTTAATCCAAAAAGGCTAATCATTTAGAAAACAGTTGAATTTTCAACCCAAAATATAATTTTTTAACAAAGAAGTTAATTTTCTAGCAAATGGTTAAATTTTCAAAAAATATAGTATAATTTTTAACCAATGAGTTGAATTTTCAACCCAAAATAAGAATTTTTAACAAAAAAGTTAATTTCCAACCAAAGAGATGAATTTTCAACAAATTACGTGAATTTTCTACCAAACAGTTGAATTTTCAACCTATAAAAAATAAATTTCTAACCGAAAATTGAATAGTTATATTTTCAGATAAAAAAAAATTAATTTTTAGCAACAAAAAAGGACAAAGTTGCAACAAAGAAGTTTAATTTTCAATCAGATGTGAATCTTCAAAAAATGAATTTTCAACAATATACATCAATTTTCAACAAAATTGTTGAAATTTTAAGCCAAAAAGACTAATTATTTCGAAAAAAGTTGAATTTTCAACCCAAAAATATAATTTTTCAACAAAAAAGTTAATTTTCTAGCAAATAGTTAAATGTTGATAAATATAGTTTAATTTTCAACCAGTGCGTTGAATTTTTAACCCAAAATATGAATTTTCAACAAGAAAGTTAATTTTCAACCAAATAGTTTAATTTTTTACCGGTTTGTGGAATTTTCAAGCCAAGAAAACGAATTTTCTAGAAAAAAGATTAATTTTCAACGAAAAAGATGAATTTTAGATTAAGAAGATTAATTTTGTGTCGAAAAGGATGAATTTTCAACAAAGTACGTGAATTTTCTACCAAATAGTTGAATTTTCAACCTACAAGCAATAAATTTCTAGCCGAAAATGGAATAGTCAAATTTTCAGATAAGAAAATTAATTTTTAATAAAAACAAAAAGAGTCGAAATTTCAACAAAGAAGTTAAACTTTCATCCAAAGAGGTGAACCTTTAAAAAACGAATTTTCAATAAAATACATCAATTTTCAACAAAATTTCGGAATTTTTAAGCCAGAAAGACTAATTATTCAGAAAACAGTTGAGTTTTCAAGCCGAAAATATAATTATTCCTAAAAAAAGTCACTTTTCTAGCAAATAGTTCAATTTTCAAAAATATAGTTCAATTTTTAACCAATGAGTTGAATTTTTAACACAAAATATGAATTTTTAACAGAAAAGTTAATATTCAACCCAAAAGATGAATTTCCAACTAAAATGATGAATTTTCAAAAAAATAAATAAATAAATGAATTTTTAATAAAGTAGTTCAATTTTTAACCAAGTAGTAGTTGAATTTTCAACCAAAAATAGTCAAATAGTCAAAATGGTCAAATATTGCTCAATTTCAGATGATTAATTTTTCGATGTCTTCAATATTACAAATTATTCAATTTGAAACGATTTCAATTTGTCACCGTCGTCCAATTATGAATCTTGGAATTTGAAATCATTTTAAAGTTGAAAATAATTTATAAAGCTTTAGTCTGAAATTTATAATTGTTTAAATACATATTAATGCTTTCGATTTGGATCAGTGCAATTTTGAACAATAGCAATTTTTAACGTTTCAATTCGAAAATTGTTATATTTCAAACACTTTTAATTTTTAATTTATAAAAAGAAACGTAGACAAAAAAAAATAAATTCAATTTGCAAGCAATTTAGATATAGATTCATTCAAAAAATCATTGTCACTATTATTTTAAAAATAATCATTAATTACTTCTCAAATTATTTCAGGTATGCTCGGATAAACGACTGCAATCCGATGTTTTCTGAGCCCTAACTACTACTAGAAAACTAATAGAAAAATGAAGATATTCTACATGAGCATATTAAAAATATGCCCAGTTTTTGCATTTCTCTTCAGTACAATTTCGATCTTCACAACAATCTACATCAGCGCAGAGATTTCGCCAATTTTTGCTTTTTTCTCCATCCAAATTTACTTGAACTGGTACTCAGCGTGCAAAATTGCAAAAAGTACCTCGACACTGAAGATCGAAAATCCCAGCAATCTCAGCAATCAAAGCAATCAAAGCAAGCAAAGCACAGTTATAAACATAAACCAGAGACAAAATTCGATTTTGCCTCGGAGAGAAACGAAATTCTGGTATTGCGAAAAATGTCAATCGTATACTCGTAGGGCAACCTATCATTGTCCAGTTTGCAAAAAATGTTATCATTTTCGAGACCACCATTGTTTTTTTATGGGGACCTGCGTTTTGCGACAAAACATGGGACACTTTATTTTAATTTGTTTCTATTCCGCCTTAATGTGCCTCCACTCTTTGTTAGTTCTTGGTCCCTATTTGTATGAACATTTACATCATTTTTTCAAACCAGGATCGAGTTTTCTCAATGTTCCATTGAGTTTTTGCTTCCCTGTGGCCTTGGCCAGATTTTTATTTTCTAAGGAAGAATCCTGTCTTTTATTAGTTACCCTATTTGACGTGCAGGTTTCCACTTTTTGCGTGGGAACTTGCTACGGCTCTTGGAAACTGGGAGCTTGTCTGAGTGGGAGGCAAAATTACAGTTTTCGTCCCGGAAAACAGGAAAGTTTCAAAGAAATTTTCGGAAGTCGTGGACTTTTCAATTTTTTCTTTCCTTTTGATAGTCTGATTGGTCCTAGATTTAACAAAAGCTGTGAACTCAAGCAAGTGTAATTTTTTGTAAAAAGAGCGTATTTTTATAAGGCAGTAAGTGTACTTTTTAATACAAAAATTATTGTTTATAATCTACGATTCATTCATTTTGTCAGCTCAACATTAGGGTTTTATTTTAAAAGATTAATTTTTGTAGGATTTAACAATTTTTCGGGGAAAACTTTGAATTATTTCAAAGATATTTTATACTTTCAGAAGTTTTGAAAAGATTTTTTTGAAAGGTTTTACAAAGACACTTTTTTTAAGATTCCAGGAAAATATTTTTAATGTTTTATTTTGAAAAATTAATTTTAAGAAAATATTTAAAAGGATATTAATATATTTCAAATGAGTTCCTAAACTTTCGGAAAAGAACAAGATACATAGTTTCTCAGTTTTGCAAGATTAACAAATTTTAGAAAAGATTCGAACAATTTTAAGAGATATTTAGAAGTTTTAAAAAGGTACAAAAATAATTTTAAACTTTAAAAAATGCCAAAAAATGTACAAAGAAATGTAGATTTTTTAAGATTTTGAATAAAAAATTACAAGTTTTTAAAAAATTCTTTAAGTTTAAGATTTCTGGGAAAATTTTAAATCCTTTTTTTATTTACCAAAACTTATTTTGACAGAATATATACTTAAAAAGATTTCGAAAATTGTTAAAAAAGAATCTGGAAGATTTTAAAGCCATTTTTTAATTTTGAAGAATTTTTTCAAAATTTTACGAAAAATTTGAATATTTTTAAAAAATATTTACAAGTTTTTAAAAATTTCAAAGTTAATTTAAAATTGGAAAAGATTTTTAAAATCTTGAAGCAAATTGTAGATTTTATAAGATTTTGAAATAAAATTTTCAAGCTTTTTTTAAAGATTTTGGAAGATTTAAAGATAATACAAAATTTTTCTCAAGACTCCTGGGAATATTTAAAGTGATTCTTTGTTTTGAAAAATTAATTTTAAGAGAATAATTAAAAAGATTTTAAAACATGACCAAAGATTTCCGAAAAGTTCATAAACCAATACGGAAGATTAGTAAAATATTTCTAAATTTTTTCCAGACTGCAAAAAGTCCGAAACATTTTTTAAAATAATATATGAATATGAATATATGAATATAAAAAATATATGAATATCTAAAAACTTCAAAGATCTTTTTGAATTTTCTCGAGAAACCTAGGAAAATTATACTTATACAACCTTAAAGGAAATAAGCACAGAAACTTAAAAAATAAATTTTTGATTTTGTAACAAAAATGATTTTTCCCTTCAACTTATAATTTGCCTAAGATTTTTTTCTTTCTTGACTAAAAAGTCTTTTTTGGTTGAAAATTCCACACTTTTTTTCAAATTCATTTTTTTTTGTTTTGAAAAAATTCATCTCTTTTGATAGAAATTTCATCTTTGAAAAAAATATTAAAATTACAAGTTTTTGATTTAAAATAAAAATATGTTTAGTTAAGGATTCAAGTATATTGTTGAAAATTCATTTTCTTATGAATTTAACTGTTTTTAAATTAAAATCAACATATCTTTAGATAAATATATCAAACATTACATTTATCGTTGAAAACTCATCATTTTAGTTGAAAATTCGTCTTTTTGTTAGAAAACTAACCTACTCGGTAGAAAATTTCACGATTTGATTGAAAATTAATCTTTTTTGTTAAAAATTTGTATTTTCGGGTGAAAAATTTCAATTATTTTGTAGAAAATTTATCTTTTTTGGATGATTACAACTGTTTTTCGATTTAAAATAAACATCTTTTTGGATTGAAATATTAACTATTACATTTTTGGTTGAGAGTTCATCTTTCTTGTTTGAAAATTCAACTATTCGAATTAGCTTAAGAGATATTTAGAAGTTTTGAAAAGATACAAAAATAAGTTTGAACTTGAAAAAATTTCGACAGATTTACATCAAAATATAGATCTCTGAAGATTTTAAACAAAAAATTAAAAAGCATTTTAAGAATTTTGAAAGGTTTCAAGAGAACAAAAAAAAAGTCTTAGATTTCTTGGAAAATTTAAAATGATTTTTTATTTCGAAAATTTATTTTAAGAGAATATTTAAAAGGGCTTCAAAATAGATTTTTAAAATTTTCAAAAAAGAATCTGGTATATTCTAAGGTAATTTTTGTAATCTTCCAGAGTTTTTTCAAAATTTTAGAAAAAATTTTAGAAAAAGAAATTTAGAAATTAAAATATCTTAAATTTCTTTTAAATTGACATAAATTTTTTCTAAAATTTTGTGATATCCTAAAATTTCGAATGATTTTTTTTGCCCAACATTTCAATATTGCAAGATTACCAATTTTAGAAAAAATTCAAGCAAGTTTAAGAGATATTTATAAGTTTTAAAATAATAAAAAAATAATTTTACACTTTAAAAGATTCCAAAAAATTTTTAACAAAATCAAAATTTTTGAAGCTTTCGAATACAAAATTCGATGCTTTTTAAGATTTTTTCTAAAGGTTATAAGAAAATAAACAACTTTTCTTTAAGTTCCTAGGATAATTAGAAATGATTTTTCATTTGTCAAAATTAATTTTGAAAGTTTTGGTAGAAATTCAATCTTTTTTGGTTGAAAGTGTAATTATTTGGTTCAAAATTAATCTTCATTAATTAAGTTAATGTAATAATTTAACGCTTCAAGTTTAAATTGAATAATTTCGAAAGTGTTCAATTAGAAAGCATTTAATTTTAAAGGTTCACTATTTTTAAAATTTTAATTAATCTAATAATTACATGAATGTTTCAAAATTGCAAAGTTTCATGTTTTGAAAGTCGCGACAGTCAGTTTTATATTAAATTTAAATATTAAAAATATTTTGTTTCAATTTTAATCATTTTTAAGTTTAATAATTTTAGATTTTAATATTCTAAATTGTTTCGTTTCAATGTTTAACGTACAAAATTGTCTGAATATTCAATTGAACGACTTGATATTTGCTCAGGGCTTAAAATTTCAAATTCAATTTGAATTTCAAAAAATTGGAATCATAGCGATCTTGTTTTGTAGTCTTCTTAAAATTTTCAATCTATTATCACAAAATTGTAAAATTTTTGATTGAAAGATTTCTAGAACAAATAATAAAACCAAAATAGATTAAAATATATCCATACGAAATTGATATCTAAGTAATTGAATAATTTCTTTTATTTTGAATGGTTACTAATTTTAAAGATCTGAATTTTCAGTTTTGCCCTTTCATAAGTTTTAATTTTGCAATTAAAATTCAAATAGTTGAATTTTGAAAATTATAATCAACAATTTTAAAATTGTTAATTTTTATATGATTTCAATTTACTTAAAATAATTAAAATTTTTAAGGGTTTGAGTATAAAAATGATTTAATATCACAATTGTTGGTAGTTAAAAAGTTTTTTAGTTTTGAATGAAGTTCGGTGTCGTTTAATTTTCAACTTTCGGTAGTAGACATTTTTTCATTTAGAATATTTCACGTTTAAAATTACTTCATTTTGATTTTTTTTGAATACTTCAATTTTAAAGGTTTATAAATTAAAATTTTTCCATCTTGAACGGTGAAAATGAGGATGTATTTTTTTGATCAGAGAAAAATTTGTCTAATCAATTTGAATATTAAATTATAATTTTTTTATTTAATAACAATTTAAAATTCTATAAATTAGGAAACTTTGAAACATTCAATTTAGTTTTAAATTTTGAACGCTTTTAAATAAAAATAATAAAATTTGTACCTATTAAAAAATAAAAATAAAGATATTCTGAGAAAAAAAGGATGAAAATGTTCCATTTGTTAACTGAAATTATTTATACCAAGCCCAAAATTGAATGTTTGAAAATTTCCTAGAGTTTATTATGTTTTAGAATCTAATTTTATACATATTAGACGGCGATTTTTTTTCCTCGAAAAAACAATTAAAACAGTCAATTTCTTCATTTAAATTATTTCTAACAAAGCTAAATTTCAAAAAGTGGACAATATTCTTAACTATAATCAGGCTAATAAACTATTTTGATACATATTACATATAGAATAAAAAAATTTCCACGAATAATATTAACAAAATATATATTTGTTAACTTAAATTATTTACAACAAAGTTAAATGTTAAAGATTTTCTGTACAAACGTAGATATAATTTATTGTATGAATATGTCTGTTAGATATGACAATTGATTAAATTATTTAACTCTTTCCAATTTTTTCACCTTCTAATATTTAAAAATTTTTCATTTTGGAATTCTAAATTGTTTATATGAATATTATGAAATAAAAACTCAGGGAGGCGTTTATAATAAAATGATACTATTGAAAATACTTCAGTAATTTTTACCATTTATTTTACAATTGCAATATTTACAAAATTCGCTCCAAGTTCTAGTAGCACGAAAGCGAAATTGAATAGGATATCAATTAGTCTCTATATTATTATGAATTCATCATTATGAAAGGTGGATTATTATTATGCTTGTACACATGTAAAGTTGATTTATCAGTCCAGTGCAGAATAAGAGATGTTTTCTGAAGAAAATGAACAAATGTTCACGTAAAACTTGTCCAAAAACATTTAATAATACGCACTTTTACTTTCATAACACAAATATCACTCTTGCCATTTCAAAAATTAGATTAGTACACGTCTGCTGGGTAGCTACAACAGCGCCACCGATTTGGAACTATTGGGAAGAAATTTGAATTTATATTTAACATTAACCAGAAATCTTATAGTAAATGACTAATTTGAGACCTTTGTATAATATTTTTCATTAAAATGAATTGGTATTCACTGATCTTTTTCATTAAGATTGATCTAATAACTTTGAGATACCCAATAGTTCGCTTGTCAGATGGCGCTGTTGTCAGGATCAAAGAGGGCGTATACAGAGGAAGGAAAAGGAGCTCACGGAGCTGCCTGCACTCTCTTATTTTCAAATAAATTATGCAAAATGTAGAATATCTATCATATTTTGGCATTACAACTCAAGTCTTATCAGTTGATTACAGTTCTGTGTGTGCATGATGCTGAGATTTGAAATCACTCGGGTGGATGAAGAAACCTTCCATCGCCTTCCATTGCGCATTGTACGGTGAATACTCTCCGGCCACTTCTATCTGTCCTACGATTGGAGAACCATATGTCCTTCCCGTTACTGATAAATATCTGTAGGTGATAAGGTGAAATTAGTATTTGATATAAACTCAATCCTAACTGACAGGGCCTAAAATGTTGCTTACTGCGACCAGGGTGTCTACTCAAATCCTATTACATGTAATATGATTAAGTATAATATGATTACATGTAATATGATTGCATCGGATTACACAAGATTACATGTGAAGATTACCAGGGTGTCTACGCAAATCCTGGAAAAAATCCCTGACAATTCCAGGTTTTTTGCCAGGTATCTCAAGTTTTTTCCAGGTATAATTTTTCATAGTGCGGAGCCATTAAAAGATTTCACATTTTTTAAAATAATCGACTTGGAATAGGTTTATATAGGTTTCGCGAGTTTATTAGGAATGTTTTTTTTCAGGTTCTAGGGATTCATTTAATATGTTTAAATTAGAAAGCTTTGAAAAATTATATTACAAGATATTCTTAAATATATTAACAACGCCAATTAATTAAATAATAATTCAAACAAATTTTTATTTTATATTCCAATGCACATTTAGGTAAGATTATGTCATTAATATATTAAATTCAATTTAGACCGCTTCAGATTACTAAATAGTTAAATTTCCAATCAAAAAGATTAGTTTTCTGCCATAAATATACATTTTCAACAAAATACAGAAACTTTCAACCAAATAGTTAAATTTTCAATTCTCAAACAAATAGCTGAATTTTCAACCAAAAAGTTTAATTTTCAACCAGAAAAAAAGACGAATTTTCAACGAAATACATAAATTTTCAACCAAATGGTTCAATTATCAAGTCTCAAACAAATAGTTAAATTTTCAAATAAAAAATATCAATTTTGAACCAAAAAGATTAATTTTCTACCAAAAAAAACCGATTTTTTAACAAACTACTTGAATTCTCAATCATATAGTTAAATTTTCAACCAGCAAAGATCAATTTTCAACCAAGTAATTGAATTTTGAACTAAAAAAAAATCAATTTTCACCCAAGAATAGGACAGTTAAATTTTCAGATAAAAAAAGTAATTTACCACTAAAAGAAAACAAGATTTCAACCAAAGTGATGGATTTTCAACAAAAAATTATGAATCTTCAACTGGAATAGATGAATTT
This sequence comes from Andricus quercuspetiolicola, assembly GCA_035222095.1. Lineage (NCBI taxonomy): Eukaryota > Metazoa > Arthropoda > Insecta > Hymenoptera > Cynipidae > Andricus > Andricus quercuspetiolicola. The sequence continues at coordinate 83,959,943 of JAWWEA010000021.1, read as the reverse complement.
TTAAGCAAAGATTTTAACTTTCAACCAAGTAGTTTAATTTTCAACCAAAAAGATGAATTTTCAACTAAAAAGGATCAATTTTGACCCAAATAGTTGAATTTTGAACTAAAAAAGATGAATTTTCAAACAAAAAGATTAGTTTTCACCCAAAAGAGACGATTTTTCAACAAAATACATGAATTTTCAACGAAATAGTCGAATTTTTAACTAAAAAAGACAAACTTCCAGACAAAATTGGAATAGTTAAATTTTCATATAAAAAAATTATTTTCCACAAAAAAAAAACAAATTTTCAACCAAAGTGATAAATTTTAACACAAGAATTGTTTGTACCTTCAACAGGAATTATCAACTGAAAAAGATCAATTTGAAACCCAAAATAGAATAGTTATATTTACAGTTTAAAAAATTAATTTTTAAAGAAAAAACGAATTTTCAACAAAATACAGACATTTTCAACCAAATAGTTCAATTTTCAATTCTCAAACAAATGGCTGAATTTTCAACCAAAAAGTTTCATCTATTCATCTATTTTATTTAAAAATTCCACGGTTAAAGAATCGTCTCTTTGGTTAAAAATGTAACTACATATTTTGATTGCTGGAAAATCGTTTTTTTTTGTGTTAAAAAATAAATTCGTTAACTGAAAGTTTAACTATTCCATTTTTGTTTGAAAATTCAATTATTTTGTTGAAAGTTTAAATACTTTGTTAAAAATTAATTTTTTGGTTTGAGAATTCATCTTTTCAAATTGGACTATTTTGTTGCAAATTTTTTTTTGTTATTAAAAACTTATTTTGTTAACTGAAACTTCAACAATTCCATTTTTGGTTGAAAATTTATATTTTTTACTTAAAAATTCAACTGCTTAAGTGAAAATTCAGGTATTTTGTTTAAGTCTTTTTCTTTTGTAGAAAATGAATTATTGAAAATTAATTTTCAACAAAATAGTTAAACTTTTAAGCGAATAAATTAATTTTTAAGTAAAATAATGAAACTAACATGTGAAAAAACTAAAAAAATGAAAACCATGAAAAAATGAAATAATGAATGAAAATGAATAAAAATAAAAAAGTGAAAATGAAATAATGAATAATGAATATTCAACCAAAAAGATTAAATGTCTATCAAAAAGATAAACTTTCGACAAAAAATAGAATAGTTAAATTTTCAACTAAAAAATTATTTATCAATAAAAAAATAATTTTCAATCAAAGAAGTGAATTTTCGACCAAAAAGATTAATTTTCTACCAAAAAAGATTAATTTTGAAAAAAATACATGGATTTTCAACCAATTTTTGAATTTCTAAAGGAATTTTTAAACTAGTAGTTAAACTTTTAATCAAGGAACTGAATTTTCCACCAATAAGGCGAATTAGTCACCAAAAAGATTAATATTTTACCACAAGCAACAGTTTTAACAGAATACAGAAGTTTAAACCAAATAGCTGAATTTTCAACTGAAGAAGGTACATGTTCAACCAAACATGGGATAGTTAGATTCTCAATTTTGAAAAATTCATTTTCAACAACAACAAAAAAGAATTTTCAACAAAATAGTTGAATTTTTAACCAAGGAAATTAAGTTTTAAATAAAAAGATTAACCTTTAACAAACAAAAAAATGCATTTTTCACCTAATAGTTAAGTTTTCAACCTGAAAAATGAAGTTTCTACAAAAAAAGATAATTTTTCAACAAAATAAATGAATTTTCAACAACATAGTTAAATTTTCAACAACATAGTTAAATTTTCAATTAAAAGAATTAATTTTTAATACAAAATGCTAACTTTCAATCAAAGAAATGAATTTTCATTTAAAAAGATTAAATTCTTACCAAAAAAGATTTACTTTTAACCAAATACATGAATTTTCAACCAAATTTTGATATTTTGAAGGAATTTTCAACGTAATATTTAAAATTTTCCCAAAAAAATTAATTTTTAACCATTAAGGTGAATTAGTCACCAAAAACATGAATATTCTACCACAAAAGACAAAAATTCAACAAAATACAGAAATTTTAGCTGAATTTTCAACTGAAGAAGATAAATGTCAAACCAGACATAGAATAGTTAAATTTTTAGTTACAAACATTAATTTACAACAACAAATTTTCAACTAATTCATTAAATTTGGAAAAAAGGGGTTTCAACTAAAATGATGAATAATCAACCAAAAAAAAAATGAATTTGTAACAAAAAAGTT
>JAWWEA010000021.1:83505691-83516648 GCA_035222095.1 Andricus quercuspetiolicola | reverse complement strand
TTTTTTTAATTCAACTATTTTGTTAGTCATATTTTTTGGTCAAAAATTCAATTGTTTGTTTAAAAATTCCTCCTTTTGGATTGAAAATTCATTTTTATGATAGAGAAGTCATCTTTCCTGGTCGAAAATATAGCTCTCTGGTCTTGAAAGTTCAACTATTTGGTTTCAAAATCATGTATTTTTTTGAAAATTCGTCTCTTAGCAGAAAATTAATCTTCTTGGTTGAAAATTCATCTTTCTAGGTTGAAAATTTATCTAATTCCTCAAAAATTGAACTTTTTTCTTGCAAATTGAACCATTTATTCAAACTTTAACGATTTCTTAAAAAAATAAAAAATTTTGTTGAAAATTTATATTTTTGGTTTAAAAATTTGACTTTTTTGTAGAAAATTCAACTGTTTTGCAGAAAATTCGTCTTTCTAGGTAGAAAATTTAATAATTCGTTAGAAGATTAAAATATTTTTTTGAAACGAAATTTCATATTTAGGGTGCAAAAATACATTTCTTTGTAGAAAATTCTTCCTTTCGATATAAAAATTCACCTTTTTTGGTAAAAATGCAATCTATTTTGCTAAAAAATGGAACTGTTTGATAAATAATGCTTATATTTTGTTTAAATTTCCTTTTATTTTGTAGAAAGTTGATCTCCTTGGCTGAAAAATTATGTTGAAAATATAACTATTTCGTTGAAAATCGAACTATATATTTGAAAATTAACCTATTTGGTAAAAAATTAACTATTTATTTATTTAACTATTTATCTGTTTGGTTGAATCTTCAATTATTTTGTCAGCAAATCGTCTTGTTTGGTTTAACCGAACTGGTTGAAAAGTCGTTTTTTAAAAGTGAAAATTAATTTTCTGAACTGAAAATGTACTATTCCATTTTTGATTCAAAATTCGTCTTTTATAATTAAAAATTCAACTATTATGTTTATGATTTATTTATTTTTTTGAAATGCCGTCTTTTGTTAAAAGAATAATCTTTTTAGTTGAAAATTCATCTTCGTAGGCTGAAAATTCAGCCATTTGGTTAATAAACCAACTACTTTGTTAAATTTTTAAATTATTTTGTGGAAAATCCAACTGCTTTGTTAAATTCTTCACTTTTGGCCGAAAATTCAACTGTTGTGTTGAACATTCGTATTTTTGGATAGAAAATTAATTTTTTGTTGTTCTACAAAAGCCATCTTTCCTGGTTGAAAATTCACATTTCTTGGTTGAAAATAAAATTTTTGCTAAGAAGTCAATTGTCTTCTAAAAAAATTTAGAATTGAGAGTAAGCTTTTTTTAAAACGTTTGATTTTTTAGCGCATTGAAACAAAAAATGATTTCGAAAGCTTTACGTGATTTGGCAATAATATCTCAGGAAGATAGTCAAGATAAGAGAAAATCTGAAAATTGTATTCCGAGAAATGTAAATATATATTCTACCCGAGGGTCTACTCACTAAGAAATCTTAGATTGCTGCGCGAAAAATCTTGGAGGAACTTTTGGAAACTCTCTCAGCAATCTCTCAGCAATTTACCATTCGTGAGAAATCTTGGAAATCTTTCGCGACGCCGCCGAGTTTAGCCGAGCCTGTAGAATCACACGTGACTTCTGATCGCGAGCAGAGTCGGAAATCTCGGAACTCCCGGCAGTCTCATCGAAATCTTGGAAATCTCTACAAGAATTCAATTGTGATTGCTGCATTCACAGTTTTTAAATTTTCAGATTTTTTAGTGAGCAGCCCCTCTATTTTACCCTAGTTTTAAATCCAGCTCTCATGGAGATATTTGTATAGTATCTATTAAATGAAAATTATTATCGTTAAATTCTTTTTTGGATATTTCTCACATTTATTGAAAGTTTATTTATGACTGAATTTTTTTAATTTCATAATGAAATTAGTTTCGAGAGTTGCCAGCCAATCTGGTTGAAAAGATGACTAAATTAAAAAGAAACAAATTTCAGTTTTTTTTTCTGCTAGAAAATGAGGTAAACTTTTAAAGAGGACGCCTTTCGATCAGTTACTTGAAGACGGTAAACTGTAATCTCAGCTTAAAAAGGAACTGTCGAATGAATTTTCTTAAACTTTCTTCTTGTGCACAGGTGGTGACGTCGTGAAACTTTGAATATAAACTCTGACGAGGATCATACGTCTTCCACGTTGACGGAATTTAAAATCATATTTTTTAAATAAATAATCAAGGCATGGCATGTCAAATTTCTGCTTTCTATTTTAAATACCTCACAGGCTGAGATTTTCAAAAACTGAGCGGCCAGGCCGTGAGTTATCGATGGATAATTCATTGTTATTAATTATTATTACTATTATATTATTAATAATGATACGTATTTTTTTTAACTATGAAAAATTAATTAAGTAACACAAAAAGCCAGAGTTGGGTTGTAACTTCCTACAAGTAACTGACTTACTGAAAAGTTACTTTATTTGTAACTTTTAGGGTAATTTCGTTACTATTTTAAAATGTAACTTGTAATGTAACTTAGTTACGATTTTCTCAGTAACATGGAACTATAATTTTAGTTACTTCGAATTCTTATAGAGATTTCCAAGATTTCGTTGAGATTGCCGAGAGTTCCGAGATTTCCGACCCTGCTCGGGATTAGAACTTACGTGGGATTCTACAGATTCGGCTAAACTCGGCGGCTTTCGGAATCAGTCGGCTGTCATAATGCTCCACACAACCTCAACTCTGCCCACACTCAGCCAAAAATTTCCAAGATTTCTTACGAATTCTATATTGCTGAGAGATTTCCAAGAGTTCCTCCAAAAGTTCTCTTAGAATTTTCTGGGCAGCAAAGATTCCTTAGTGAGTAGCTCCTCGGGTTAAGGGTCAGTTGTGGGTAGAAACTTAATCTCTTTTGGTTGAGATTTCCAAATTTTTTTTGAAAATTAGTCTTTTTTGGTTGAACTCAACTGCGATTGGTTTTAAACTACAATCTTTTTTGGTTCGAACAATATCGACTATTACATTTTTCGTTGAGACTTAACCTATTTTTATTGAAAATTTAATTACTTGGTTGAAAATTCACGTATTTTGTTAAAAATTATTTTTCAACTATTTTAGATTTCAGTAATAGTTAATTAGTGTTAACAATCATAATTATTTTGATAATTTATTATTATTGTTAATAATATTCTCTTTGAATAATGCTAGAAATTGCTGTTTTTCCTGAAATTTTTAATTCAGCGGTTCCAAAAACCTAAATATCATCAATTTTCTCATGGTATAAACATTTGCAATAAATTATGTTCGCATTTTGGATCCGACATTTTGAATTTTAAAAATATAACATCAGATTGGTAATTAACGACCCCAGAACCTATTTAACAATAATTTTATATAGAACACAAAATTTTGAGTAATGTATGTCCGCCATATTGGATCCGTCATTTTGAATTTCAAAAATTCAACATTAGATTTGAAATGAGTGACTCCAAAAACCTAAGCGTCACCAATTTTATCAAGGGCCAACATTTTTTTGTAATTCACGTCCACCATATTGGATCCACCAGTTTGAATTTTGAAAATCCAATTTCAGATTTGGATTCAGCGGCCACAAAAACCTGAATATCACCAATTTTATCATGGTCCAAACATTTTTAACAATTTACGTTCGTCATACTGAATCCGCCATTTTGAATCCCCAAAATCCATCACCATATTTGAAATAAGCGACTTTAAAAACCTAAGCATCAACAATTTTATCAAGGACCAAAATTTTCTAATAATTTACATCCACCATATTGGATCCGCTATTTTGAATCTTGAAAATCCAACTTCAGATTTTGATTCAGCGGTTCCAAAAACCTAAATATCATCAATTTTATCATGGTACAAACATTTGCAATAAATTATGTTCGCCATATTGGATCCGACATTTTGAATTTTAAAAATATAACATCAGATTGGGAATTAATGACCCCAGAACCTATTTAACATCAATCTTATATAGAACACAACATTTTTAGTAATGTATGTCCGACATATTAGATCCGTCATTTTGAATTTCAAAAATTCAATATTAGATTTGAAATGAGCGACTCCAAAAACCTAAGCATCACCAATTTTATCAAGGGCCAAATTTTTTTTTGTAATTCACGTTCACCATATTGGATCCGCAAGTTTGAATATTGAAAATCCAATTTCAGATTTGGACTCAACGACCCCAAAAACCTAAGTATCTCCAATTTTATCATGGTCCAAACATCTTTAATAATTTATGTTAGCCATATTGAATCCACCATTTTGAATTTCCAAAATTCAATATTAGATTTGAAATGGGCGACTCCAAAATCTTAAGCATCACCAATTTTATCAAGGGCAAAATTTTTTTTGTAATTCACGTCCACCATATTGTATCCGCTATTTTGAATAAATTATGTTCGATATATTCGATCCGACATTTTGAATTTTGAAAATTCAACATCATATTTGAAATCAACGACCCAAAAAACCTAATTACCACCAATTTTATCCAGACCACAACAGTTTTAGTAATTCATGTCCGCCATATTGGATCCGCCATTTTGAATTTTGAAAATCTAATATCAGATTTGAATTCAGCGACCCCAAAAAACTTAACGTGTGCAACTTTTTCTGCGGATTCAAACAAATTTCCGGGCAATATGCATGAAAATTCAAACAAAAAAATATTTACGAACATAACAGTCAGTCATAAACCCATTGAATAGTTATCAAATTCTGGAAAAAACTGTTAAACTCAAGAAAAATTTGTATCCATTTTCGCAAAACTCTACATACGAAAGAGTTCATTTTCTGATTGAAAAAAGTAATCGATTTTTGAAAAATTTTTTCTGGACTCTAAAAACCTTCAACTCTAAAAAAAACTCTAAAAAACTCTTTAAAAAACTTGAGAAAAGTCGAAATTGTCAAAAATTACCAATAAGCAAATTCGCCTGCAGATGTGCCCATGTGACATGGAGTCAATTTTTTTTTTGGAAGAACGCACGACGCACCTTCCAGCCAAGTTTGACACAAGATTTTTTTTGTTGCAATTCCAGTGCGGAGCCAAAACTAATTACACGCGCTGTATAATGGTTTTAATGACTTGCAAGCGTACAAAGTTATCTATTTTGAGTCGCTTTATTAACTTCGAGACTTGCGTAACACTAGAATGCGTCTTTGAAGATTCTCGTAAACAATGTGCTCAAAAATAGGCGCATGAGAGGCAACCGCAAATAAATTCCCCTTTGAGTGTCTTCTCCTTTTTGTTAGCGAAATAGAATATTGTATCTTATTGTTTTCATTATTTTTTATTACTAATCTTGTTCGAAATACGAATAATATTTGTTTTCAACAATTTCTCAACTTTTTCCATGGTGTCTACTGGTGTCTATTGGGGCTCTGACTAGTTTTCCCTATTTCAAATCAGGCTCTAGTGAGGAAAACTGGTCGGAGCCCTGTATGGAACGTGACGCTCTGTCCATGTGGGCCCTACTAGACTTTCTAGTAGGGGTATTGTGGGGGTCGCTTGCCCAAAACCCGATTAAAGAGAAGGGTCCCCACGGGGCCCGTACAAGGTCCCGTGTTTGATTCAGGTTATTAAGATGAGTAATATTCTGCATTGTAATTAAAATTTAGAGTAGAATAAGAATAAAAATAAGATTTTCGGGATTCTCTGGTCGGGGACCCATTAGGTACAGATAGATTCGCAATACCTATACGAAACATGGAATTCTTCACTAGAACCTGTCAGGGCCCCCATCAGTTTTTTCTAGACTAGATATTCTGATGGGGGCCCCATCAGAACCCAACCTTAAAACATGAATTTTCAAAGAAGATTAATTTTCTACCAAAAAAAGTATATTTTTTAACAAACTTCATCAATTTTCAACGAAATAGTTGCATTTTCAAGTAAAAAGGACAAATTTTTAATGAAATAGTTGAATTTCGAACTAAAAAGGATCATTTTTCAACCAAAAATGGAATAATTAAATTTTCAGTTAAAAAATTAATTTTCAACCAAAACTGATCAACTTTCAACTAAAATGATGAATCTTTAACTGAAATAGTTGAATTTTCAACAAAAATTTTTATTTCCAACTAAGAAGATTAATTTCTACTAAAAAAGACGAATTATCAACAAAAAAGGATGAATTATCAACCAAAAAATTAATAGTTGAATTTTTAATTTAAAAAAATAATGTTCAACTAAGAAGATGAATTTTCAACTAGAATCATGGAATATTCAATTGGAATAGTCACATTTTCATTCGAAAAAAAAACTTTTCGACCAAGAAAAAGAACTGATTAAACAAAATAGTACTTACATTTTCAAGCAAAGTGATGAATTTTCAATAAAAATGATTAATCTTTAACTGAAATAGTTGAATTTTAAACCAAGAAGATGATTTTTAACAAGAGTTTAATTTTCAACCGATTAGTTTTATTTTTAAAAAAAAGATTAAATTTCAATTAAAATGATGAATAATTAACTGGAATACTAGAATTTTCAACCAAAAAGGTGAATTTTCAAACGAGAAGATGAATTTTCAACAAAATATATTAATTTTGAACCAAATAGTTGAATTTCGAACTGAAAAGGATTAATTTTCAACCAAAAATGCAATACTTAAATTTTCAGCTATAAAATGTATTTTTGATCAAATTAATGAATTCTCAACTAGAATTAATAATCTTCATCTTGAATAGTGGAATTTTCAACCAAAAAAATTTTTTTCAGACAGGAAGATTAATTTCGACCAAAAAAGACGGATTTTAAAGAAAATATATGAATAATTAACTAAAGAAGATAAACTGTCAAACAAAAAATGATTAGTTAAGTTTTTAGTCATAAAAAATTAATGTTGAACCAAAGAGATGAATTTTCAATTAAAATGGTGGAATATTCAATCGGAATCGTTACATTTTCAGTTTTTAAAAAAAATAATAATTTTTAACTAAAAATCTATTTTTCAGAAAAAATTTTAAACTTTCAAACAAAAAGATAAATTTTCATTAAAATAATTAATCTTTAACAACAAAATTAATTTTTAACAAAATAGTTTAACTTTTAACCAAGTCATTAAGTTTTCATTCCAAAAAGATGAATTCTGAACAGAAAATGTTGAAATTGGTGCTTCAACCGAAAAAGATCTGAATTTTTTTATCAAAAAGAGTTGAATTAAATCACAAAAACCAACTTTTCAAGAAAGTAGTCGAATTTTCAGCTATAAAGAAATTTTCAGTCAAGAGAGAGAAAAAATTGGAAGTAAACTGTTTAATTTTCAAGCAAAAAAAAAAAACTTTTAGCCAAGAAGATTAATTTTCTAGCAAGAAGAATGAATTTACAACAAAATACATGAATCTTCAACTAAAAAAAATTAATTTTCAACCAAAAATAGAATAATTAAATTTAACCAAATAGTTCAATTTTCTACCAAATTCTTGAATTTTTAAGCCAAAATGTCGAGTTTTCTACACAACAGTTGAATTTTCAACAAAAAAGTACATTTTCAACCAATGAGTTAAGTTTTCAATAAAATAGTTAAATTTTCCGTTAAAAAAATTGCTTCCTAACCCAAAAAATTTATTTTCTTTAAAAAAAGACGAATTTCCACCAAAATACATAAACCTTAACCAAATAGTTGCATTTTCTATCAAACTGTTGAATTTTTAAGCCAAACTGACGAATCTTCTACAAAACAGCATCTTTTTTACAAAAAAGTCTAATTTCAATCAACAGGTTGAATTTTCAACAAAAGAGTTAAATTTTCAGTTAAAAAAATTGCTTTTTAACAAAAAAAATTGATTTTCCATTAAAAAAGACGAATTTGCAACAAAATACATAAATTTTTTACCAAATTGTTGAAGTTTCTACCGAATTGTTGAATTTTTAAGCCAAAAATACGAATAATCTACAAAACAATTGAATCTTCAACAAAAAAGTTAATTTTCAACGGAAACAGATTAATTCTTAACCAAAGAGTTGCATTTTTAACCAAAAACGGTGAAGTTTGCACAGAAAGAGATGAATTTTTAAACCAAAAACATGAATGTTTAACAAAATAGTTGAATTTTCAACCAAAACAAATTTCAACGAAGAAAAAAATTGTCATCAAATTTTTAATTTTCATGCCAAAAAGACGAATTTTCAAAAAAACAGTTGAATTTTCAACCAAGAACTTTGACTTTTGAAAAAAATTGTCAAATTTTCGACAAAAGAATTCACTTCCACACCACGAGAATAATCGTGGACCTATGGTGGAACTATGTCGAGTTAGTTCCCGCTCACCGTCAGCCCCAAAACCGGCACAGTCTCAGAGTTTCACGGAATATATATTTTTTTTTTGTACACTTTCATATGAGATTATGAGTAGTCTAAACTCTAAAGCGAATCTTTCCTTTGCAGTTTCCCTGCTTTTAACATTAATTTCTGCAATAATTTTGTATAATTTATTCTGATGCTGATTGTCCTATAATTGTTCTCTATCTAATGATTTTCTACCATGAATTTCCTATAACCCATGGAATCTTTTGCAATCTCATGCAATCTTGTAATCTTGCAATCTAGTGTAGATAAAAAATCTGAGTAATAAACTGCTCGAAAAATTATAATTAATGCAATACGTTCTTTAGAAATAAAATTAGTCGCATCAGACCTAATTTTTCAACTCTCTTATTTATTTTTTCCACATTGAATGGTTGTGCACTTTTAAAAGTTGTGTGCATGTGTATGCCCCGGATCCTGGTGTATTTTTGTGAAGCTGCGATAACATTCATCCTGGGGTTGAAAAAAAATGAGGGAGAAAAGCCATGAGAAAGCAGAGGAAGGTGAAAAACTTGAAAATGCAGAAACAGCGGTTAAGGTCTGCACACCTGCTCGTGTATTTTAAGTTATTTTCAACAATTTGTATCAGCGTTTCTGAAGAAGAGCATTTTTCTCCTCTCCTACCCAGTATCAAACTTTAAAAAAAGTGAGAATTGTTTTTAAAAATATTTCTGGATTATAAAAAAGTCGGCATTTCTAAAAAAAATTAATAAAAAATTGTTTGCGATTAAAGAATTCGAATTCGGATCATCGAACTGAATTTAAAGAGGATTATGTATGTGATACTCCTTTTTATATGTATTTTAGTTTGTACATACTCACGGATTTCAAGTTTCATTATTTAAATCCGATATAAATGGTCGACTCTTTTATCCTTGGTCCATATTTCAACGGATTTTCAGAAATGCATGCTTTTATCTATCTATTCATGAATCCAGCAGCCATATTCAATTAAATTAAAGGTGAATCTAATTAAGGGGAATTAATTATTATTTATTATCATTATTAATTTAATTTAGGTTTATTATTAGAGTGGTCCGGAAAAGGCTTTTTTTTAAATGGTACTATTACAAATTATTTCTTTCGATGCCAATTTGAACCCCGATTTTTGACTGAATTAAAAAAAAAATATTTAGGTGCAAGTCACTTGTTTTTTTAGTGTCTTCTGATTTCTAGACTATTTAGTATTGAATAGTTAAATAATAATAATTTGTCGGCCTTGAACAGTAGAGCTGTTAGATTTATTATTGATAATAAAGCATCAACACATTCCGAACTAGATCTAGTTTTTTTTCAAAATGCGAAAAATACAACAATTGTGAAGATTAAATGTCTCAAAAAATAATGAATATTCTACCGTTATCCTAATTAATTTTAATTTGATATAAATGTCGCGTTCTGATCTGATGGTAATTAGAAGCAAATAATCATTCACCTGTGTGAAGAAATTGATCGAAATGCTTCTTGTTTCACACATATTTTGAAAAGTATAAAGGTAATTAGAAAAAAATTGCTTGGTTTTAAATTTAAAGATGTTCAAGTCCAAATATTATAGATTTTTTATCAGTGAGACAAGGTATATATAAATATAATAAATGAATGTTACTTAAACCTTGTATATCGCTTCTGAAATTAATTGACTTTTTATCATTTTTTATGTGGATTATTTCTAAAGTTAATATTTTATCTAAATTAGGGTTGCAAGAATTTTTATGTTGTTAATTGACCCATATATATGTTTTTTTACAGTTAATGCATGTTAATCGATATACTGTATTATATTTATTACTAAAATTCTACTAAAATCTTATCGATCAAGAAAGCTACTTTAATATTACTTTTCGTTTCATTCTAAAAAGGACTTCATCAAAATCTTGAATAAGTAGTAAAACCATAATTTTTTAAAGTGTAGGTATTATTTAAGACTATTTGTGTTTATGTTATGTTTAATGAGAGATTTGTAACATTCAGCAATATTGGCTTTAAACAAATCAGTAGGGTAACCATTTTTAACAAAGTTTTTGTTTTATAATTTCTAGGTTTTTATTATGAAATCCAGTATCAGCTTATTTAATAGCTCTATCTACTAAGCCACAGATTACCCCGATTTTGTTGTATATAAAGATACAGGATTCCTATATCAATCTGTAATAATTCTACAGTTTTCTATTATTTATTGTATATCTAAGAAGCATATTTTATTATCTTCTGAGATTTGTGTGAATTTTAATTTATCGTCCATTGAGTTAAATTTATTAAAAATGTTATTAGTTTTATTTTTTGGAACACAGATTAAGGGATCCTCAAAATACATTATATAAGAAAGTATTGCATAATTTATATTCATATTTCAATAGTGAAATTGTTAGGATATGAATTTCACTAATTTTTTCTCTCAAAGTCCCAGCTACCTCAAATATGATGTTTTTCATACAATTTTTTGTAAAGATTTTGCGTTTGTTTTTGATAAATAGAAGAGAGTTTAACAAAGGAAAGCAGAGGTAATAGGTCTCAAAAGATAGTTTTTTTGTGTAATTTTGGTAAACCATAAAATCTAGCTGCATTTCAATTTGTGAAGTATAACTAACAGTAAGCTTTAGGTGTTATTATGTCATTAATTTTGAATTCTTTTAACAATTTAGTAGGTTCAGCTT
>JAWWEA010000021.1:83239643-83252035 GCA_035222095.1 Andricus quercuspetiolicola | reverse complement strand
TACGAGAGTTTTCCGATTTTTAAAAAATTCACCCTGAGTTTTGTAAAATTCCCTCAAATTTATTAGAAAATTACCCCAATTTTTGCTTGGGTCGTCATTATTTTATGAACACTTTGTAAATATCTATCACTTTGATGAAAATATTTCCTCGAGTGATGAAGCCATCAGAATTTATGATGTTCGTGATAAAACGTGTTGTAAGCGTCAGGTCACTGTTTCATAATTTTACGTTACGAGTTACGAGGGACGCTATAACTTCCGTGAAAATTCACGAGAAGAGGAAAGTGTGTTGTCAGAGTAACGTTTAATTTATTTTTTTCTGCGTGAATCATTGTCAATTTAACCGGATTTGCACCTGAGGAGTTTTATAGCCGAGTTTCACTGTTTCTTCCAGTTTCGCAAAACAATTTTTATTTTTCCTTCTCTCATACATTTTAACAGATATCTGCAGCTTACAACCTACACGAGACCATTACAAAAGAAATCCAATTAAAATTTAATTCGGATTTTTCAATTCTAGAAGAATATGTAGCTGGATTAGGAAAAAAGCGTTTCACTTTGGAAAAGTTCGAAATTAAAAAATTTCTATCAAGCGTTTTAAATAAAAAAGTTTTAATCTAAAACAAAATCTAATTGATTCTGAAGATGGGTTGAAATTATTTCCCTGCGTGAAAAAGAATTTTGGGGACTCTTTTCATTTTCAGCATCATCATCTTAGTGAATAAAGATTTATAAATCAGTAACTTTATTTCATGATAAAATTTATTTCCGGATCTTTCTAGAAATTATTGATAAAAGAGAATATTTTAATTCCAAATGATTTTGCTAATGTTGGGAAATAATTTGGAGAATTCTTCACAGCTTTAAAGAGATGAGAGAAATGAAATTATAGAGAAAAACTTAGAATATCTAAATTTATAGAGCACAGGTAAAAAAATGTGTTGGTACTCGTAATAAAAGAATTACCGGTGCCGATAATAAGATTTTTGGGCGTTTGGATTACTTTGAGGATTTATTGCAGTTTACAAGAATTCAAATGTCGAGAGTAAGCCCGCGCTTACGGCGGATCGATTCTGTTCGATATTTCCCTCTCCATAAGCGAAACATCGATAAAGTCCAGTACATACTTGTGGAAATCCAATATATCGTTTTGAAGACTTATGTATTTAGTTGCCGGTGTACCGCTAGATGGCGCTCATAGATAGTGAAACAAAGTGCGCATGTGTACCTTGAAATAGACATGGGAAACTTGAAATGGGCATGTACACCTTTCATTGGTGCCACCACTATGGTCCAGTACACATAATGTTGCATATCGGTACGGAGCTTTTCCGATTTATTTTGTTTTGCCTGTTCAGCTATTTTGTAAAAAGGGCATAGAACATATTGGTGTCACTCTCATGCATCGTTTTGAAGACTTAGGTGTAGGCTAATTAGTATATTAATTATTATTTATGAGCAGCCTACTTCGCATATTAGTGGCAGTGGCAGTAAAAAGACTTCAGTTATAAAGAACTAACAACTTTATTAAGTGAAATAAGTACATTGCTCGTACCTACGAACTTCCGTCCATGATGGCTACCAACCGACTATCTAGAGAGTCAACTCTCTACTCACGCTCGCTCGTTCCGCCATAAACGTTCTGAATACTAGAACGCAACTCGCTCGTCTTGCTGAGCATGAAGTTCGGTCGAGGGTACCAAGACCCTACATAAGTTCAGAACCAGCGCCATCCCGCGGTTCCCACTGACACTAAAAGTGAATAAAGATGAGACTTGCAAATCCCTGATAGTGATGGTTTCCAAGTCCTGCGTCCCCCAATGAAAGGTTCACATGCGTATTTCAAGTTGCACATGCGCACTTCGTAGCACCATCAGTGCCATCTAGCGGTACCCTCGGAACTAAATACATAAGTCTTCAAAACGATAAACTGGAGTGCCACCACTATAGGATAGACAAGTGCCGAGATTTTGAAACGACTAGCGAAACTCATAAAAAATATTGAACTTCTTAATTTGAATTTTAAGATGACGAGACACCTCGCTTTTTTCAATTTGCATGATTTTAAAAACTTTGAGAAAACCTGAATTATTTCAACATTTTTTTAAGGACTTTAAATGAGTTCAAGATAACACATAAATTTTCTAAGATGTCTCTGCAAAAAATGACTTTTTATTCTGAAAAACTAATTTTAGGAGAATATTTAAAAAGGTTTAAAAATATATTTAAAAATATTCAAAATTGTCAAAAAATAATCTGGAGCATTTTCATTCAATTTTTTTTAATTTTGCGGAATTTAAAATAAATTTTGGGAATGATTCGAATCATTTCAAAACATATTTAGAAGGTTTAGAAATTTTAAAAGGGTTTGAAAATAATTTTAGTCTTGAGAAGGTTTAAAAAATTGTTTAACGAAATGTAGATTCTTGAATCTAAACTAATGGAAAATGCAATATCTAGTCAGAATAAGCAAAATTAAAATTAAAGTGAATTTCTCATTCTGAAAGAAATGCAAATCAAAGTAAGAAAAATCAAAATAAAAGTAAGGTCTCACTTCCAAAATCGAATTAAGAACTTCGGAATTTCAAAAAATTTTGAATGATTTCCTAAAATTTCGAAAAAGAATGTAAAAAATTTGAGACCAAAATTCTTCTATTTTGCAAGATTACAAAATTTTAGAAAAGATTCTAGTACGTTATATGAGAGATACTAAAATCTTTTGTAACGATTCAGAAAAATTTTAACTTGCATAAATTTCAGACAATTTTTTTTAAACGTAGATTTTTTAAAAAATTTAATAGAAAAGCTCTTAGAATTTTGAAAATTTTTAGAAGCATAAGAAGTTTTTTTGTAGATTTCTAGGAAAATTTAAAATGATTTTTCATTTTGAAAAATAAATTTGAAGATTTGAAATATTGTTAAAAAAATCAGCTGAGATATTAAAAATCAATAGTTTTTTCAATTTTAGGCAAGTTTGAATTATATGGAAAGATATTTGAAAGATTTCCACATTTATTCGAAATTCGTGAACAATTTTTTGAAAAATTACGATCATTCAAAAAAGTGCTTACTAAAGTTTCAGCATTAAAAAGAGAAGAAAAAATAATTTAATGTTTGAGAAGGCTTAACGAAATTTCAAAAGAATGCAGATTTTTGAATATTTTGAAAAAGAATTTATAACCTCTGTTGAGAATTTTGAAATGTCTTAGGAGAAAAAAATTTGTTTTCAAGATTCGTAAAAAAATTTCAAATTATTTTATATTAAAAAAATGAATTCTGAAAGAAAATTTAAAAATATTTCACATAATTTCAGAGAATATCCTAAAATTTTGCAAAAGAATTCAAAAGATCGAAAAAAATTTTGTTAAGAAGATGAGAAGTTTTGAAACGTTTAAAAAATAATTGTACATTATTGAAGATTTTGAAAAAGAAGATTTTAAAAAATTTTGGACAATTTCAAGAGACTGAAAAAATTTTCTTGAGATTCGTAGCAAAGTTTTTAATAATTTTTTAATTGAAAAAATTAACTGTAAGAGAATATTTAAAAAGATTTCAGAACATTTCAAAAGATTTCTAAAGTTGTCAAAAAAGAATCTGAAAGATTTTAACCCAATTCTTCTAATCGTGCATGAATTTTTGAAAATTATAGGAAAAATTTGAATAATAATTTGAAAAGATATTTGGATGGTTTATAAGTTTCTACAGAACTTTTTTTAAAATTTATAAAGAATTTTTATCGTTTCAATATTATTTAGAAGGGGTAGAAGTTTTTGAGAAATTCAAAAATAATTTAAAGTTTGGCAATATTTCAAAAGATATAGAATAAAATGTCGAGCAAGAAATAGCAAGAAATGAAATGAAAATAGCAAGAAATGATCTTTTGAAAAACTCTGAAAGGCTTCAAGAGTATAAAAATATTTTTTTAAGACGCAGGGAAAAATTGGAATTTTTTGTCTTTATTTAGAAAAATGAATTCCAAGAGAAAATTGAAGAAGATTTCAAAAGACTTCAAATGATTTTGCAAGATTTCAAAAAATGAATGTGAAGTAAAGAATGTAAAGAATGTAAAGAATGTAACAAGTTTTAAAAGAAAATTAAAAAATGTTTCAAGATCACAACATTTTAGAAAAAATCCGTGTAAGTTCAGGAGATAACTGAAAATACTGGAAACAATTCTAAAATAATTTAAACTTCTGAAAGTTACACAAAATTTACAAAGTATTTTTTTCTCCGAAGCTTCTAAAATACATAAATTGAAAAAATACATATAAACACATTCTCCACACATTTGAAATTCAAAAAAATCACACTTATAACACTTATTTTCTTGTTCTCTGATCGTGAATTCTAATTTTTGCTCGAATTTAAATGTTCAAACAATTTTAATAAATGAATAGTTATCCAAAATTTTTATTTTGTATTGAGAATCAGTTTTCCCCTCAAATCGAAAAAATGAGAATTATTTTGGAAATTCACAATGACAAAATTGTTTCGTTTTTCGAAAAAAACTTTGATTGTCTCAATAAAATTTTTGATTGCTCAGGAAAAAACAAAACCGTTTGGTTAAGCAACAAAATTATTTTACTGAATCGTTTAGTTGATCCAACCAGATAGTATGGTACGCTCAACAAAATTTTTTTCTGGGCTCAACAAAACATTTTATCAGTTAAACAAATATATTTTGTAGAATGAATCATACTTTTGTAAAAGCAATAACATTATTTGGTACAAATAATTTACTTTTCTTCTAGCTTATTCTTTAAATCAGAAACATATTTTTTTTAAACAAAATAGAAAAGCTGTGCCCATAATCCTAAATTCTGATGAAAAATTGATGAAAATCATCACCACTATCACTTTTTATCGGAAGCTAACTCTAAACAGCAAACAACTTCATTTCACAAAATAGTTGAAGCATTTTCCGAAAGAATACCTGACACTAGTCACACACAATTGTCTTTGGTACGAGCAACCAAATTCTTTGGTCAAGGCTAGAAACAAAATTTAGCAAAAATGTTCGTTTTAGCCAAAAGAATTGTTTTACTACAAACCACTTTTTTAGTAATCACAACCAATTGCAGAGATCTAAATTCGTGGTGAAAAATGGAAGCTGCAAAGCAAAACTCAAGAATCCACTCTAATAGCAGACAAAAAACAGATTTATCTGACTTAAAATTACATAAAAAACTTCACAGATCAAAACTAGAATACGCTACTTTCTGTGGCATATCAACTGAAATCAGTCATATCGAAAATATCGCTTTGGGCGTCTGCGGATGTGTGGTATTGTCTTCGGTACGAGCAACCAAGTTCTTTGGTAAAGGCAAAAAACGGGACTTAGCAAAAATGTCCGTTCCAGCCAAAAGAATTGTTTTTTATACTAACCTCTTTTTTAGTAATCACAACCAGTTGCAGAGATCTGAATTTATGGTGAAAAATTGAAGTTGCGAAGAAGAACTCAACAATCCACTCTAATACCAGACACAAAATAGATTCATTTGACTTAAAATTACATAAAAAATTTCGCAGATCGAAAAGAAAATACGCTACTTTCTCTGGAATCTCAACTGACATCAGCCATACTGAAAATATGACTTCGGGCGTCTGCGGATGTGTGGTATCGTGTTTGGTGCGATCAACTTACTACTTTAGTATAAGCAACCAAAGTAACTTAACAACATTTTTTATGGATGCTGAATAAATTGTTTCCTTGCACCAACAATTTGTTTAGTAATCTCAACAAGATTTTAGTAAAACGAACAGAAACTGTTCAACAGAATTATTTTGTTACCGTACCTTTATTCGCTTTCAAAGTGCAGAGATTTGAATTAGTGTTGGTGAATAAAAGTTGCAAAGAAAAACTGAACTATCCAATCTAATAGCAGATATCATGGCAGATACAAAAACAATTCATTTGATTTAAAACTGCATAAAAAATCTTACAGATCAAAGCGACAATGCGTTACTGACTCTGACATATCACTTGGCATCAGCCATTTAAAAAGTGTGGCTTCGGGCGCCTGAGAATGTGTGGTATCGTGTTTAAGACAAGCAAACAAATTATTTGGTAGAAGAAATCAAAACTCAACAAAAATGTTTGTTCAAGACAAATAAATTGTTTTGCTAAACCAACCACTTTTTTGTAATAACAAACAAAATTTTCTAATACGAAGAAAAACTGTTCAACAAAATTATTTTGTTATCGCAACTTTATTTATTTTCTCACTGCAGGTATCTGAATTCATGGTGAAAAATGGAAGTCGCGAAGCAAAATTCAACAATCCACTCTAATAGCAGAGACCATTATATCTTCTGCCTACCTGAGCCGGATGAAAATTAATGCAGCGCAGTTCGTCTGCATAATTAATTTACAGCTATAGGGCCACGAGCCGCATTCGCCATCGACGTTATTTCAAACAGCTGATTACACTGCAGAATTGACCGCAAATTTCAATCATTTCCCGATAAACCTCTGCATGCCTGGTTATTCCAGGCACACGCAGCATCTGTGAGCATTAACACGATCACGAATTGCCCCGTGTCATTTTTTGATAACGGTCACGTAAACGAGAGCATAATAGTAACGCAACGAAATGAGATTTTCAATTCGATCGTAAATTGTGGTACCTTCAGGCAATAAAGCCCTTGTCCGAAGCTTAGTGCCATTTTGCGCACTTAACATTATGTTTATGATCGGTTTTGGTTTCATAAAATTTATGTTCAATATGGTGCTTTTTGTATCCCATCTTCGCCCGATTAAAATCAAATTATCTAATTCAGAAACTATATAGATCTGAGAATTAGAGCATCTCATGAAAGCCTTTTTTTTAGATTTTCTAAAATCTTGACTCAAAAATTTCTTTCTTTCAAGGGAGAAAATGATTTCCCATTTTTGCTAGATAAAAAAAAATAAGGCAAATACAAGAACTACGTGCACAATTAATTTAATTTTTTTTGGCGAAGTGTCTCGTGGTTCCGAAATTCTTGATAACTAATCCAATATTTTTTATAAGCTTGGCTAGTCGGCCCTAATTTTTGGTACGACTAGTCCATCCCCTTTTCCAACTTCCTCAATTTTTCGAAACGACTAGACACCGCCTTTTTCTGTGACTGGTTTTGAACCAATACGTTTCTAAAATTGCTGATATTTCTAACATTCTTTGTACAAAATTTAAGTAAGAAAATTTCTTTCGAGAAATTCAATTGAAAAATGATTTGGCCGCAATTAAAAGAACTTCTCAAATATTTATAAGCAAACAGGAACGAACCTTTTTCTCCCTATTTTTTTCTTTGTTATATATTTGTTTCTAATGAGCCGTAGAGGAGATAGTTTCAAAATTTGATTTTGAGTTTCTAATTTTTTTCATGCTCTGATTTCGGTGCGTAAAATTATTCATAAGAAAGTAGATTTGATTTCGATTTGTTCACGCAATTTCAAAATTAGAGTATATAATTAATATTAATATAAAATTTGTGTATTTCAAAGGACACGTTATCTAAAATAATAGAAAAAATATCATGGAGATTTTTTTTTATAATATATAGACAATCAAATCGTTTCATGTTTGATTAAAATTTCTAATTAAAAAAAAGACAAACGTACCTTGAAGTTGTTTAGAATTGTAAGTTTAATTTTCAAAATCAAATGGTTTTTACGAACAATTATAAAAAAGATTTATAGAAAAAGCACGCGCTACGCGCGCGTGTGATTTCTCAACTTGGGTGAAAAAATAATTTTAAACTCAAAATAAAAAGTTCATGTAACTATTTATTTTTTGCTTTTTCCAGTGATTTGTTCTCACGATTATAAAAATATAATTTTCCTAAGGTTCTTGAACGAAATGAAAAAGATTTTTGGAAATTTCAGATGGTAAATCAAAAGTTCAACAAAAAATTGAATGTTCAAACCAACAGTTTAATTTTTAACCAAAAAAGGATGAATTGTCAACAATAATGTGAAAGTTGATATTTCAATCCCAGGAGATTTTTATTTTGAATTAAAAACCGTTGATATAATTCAAAAAGGTTAAATTTGTAACAATATAGTTATATCCTCAATAAAAAGATTAATTTTCAACCAGTTGCATTTTTAGTTAATAACGATAAAATATCTTTTCAAAAGAGACGAATTTTCTGCAAAACTGTTTAATTTTTCAATACAAAAAATATGAATTTTCAACAAAAAGGTTATTTTTCAACCTATTGCATGAATTTTCAAGCAAAAAAGGTAAATCTTCAAAGAAAAATGTAATAGTTGATATTTCAATCGAAAAAGGTTTTAATTTTGAATTGCAAACAGTTAAATTTTCAACAAAATAGTTACATTTTTCATTCAAAGAGAAAAAACTTGCACTAAAATGATGAATGTTTGACCAAACATGTACATTTTTAACAAACTAGTTCAAAAAAGTAGTTGAATTTTCAACCAAAAAAGGTAAAATCTCAACGAAAAATATAATAGTTGAATTAAAACGAAAAAGGATTTTAATTTAAATCAAAAAGGGTTGAATTCATCCTAGAAGACGAATTCTGAACAAAATAGTTAAATTTTCAACCGAAAGGCTTTTCAATTTTGAAACAAAAAGTTGAAAGTTCAATAAAAATATTAAATTTGTACCGGAAGAGATAAATTTTCAAATCAAGAGGACAAATTTTCAAACAAAACAAACTTTTCAGTCAAGAAAGAAAAGTTTGAGGAAAATTATAATTTTAAGAGAAAAGTAATACTTGATACAAAATAATAATTTTGAATAACTATTCATTTTTTAATATTGTTTATTTTCTTTAAGGTTATTTAAATATTATTTTCCTAGCTTCCTCGAGAAAATTCAAAAAGATATTTCAAGATTTCAGACACATATGTCGAAAAAGTATCTAGAAAATTTCTAAACATTTTTGTTCTATTTCACAGAATTTTAAAAAAAAATTTTAAATAATTTGAGTCAGTTGAAAAAATACTTAAGGCTATTTCCCACTTGAAAATAATGAATCATTATAAATTTTTGGAAATCTTTTAAAGCTCAAAAATATTTTTATTCTTTTGAAAACTTCTAAAATTTCTGAATATATTTTTAACTAAGTCTCATTATTCCTGAAATCATTTTAAAATCTTCCGAATTCCGCATTGCCAATTTTGGAAATCTTTTATAATATTTCTGAATCTTTTCAAATATTCTCTTAAGATTAATTTTTAAAATGAAGAATCAGTTAACATATTCTCCGAAATCCAAAAAAATTCTTTTATTAGCATGAAACGTTTGAAAATCATTGAAAGACTTCAAAATTTTATTTCGAAATCTTCAAAAGTCTACATTTTGTTTTAAGTTTTTTTCAATATTTTCAAATTTTCCATTATTATCTTCAAAATCACTTTCTGAAAATTTCAGAAATCTTTTGGCATATTTTAAAATATTTAAAAATATTCTCCTGAAATTAATTTGCTCAAATAAAAAATCATTGAACATTTTTCTGGAAATCTTAATACACTTTTTTATTCTCATGAAGCCTTTCAAAATTCTTGAACATTACTAAATTTTTAGTTTTATATTATTAAAAATCTACATTTTGTTTAGAATTGCTTGAAAGCTTTTTAAATTTATTATCATTTCTGTATTTTTTTTGAAACCTAAAACATTTTGAAATACCTTTTGAAATAATTTCCAACAAAAATTTAAATCCTGCAAGAATTAAAAACATTCTCTTCATATCTTCCAGATTCTTTCTTGATATACTTTCAAATCTTTGAAGCTTTGAAGTTTTAAAATAAAACCTAATTCATTAAAAAAATGTCCAAAAATTATATTATCCGTACCGGTAATTTCAATTGTTTCTCAATATAAAAAAACATTAACAATTGAAGTGGCAAATGGTTTATGAATAGAATCATTTTTCATTTTTAAACATGTCAAAAATTCAAAACAGATGTATTGCATTTATTATTAAAAAATGGTTTGGAATGTTAATTTTCTCTTTTCCATTCGAAAATTTATTTTCGATTTGTGCCAGATAGCGATGGATTAACAAAGAATGAAATTGTTCTAAACGAAAGATGAAGAGGATAGACGGTCGGTTTGTTTGGGGTGGTTTGTTTAGGTTAGTTATGTTGCTTATGTTTGTTTGGGTTGGATTAGGTGTCTTAGTTTCTTTGATGTGGGTGGTTTGGTTATGCTGCTTACGTTCATTCGTGTTCATTCGGATTCTCCATTAAAAAATGCTTAAGTTTTATGTGAAATTTTTTTTTCGATTCATGCCAGATCGTGATCCATTGTCAAAGAATGACATTATTGACTATTCAAGAAATGCGCTTCTAAGCAAAATATGAAAAAGACAAACGGTCGGTTTGGGTTGGTTAGTACGAATTGGTTTGTTTAGGTTCGTTATGTTGCTTACGTTCGTTTGGGTTGGATTGGGTGCCTTAGATTCTTCAATTTGGTGGATTTGTTGATGCTGCTTGCGTTCATTTGGGTTTGATTGGATGTGTTTCTTACGTTTCTTATATCAAATGCGTTGGTTAAGTTCTTCTTGGTTCGCTTTGGTGCATTTGGTTTTGTTGTATTGGTTTCGTTCGTTTAGGTTAGTGTTGTTGGTTACGTTCGTTTCGGTTGATCTGGTTGTGCTGGTTACGTTTGCTTGGATTGGTATGGATGTGTTAACCAACACTGTTAATCAAACACAAACGAACGAAACCAGCAACACTAACCCAAACGAATGCCACCAATACGACCAAACAAAACGCACATAACCAACACAACAGAATGAACTTTAAGGGTCTTCACACCCACCTTAAAAAATTTTGTTCATAACGAAAAAAATTTAAAGATCACGTGGGACCTTAATAAAAAATTTCCTGCATTGGAAAAAGTGGGATAGTTAAAATTGCAGAAACTTAAATTTTGAAATTATGAAAAGTCGAATTTTCGGAATAAAATCCTTCATTGTGACCTCTAAATATATTCGTTCAAATCTGGAAAAAATTGGGGATCATTTTCTCATCAAAAGAAAGAAGTTGCTGATTCAAGATCTCATAAAATCTAAAAAAAGGATTTTGTGAGGCACCCCAATGGGAATGATATCTGTATAGGAACCAAACATGAAATTTTACAGTGTGGCTAAAGAAAGTTTTCTGCGATAGGTTTTCAAGTATAAAATTTTGATAAAATTATACTATATGGTAACGATGTGATAATATATAAAAACAATTCTGTGCTTGAGGGTTAAAAATTTTTCTATTAGATGGATTTTTAAAGATGCTTTTTGATTGGGACCTAAAAAATAAAAATAAAAAAAGACGGCTGTAAGAAGAAGAAAAAGTATTTGGAAGTTGCCTTCTTTTTCTTATCTTTTAAATTTCTTTTTTAAATTCGAATGAAGGTGTTTAAGACTCTATTGTATCAATTTGATCGCTAAATTCATGATTCTTCAGTTTTCAAGAATATAATAGTTAAATCATTTTACTGATCTTTACATTGAGTGGAAAATATCTTTGATACCTCTAAATTATACGTAATCATGTCGTAAATATGAAGTATTTCCGGGAGTTCAGTGAGGGGAAAACAGATTACTGAAATACAAATAATTTAGAAGATTGAATGAGATAGTGACCAGTATACATATACTAAAAATTGTTGCTAAATATTCATCAGTTATATATATCAAAAAATTCAAATCTATATGCATATGCTTTTTGATTTGTACTGAGAGTGGAGGGAATGAAAACAATGTTTAATTAAATAATTGTTGACGGTGAGTGGTTCGTTGGAGTTTACAATAATGCTATCCTCATCAAAATTGCTGTTTTTTTTGTAGATTTCAATAAGATCCAAAAATGATTTTAAATACATTTTTCAATTTGACATAAATCATAAAGGGGCTAGATAATAATTTCCTTTTGATTGCTGTCTACCTGCTTGCTTTATTCAACAAAATTGTTCGATTCCTCTCAAAGTCTTTAAGTTTTTTTTTGAATGAAAAGGTCAGCATAATGTTTAGGATTCTTCTCAATTGCATTTGAGGAAACCTAAAAAAGACCCGAAACTTGGAGATGTCGGTTCTGTAGCAACGCTGGTATAAAGTTTAGTTATAAACTTTTATTCAAAATTTGATCGAATGATAACAAAATACCAAACTAGCATTTTTATGAATGAGGCTTATAATCTACATAAGGAATCTTTTAGATATTCAAAATACCATTATTTTATCGATTAATGACTGCAGTTCATAAGGAGTTTAAATAACAATTTTTGACTTAAGTTACAATAATTTCGGAATTTTTTTAACAATCGACATGCAAAGATTAACCTTACTTTCACTTTCTTTTTTCAGAATTACTAACATCTAGAGGAGCATCAGAAAGGAACCTGGCGACATGGATCTTTTATTACGAAGGTTTTGGT
>JAWWEA010000021.1:82895453-82906236 GCA_035222095.1 Andricus quercuspetiolicola | reverse complement strand
CTGAACCAACTCAAAATTATCATTATTTAAAAAAATTCCCTGTTTAAATTCAGAACTATAATAATTCTCTTAGAATTTCCTATAACCAAGATTTCAAAAGATTAGAAAAAATTGCAAATAGCATCTCTTACAAATATAAGTTTTCTATATCGACAATAAAGTCTTTATTTTATGTTTGATTCGTGATTGAGCAAACTGGGATTAATAGAATATCAAAACACACTAAATATTTTATTACAATCAAATAAAAATTCCTGGCCTTTTTCGGTCTTCCGGACAAGTAAATCTGATAAGCTTCATTAATTAAATTTGTTTATTAGCAATCTAATAACCCGTGCCTGTCTAAATTGAAAAAAAAGTTATGATTTCCCAAAATATATACCTCTAGTATTTTTAGTTTATCAATTTGTCCAACCATCGCGTGCTATTCACCCAAAAATAAATTTCAACCCACATCAAATAAATTTTGCCTTACATGCGAGTATCCGTCCACCTTATTAATTTATTTCCTACCAATGCTTGGATACATTTTGCCTGTTTGTCACAGCATCGGATACACACATAACTCGGTATCGGAACTGATTTCACTGAGTAGAGAGCACTCTCGTCGATCTTAACAGCGGGCGTAAATACATAAATTCGAAACATTCCCCAAAATTGGAATACCGAGGAAAATTACGATTCGCCTCTAGGCGATTCAGGGAGGGGTAGATTTCCCAAAATTATGCGATTCAACTTTGAATCAAGAAACATACCCGTAAAGAAACATGGAGGAGATAGAAACCGAAAAAAAAAGGGGGAAAGTGGTATTGGGCATCTAAAGTGTGCCACACTATTGCTATCTGGGAATGAAAGAAGAGGAAAAAACATCCATGAGCCACCAGTCTTGTTTTACCGACAGGCAGAGCCACCCATCCTCCGTCCTGTTTTCCCAACAACGATTTACAGCCATCTGATTCTCCGCAGCTAGAGCACCAGGCTAGGTGTAGAAGAGCTCCGAAGGATAGAGACAAGGGTAGGAAAGGGGTGGCAGTTTCTTATTTACGAGCCAAAAAATTCAAGCGGCTCTTCCTTGCTCAGATAATTTGTAATTTATTTCCAAGCTCGAAGATAGTCGCTTACATCGGTACTCCCTCTCCAGGATTCACTTCCTGTAGCACATTACACACCTTCTTTAGTTTTAATTCCATCTCCTGTCCTCTTTTACTTTATTTTTTTCTTTCCTGTATTCTTCTCAATCCTTAGTATGTAGCCTCATTATTTATTATCCATACTATGTATTTCTAAGCTCAATGATGGTCGTTTACATCGGTTCTTCTTCTTTAAGATTCCCTTTCCTGTGGATTGTACACCATCCTCGGTCCTGATTTTATCACTTTTCTCTTTTACTTTGGTTTCATATATTTATCTATTTTCTTTTATGTATCCTTTTCAATCCTCGGTGTGTATTTATATTACTTTTTTGTCTTGATAATTATTTCTAAGCTCAGAGATACTTACATAAGTTCTACTTTTTCAAGATTCCCTTCCTTGCACATTGTTCACCTTCTTCAGTTTTAATTTTACCCCCTTTCCTTTTGAACTTTGATTTCTTCTTTTGTTTCCCTTAGCTGTATTCATCTCAATCTTCAATGTGTATTATTATTCATGATGCTTACCATTTTTTCCAAATCTGGAAGATAGTCGCATACATCGGTCCTACTTCTTTAAGATTCCCTTCCCTATAGAATGTACATCTTCAGTTTTAATTTGACCTACTTGCAACTTTTATTTTGACTTTATCTATTACCATATCTGTATCATTCTCAATCCTCACTATGAATCCTTATTATTAACTATCCTTACTGTTTATTTGCAGCCTCTAATATAGTCGCTTACATTATTTCTCCTTCTTCAAGATTCCCTTTCCTGTACATTTTACACCGTCGTTAGTTTTAATTTCGTCACCCTTCCGCTGTTCCTTTGAGTTGATCTCTTTTCTTTTCCGTGTCCTTAATTCTTAGTGTGTACGCTTATTATTTATTATCCTTTCTAATTATGCTTATCTCAAAGATTGTCGTTGACATCGATCCTTCTTCTTAAAGATTCCTTTCCCTGTACATTGTACACATTATTTAGTTTTGACTTCATCCCCATTTCCCTTCTACTCTGATTTCATATTTTTTATTTTCAGGATTCTTTTGTGCCCTTAGCGTGTGTACTCATTATTTATTATCCTGATTATTTATTTATAAGCTCAAAGATAGTCGCTTACATAGGTCCTCCTTGTTCAAGATTACCTTCCTATAGTACATTGTACGCCTTCTTCAGTCTTAATTCAATCTCCTTTCCTCCCACATTTTGATTTCATCTTTTTTATTTTCTGTAACCTTCTCAATTTTTAGTTTGCATCCTTATAACTCATTATCCTAACTATTTGTTTCTAAGCTTGAAGATAGTCACTTACGTCGGTTCGTCATCTTCAAGATTCCCTTCCCTGTAGATAGTACACCTTTTTTAGTTTTAATTTAACCCGCTTTTCTGTTTTTCTTTTATTTCATGTTTTCATCTATCTTATTTTATACATCCTTTCTAATCCTTAGTGTGTATTCCTTCTTTTTTATCTTCACTACTTCTTTTTAAGATCGAAGATAGTTGCTTACATCGGTCTTCCTTCTTTGCGATTCCCTTCCTATAGCACATTGTAAACCTTCTTTAGTTTTAACTCCATCCCTTTACCTCTTTTACATTGATTTCCTCTTTCTTATATTCTGTATCCTTCTCAATCCTCAATATTTATCCTTAATATTTATCACTATTATTATTTATTTCTAAACTTGAAGATATTTGCTTATATCCGTCCTCATTCTTCAAGACTTCCTTCCTCGTACATTGTACACCTTCTTTAGTTTTAATTCCATTCCCTTTTATCTCTTATTCTGATTTTCTCTTTTTTATTTTCTATATCCTTCTCAATTCTTGATGTTTATCACTATTAATTATTTTTTCAAATATTTATTTCCACGCTCAAAAATATTCGCTTACATCAATCCTCCTTCAAGATCCCCTTCTCCGTACATTGTACACATTTTTTACTTTTAATTTCATCTCCATTCCTCTTCTACTTTTATTTTATCTCCTTTATTTTCGGTATCCTTTTCAGAATTCAGTGTGTATACTTATTATTTATATTATCTTTACTGTTTATTTACAAGCTCAAAGATAGTCGCTTACGTCGGTCCTCACATCGGTCCACCTTTCCCGGCTATGGATTCTACACGTTATTTAGTTTTAATTTTATCCCCACTCCTCTTTTACTTCCATTTTATATTCTTATCTATTTTCTTTTCTGCATTCTTCTCAATCTTTAGCTTGCATCCTTTTTATTTATTATCCTTAGTATTGCCTTTTAAGCTTGAATATAGTCACTTACACTGGTCCTCCTTCAAGATTCCCTTCCCTGTAGGTTATAAACCTTCTTTAGTTTTAATTTTATCTTCTTTCTTCTTTCACTTTGATTCCACCTTTTTTTTATTTTTAGTACCCTATTCAATTCTTACTGTAAGATAGCCACTTACATCGTCGCTCCTTCTTAAAGATTCACTTCCGTGTCCATTGTACACCTTCTTTAGTTTTAATGTCATCCCCTTTCCTCTTTTATATTCATTAGTCTTTCTTTTTCTTTTTTTTCGGTATCCTTTTCAATCCTCAATATGTATCCTTATTTGGTCTCATCGCTTTCTCTTTCAGTTTCCTCATTTCTCGGACGAGACTTCACAGAGTGTCCTACCGAATCGTTTCCAGTTTTCTAGCCGACGAGATACCCGGCCAAGAGCTGACGGGCTTCGGTTGAGCTTTTAGCGTCTCAAGAGGACACTAAAGGACGTGCAAGGGTGTGGGAATGAATTTTGTAAAGATGCTCGCTCCAACCCCTTTCATGCTAGGATAGAAGGGACCGAGGGTCTGGCTCTCTTTAAACGTTCCTCAATTTAAAGTAAGAGGAAAAATATACAGAAAAAAGCTCTTCATTATTCAGATTCTACTCGTATAAAACTGTCGGCAAATAAAAATCAAAATAAACAAATATGACTTACAAAAAAAAAATTGACAGAAAATGATAAACAAGGAAATATTTTAGATTGGTAGGAAAACCGTTGCAGAAATCCCAGGTTGAGATTCTATATTGACTTGTTTAAATAACTAGGTTACATTTGGAGAGACCGGATAAAAAGCTGCCAACTCACGTCGCTAATTTTCAAAACTTTGAAATTCCACATAAATTGTAGTGGGAACATCAGCACCCTCAACTTTGTAGCACCTTTTCATTTGGTCTCCGCGAGTTAGCACCTTTTTATTTGGTTTCTCCGAGATGGAATCTTTAAATTCGAGCACCTCAATATGCAATAACAATTTTAATTAAACAATGATTTAATAATCTCATTTTTTCCAGAAAGTTGCAATTATACAATACTATATAGAGGGTGAGTTTCGAGTAAAAAGGTCCTATCGATATCCCAAGTAAAGTCCCGCTAAAGTACAGGGTGTGAGATAAATCACTACTTCAGTATCAACTCCTTAAAATTGTTCACTTGCCCAAATTGTTACGTGTAATCTCTTAAATTGGTCCAAGTTTCCTTTGATTTTCAGTCAGTCTAAGAATGATTGCAACGAATTCAACAATTTTGTGTTTTGTCAAACTATGAAATAGGTATCCCCTCATTTTTACCATGGAATGATATATCCAGATACTAAATAATTGTGCAACCATGAACTAGACTTTTTTTTATTTTCCCTAATTTGCAATGAATTGCGTCTAAAATAGATTTATTGCAACAAAGAATTTAAATGTCGGAGGAACAGTGATTTCATTTGCAAAAATAATTATGCTCCGGTCTACTCTACAGACATCGTGCATTAAGGAGAACGGACCTTAATTCTTTCAATTCAAATTCTAATTAACGTATTACAATAAGAAAGTTAGGTGCATCTAGATAGAATTCTTGGGCAAGCTAGGCTCAAAAAATAGGTCTTTGAAACATTCAATCTTTGGCTCCTTGGAGAAGCACAATCATCCATACGAATTGTAATAGCACTTAATGGTAGTTGGTTGTTCCCTTCTTAGCGACCACTTTTTGATGATAAAGAATACTGACATGATTGGAAAGAGTAAGCGGAAAAATATACGAAACACCGCTAAAAGTAAAGAATGGTGTTCCAGGATGAAAAGACGTTTAGTTTCCTCAAACTATGAAATACGCATTCCTTTATTTTTACCACATAATTGTATATTAAGATATCAAATCATTCTGTCACAATGGCCCAAATAATTCTTCAAATATTCCCTAATTTGTATAGGATTTGGTCTCAGAAAGGTTTTCTTAATGCAACGAAGAATTCAAATGGTTAAGGAAGAATGACATTATTTGCAAAAACAACTTTGCTCCGGTCTACTCTATAGACATTGTGCATTAGGAAGAACGGACCCTAATTCTGTTAATTCAAATTCTAATAAACGTAGTACAATAAGAAAGTTAGGTGCATCTAGATAGAATGTTTGGGCAAAGTGAGCTCAAAAACTAGGTCTTTAAAACATTCAATGTTTGGCTCTTTGAAGAAGGACCATCATCCATCCGAATTGTAATGGCACTTAATGGTAGCTGACTGTTTCCTTCTTAGCTACCACTTTTTGATGGTAAAAGACACTGACAGGATTGAGAAGAGGTTAGCGGAAAAATATACAAAACACCGCTGAAAGTAAAGAATGGTGCTCGAGGATGAAAAGACTTCTTGTTTCCTCAAACTATGAAATACGCATTTCTTTATTTTTACCACATAATGGTATATCCAGACACCAAATCATCCTGTCACAATGGCTCAAAAAATTACTTAATTATTCCTTAGTTTATATAGGATTTGGTCTCAAACAGATTTATTTAATGTAACAAAGAATTCATATGGCTGAGGAGGAATGGCATTATTTCGAAAAACAACTTTGCTACGGTCTACTTTATAGACATTGTGCATTAAGAAGAACGGACTCTAATTCTTTTAATTCAAATTCCAATTAACGTAGTACAATAAGAAAGATAGATGCCTCTAGATAGAATTCTTGGGCAAGATAGGCTCAAAAACTAGGTCTTTAAAACATTCAATGTTTGGCTCCTTGAAGAAGATCCATCATGCATCCGAATTGTAATGTCACTTAATGGTAGTTCGCTCTTTCCTCCTTAGCTACCACTTTTTGATGGTAAAAGACACTGACAGGATTAAAAAGAGGTAGGCTGAAAAATATAGGAAACACTGCTAAAAGTAAAGAATGGTGTTCGAGAATGAAAAGGCTTTTTGTTTCCTCAAATAATGAAGTACGCATTCCTTCATTTTTACCACATAATGGTATATCCAGACACCAAATCATACTGTCACAATGGCTCAAACAATTTCTAAATTATTCCTTAATTTTAATAGGATTCGGTCTCAAACAGATTTATTTAATACAACAAAGAATTCATATGGCTGAGGAGGAATGATATTATTTGCAAAAACAACTTTGCTCCGGTCTCCTCTATAGACATTGTGCATTAAGAAGAACGGACCCTAATTCTTTTAATCCAAGTTCCAATAAACGTAGTACAATAAGAAAGTTAGATGCCTGTAGATAGAATTCTTGGGCAAGATAGGCTAAAAACTAGGTCTTTAAAACATTCAATGCTTGGCTCTTTGAGGAAGATCCATCATCCATCCGAATTGTAATGGCACTTAAGGGTAGTTGCTTGTTCGCTTTTTAGCGAACACTTTTTGATGTTAAAGGACACTGACATGATTGGGAAGAGGTAAGCGGAAAAATATACAAAACACCACTGAAAGTAGAGAATAGTGCTCGAGGATGAAAAGACATTTTGTTTCCTCAAACTATGAAATTCCCTAATTTGTATAGGATTTGGTCTAAAATAAATTTACTTAATGAAACAAAGAATTCAAATGGCTAAGGAGGAATTATATTATTTGCAAAAACATCTTTGCTCTGGTCTATCCTATGGTAATCGTGCATTAAGGAGAAGAACCTTAATTCTTTTGACTAAAATTGCAATAAAAGCAGTCAAATGAAAAAATTGAGTTTCTAGACAGAATTTTTGGGTAAGGTAGGTTCAAAATCTAGGCCTTTAAAACATTTACTTCGTTTTTTGGTATTTGGCTCTTTGAAGAAGCACTAGCATTGTCCACCCAAACTGTTTGTTCTCTTCCTAGCGACCATTTTTGAATAGTAGAGGACACTGACAAGATTGGGAAGAGGTAAGCGGAAAAACATACGAAACACTGCTGAAAGTAAAGAAGGGAGTTCGAGAATGAAAAGACTTTTTATTTCCTCAAACTATGAAATACGTATTCCCTTATTTTTAATATAGAATGAAATATCCAGTTACCAAATCATTGTGTCACCATGACCTAAACTTTTCTTGAAAGTTTCCCTAATTCGCAATGGATTTCGCCTAAAGTAGGTTTATTTAATGCAATAAAGTGTTCGTATGTCTGAGGAAGAGTGATATTATTTGCAAAAACAACTTTGCTGCCATCTACCCTATAGAAATCGTGCATTAAGGAGAAGAAACCTTAATTATTTTGATTCAAATTGCAATTGAAGCAGTCAAATAAGAAAAAAGTTAAGTATCTAGATAGGATTCTTGGGCAATGTAGGCTCAAAAATCAAGTCTTCAAAACATTTACTACGTTTCTCGGTGCTTGTCTCTTTGTTCTCTTTCTGGCGATGACGATTGGATGGGAAAGGACACTGACATGATTGGTTAAAGGTTACAGGAAAAATGTACGAATCACCGCTGAAAGTGAGGAATGGAGCTCGAGGATGAAAAGACTTTTTGTTTCCCCAAAATGTGAAATACGGATTCCTTTATTTTTACCATAGAATGATATATTATCCAGATCCCAAATCATTGTGCCACCATGACCTAAACTTTTCTTGAAATTTTCCCTAATTCGCGATCGATTTGGTCTAAAGTAGATTTATTTAATGCGAACAAGAGTTCGAATGGCTAAGGAAGGGTAATGTTATTTGCAAAAACAATTTTGCTCCTGTCCACCCTATAGAAATCGTGCATTAAGAAGAAGGAACATCAATTTTTTTTCATTTAAATTGCAAGTAAAGCATTCAAATAAAAAAAAGTTAGGTATCTAGATAGAATTCTTGGGCAAGGTAGGCTCAAAAACTAGGTCTTCAAAACATTTACTACGTTTCTCGGTGCTTGGCTCTTTGAAGAAGCACCAGCACCATCCGTCCGAACTGTAATGGCACTTAAGGGTAGTTGGTTGTTCTCTTCCTAGCGACCACTTTTGGATGGTAAAGGACACTGACACGATTGAGAAGAGGTAAGCGGAAAAATATACGAAACACCACTAAAAGTAAAGAATGGAGCTCGAGGATGAAAAGACTTTTTGTTTCCGCAACTCTTGCCGCCAGGGCCAACATTCTCTCTCGGAGATCACCACGCTCTGTTGCGTTTCTTCGCCTCTGCTCTGTTGCACTTAGAGGTGCTTAAAATCCACCGAGCGCTTTGCTTTTTTCCGACTTGAATTCCCTCATAATGTCCGTCAAACCAAATGCCACTTTTCAAGACACTTTACAAAATTCTCCTGAAAAAATTCCCAGTCTTTATACTCGAAAAAGGTGTGCTTAAGAAAATTAACTTTAGACCTTAGAGCCCAAAATACGAGCAAAAGAGGGAAAATAAGGCTTTTTTCAAAGATAGGAAAATAAATTCTTGGGAATTTAACTAATGTAGGTAGCCTGTTGAATTCAATATGGAACGCTTTAAATTTCTTAGATTGAAAATACAAATGTGTTGACTTTTCTCAAAAACAGTTGAATCTTCAACTAAAGAAAAATGATTTTTTGACAAACTAGCTCAGCTTTGAATCAAATGAAAATTCAACGAGAAATGTGAATTTTCAATTAAGAAGATTATATTTTACCCAAAAAGTGAATTTTTAAAAATATACGTGCACCTTCAACAAAAAAAATCCATTTTTAACCCAAAAAAACTCATTTTTAACAAAAAATGGAATAATAAAATGTTCAGTTAAAAAATCAATTTTTAACAAAATGCTTAACTTTTTAACCAAAGAGATGAATCTGTAATGAAAAAAAAAATGAATTTTTAACTAGGTGGCTCAACCTTCAACAAACTAGTTGAATTTTCAACCAAAAACGTGAATTTTCAACCAAGTTTAATTTTCTACCAACGAGACGAAGTTTTAACATCATACATAATTTTTTAATTAAAAAGATCAATTTTTAACCAAAAATAAAATAGTTGAATCAGCAGTTAAGAAAATGAGTTTTAACTAACAGAAAAAATGCAGTAAAATATTTGACTTTTGATTCAAGGAGATAAATCTTCAACCAAGAAATGAATATTTTAACAAAGTATTTAACGTTGTAACCAATTAGCTGGATTACTAATTAAAGAGGTGAATTTTCAAACAAAAATTAATTTTCTACAACCATAAAAAATTTTGAACAACAACCATAAATTTTCAACCAAAAAAGATGAATTTCTAACCAAAAATAAAATAGTTGAATTAGCAGTTAAGAAAATGAGATTTAACTAACAGAAAAATTCAGCAAAATATTTCACTTTTGATTCAAGGAGATAAATCTTCAACCAAGAAATGAATATTTTAACGAAGTATTTTTCGTTTTAACCAATTAGCTAGATTTTTCATTAAAGTGGTGAATTTTCAAACAAAAATTAATTTATTACCACCATGACAAATTTTGAACAACAACCATGAATTTTCAACTAAAAAAGATAAATTTTCAATAAAAAATGAAATTGTTAAGTTTGTAGTTAAAAAATAAGTTTTAGCTCACAAAAAACAAATTTTCAACAAAATAGTTCGGTTTTTATCCAAAGAGTTGAATCTTCAAAAAAAATCAAATTTTGAACAATGTAGTTCAACTATCAACAAAGTAATTGAATTTTTATCTAACAAGGATGACTTCTCAACTAAAAAGGATCATTGTCTTCCAAAAAGATGAATTTTAAACCACATACATGAATTTTTAACCAAATAAAGATCAATTCTTAACCAAAAATGCAATAGTTTAATTCTTAGTTTTAAAGAAAAGGTTTCGAACAAAACAAAAAAATAAATTTTCAACAAAATAGCTAAATTTTCAACCGAAGAGATGAATTATGAACCAACAATATTAGTTTCATACCATATGAGACGAATTTTTAACCCCATACATGAATTGTCAAACAAAAAAGATCAATTTTTATTCAAAAATGAAATAGTCAAATTTGTAGTTCGAAAATTGATTTCCAACCGAGAAACAATGACTTTCCACGAAAATAGTTAAATTTTTAATCAGGTGGTTGAATTTTCAATCAATAAAAATGAATTCACAAGGAAAAATGCAATAATTGACTTTCAACAAAAGAAGATTTCAATTTTAAATAAAAAATAGTTGAATTTTCAACCGATAAGGATGAATTCACAAAGAAAAATTTGATAGTTGCTTGTCAACCAAAATAGATTTTAATTTTGAATAAAAGATAGTTGAATTAACAACCGAAAAGGATAAATCTTCAACCGAAATAGGTAGTTAAATTTCCAAAAAAAAACTCAACCAAATACTTGAACTTTCAATGAAAAGGAATGGATTTTGATATAATAGTTGAATTTTTAACGAAGTATTTTAAATTTAAAAAAAAAAATTTCAGTCAAGAGAGAAAAAAATTCTACCAAATTGTTGAATTTTCAAAGCAAAGAGACCGGTTTTTGCCCA
>JAWWEA010000021.1:82746639-82756924 GCA_035222095.1 Andricus quercuspetiolicola | reverse complement strand
TGAATAAACCAACTTTACAGGTAATATCTATCAAAATAATAAAAATGGAGAATAGACTAGTATACTAACGAAAAATCCAACACCTTCTTATTAAATTTTCACAGAGCCAACATGATTTAACATCAGCTAATTATACAGCACACATCAAAGGAGATACAACAATCGAACGAACCAACTATACAGATGGATTCTTTAAATGTATTGGAAATAGAAAATGGACCACCATACCAACAGAAAATCCAACAACTTTTAATTAAATTCATACCCGGTCAATAACAATTGACATCAGCTAATTATGCAGCAAGCTTAGAAGAAGATACAACAGTAGAACAAAAAAATATACAGATGGGTTCTTTCGAAGGATTGGCAATAGAGAAGAGCCCAATACGCCAACGAAAAAATCTAACATCTTCTCATTGAATTCTTTCCTGGCCAACATAAATTAACATCAGCTAATTATACAGCACGCTTGGAAGAAGATTCAACAATGGAATGAATTGAAAATACAGGTTGTATCTTTCAAAATAATAAAAATGGAGAATAGAATAGTATACTGACGAAAAATCCAACACCTTCTTTTTAAATCTTTACAGGACCAACATGATTTAACATCAGCTAATTATACAGCATACATCGAAGGAGACACAGCAATGGAACAAACCAACTATACAGATGGATTCTTTCAATGTATTGGGAATGGGAAATGGACCACTATACCATCAAAAAATCCAACATCTTCTAATTAAATTTTCACATGGTCAACATAAATCAACATCACCTAATCATACAGCACGCTTGGAAGAAGATTCAACAATTGAATGAACCGACTATACAGGTGGTATCTTTCGAAAAATTAGAAATGGAGAATTGGCCAGTATACTAACTAGAAATCCAACATCTTCTAATTGAATTTTGACCTGGTCAACTTAAATCAACATCAGCTAATCACACAGCACGCTTGGAAGAAGATACAACGATTGAATAAACCAACTTTACAGGTAATATCTATCAAAATAATAAAAATGGAGAATAGACTAGTATACTAACGAAAAATCGAACACCTTCTTATTAAATTTTTACAGGACCAACATGATTTAACATCAGCTAATTATACAGCACACATAGAAGAAGACACAACAATGGAACAAACCAATTATACAGATGGATTCTTTCAATGTATTGGAAATGGGAAATGGACCACTATACCATCAAAAAATCTAACATTTTCCTATTAAATTTTCACCTGATAAACATAAATCAATATCAGCTAATCATACAGCACGCTTGGAAGAAGATTCAACAATTGAGTAAACCGACTATACAGGTGGTATCTTTCAAAAGATTGGAAATGGAGAATGTACCAGTATACTAACGAAAAATCCAACATCTTCTAATTAAATTCTTACTTGGTCAGCATCAATTGACATCAGCTAACTTCTATGGTGACCTATAACGAAGAAGGGGAGCCGTAGAAAAAAATTTTAAATAGTGTTACGTAGTTTTTGAAGAGAACCTATAAAATTACCTTGGACCAAGAGTTCCGGAGTTTAATTTGAAATGATACATACAGAATCACCTAGATCAAAAAAATACTTCTGAAATCCCCGAGAAATTAATTTGGCTTGACCTAATTTTTATTTCTCATAGGCAAAGTATATCGCATCCGATTCATCAAACTTATCTAACTTTCAATTAATTTTCATATGATATATCACCAACAAATGAAGACGTATGTTAACGAAAATTATCAAAATATCAGAGAGATATGTTTCCGAGGGAAATTGAAACTGAATAAATCGCTACTGAACTCGCATCAGCTCCGCTGGATAGATAAACAGTAAAGGTCTTATCGATTAACCTTTTTAAGCAATTTATCGCCGAAAGCGCAGTTCCAAATGCACATATTTGCTCCCGAATCAGGCCACCGTAGGTGGACCTATGATTAATGCTTTTACAAAATAACATACATGTTGCAGTCGTCCAGCAATGACAGGGAGAGAGAATTTATTATTGCTCTAATGCATTTCCTTAACAGTTGGGTAATTAATTAACTCAGGGCTCGTTCATAATATACGTTTAAAATTTTGGGCTATTTTCCCCCTCCCCCTTACTCTAACGTAGCACAAAATTTAATCAAAACAAGAACAATGAAGTGATCTTTTAATAACAATAGGGGAATAATGGAGGGACAAAATCTTTGAAATAATATTATTGTAAATACCATACTGCATTCAATATGAAACATTTTACATTTTTAAGATTTTCAAATTTTTACAAAAGACACGAGTTTTCAACAGAAAAATTTAATTTATCACCAACAAGACAAATTTTGAACAAAATTGTTGAACTTTTAACCAAATACTTCAATTTTCAAGCCAAAAATAAAAATTTGTTTCAAGACAGTTAAATTTTCAACAAAGAAGTTCATTTTCTACCAAGAAAGATGATTTTTATACCATACAAAAAAAATTTTTCCACTTGAAAGGACGAATTTTCTACAAAAGCGTTAAATTTTCAATCCGGCAAGTTGAATTTTTAACCACCAGAGTTCAACTTTCGACAAAAAAAAGTTCATTTTCGACCAAGAAAGATTACTTCTCTACCAAGGAACAAATATTCAATCAGTGGAATCAAACGAAAAAACGAGTTATTAACAAAATAGTTGAAGACTCAACCAAAAAAAAATTATTTTCTACAAAAAAGTTCAATTTTTAATTGAAAATATGGACTTTTCACCAGAAAGGTTAATGTTCTACCAACAAGATGAATTTTCAAAAAAATGAATAAATTTTCAACAAAGCTGTTGAATTTTTAAGGAAAAAGACGAATTATCTACAAAGCAGTTGAAATTCCAACCGAAAAATATAATTTTCCAAGAAAGAAGTTTCCTACAAAACAGTTAAATTTTCTTCCAACTGATTTGATTTTTATAAAAGTATTTTCATTTTTACCCAAATATTTGAATTTTCAACAAAGAATGTTAATTTTTAACCAAATTGTTGAATACTCAAGTCAAAATATTAAATTTTCTACAAAACTGTTCAATTTTCAACCTGAAAATCTCAATTTTCAACTTAAATGATGAATTTTCAGTGAAAAAAAATATTTTTAAGGAAGTTGTTCAAATTTTAACCAGGTATTTGAATTTTTAACCAATAAGGAGCTATTATCAACAAAGAATGTAATTGTTAGTACTTTAACCACAAATATGTTCATTTCAAATCAAAAACAGTTGAATGTCAGCAAAAAGATGTATTTTTAAAAAAATGGTTGGAGCCGTAACTGAACCCGATTAATTTTTAACTAATCAGTTACATTTTTAACCAAAAAAGATCAAATTTATACCAAAGGAGATGAATTTACAAACGAAAAAGGCAAATTTTCAACAAAAGTGTTGAATTTTTAAACAGGAAAGATTTTTCAGTTAATAGTGAAAACAAATTTTAAACAAATTGTTACATTTTCAAGACAAAAATAGGAATTTGCCACAAAACAGTTGAATTTTCAATTCGATAATATGAATGTTCAACAAAAAAGTTATTTTTAAATAAAATAATTACATTTTCCACCAAAGAAACAAATATTCAACAAAAACAGAAAATTAATTTTTTTGGGAAGCAGTTAAATTCTCAACCAGACAGTACAATTTTGAATGAAAAGGTATAAATTCTTAATTGAAAATATAATAGTAGACTTTTCAATTTGAAAAAATAACTTTTAACAAAAACAGATGACTTGTCTGCCAACCATGATTTTCTAATCCAAAAGGATGAGTTTTCTATTAATAAAAGAATTTTTAACAAAATAATTAAGTTTCCAAACAAAAGAGATTTTCAACTTGAATGATGAATCTTCAGAAAAAACGCTCAACAAAGCAGTTAAACTTTCAATTAATTATCAATAATAATAATAATAATAATAATAATAATAATAATAATAATTATAATAATAATAAATCTCAACGAAAAATGTAAGTGTTGATATTTCATCCAAAAGATTCTGATTTTCAATTAAAAACAATTTAATTAGAATAAGGAATACGAATTTTCAACATAATAATACCCAGAAAGACAATTTTTTAAGAAGAAAAAAAGAAAAGAACAGTCGAATTTTAAAGCAAAAGCTATGACTTTCTAACAAAGTTGTTAAATTTTTAGCAAAATAATTAAATATTTTACTAAAAGAGATGTTCAACTTAATTTTTAACTCAGATGTTGAATCTTCAATCCAAAAGTTTTTTTTCAAATATATCAACTTTGAACCAAGTAGTTGAGTTATCAACCAAAAAATATTAATTCTGAATGAAAAACTTAAGAGTTGATATTTCAACCAAAAGAAATGTAAATTTTCATTAAAAAACAGTCATAATTAAAAGACGAATTTTTGAAAGAATATTGCCTAAAGTAGTTCAATTTTCAACCCAAAAATGTGAGTTTTATCTTAAGTGATGAATCTTCAACAAAAAAAAAAAAAAATCGATTTTCAACAAAATAGTTCAAATTTCAACCAGGTAGTCGAATTTTTAACCAATTAAGATGAATTATCAACGAAAAATTTAATGTTTAATACTTTGACCAAAGAAGATTTTAATTTAAAATAAAAAACAGTTGAATTTAAACAAGAAAGTAAAATTTTCAACATTAACAAACCAGATTAATTTTCAACCAAACAGTCGCATTTTTAACCATAAAGGATGATTTTTGAACCAAGAAGATTGATTTTTTAAACATGTTAATTCAAACTTTTAATCAAACAGATGAACTGTCAACCAAAAGTAAATTTTTAACAAATCACTTCAACTTTCAACCAAGTAGTTGGATTCTTGACAAAACAAAAGACTTATTGACAAAATGACTGCATTTTCAATCAAATAAATTAATTTTCAACGAAATAGTAAAATAAATAATTTGATCTTAATTGTTTTGGTCTACTGGTGTAAAATCGATTTTTTTTATTGATTTTAATTTCTAAATTATGAAAAAATTGCTTTCAAGCTTCGTTGGGATCCGAACCCAGGTCTTTTAGATTGCCTGTCCGATGCTCTTAACCACTAAGACGAAGAGACGACATTAATTTTTTCACAACCCCTACAAGATGAATTCCGACGTAATTTCCTGAACTTGTAAGATTGATTTTTCAAATATTCGAACGTTTTATATTTTTTACTCTTATTGTTTCAACCAAATAAAATGTAATAAATAATTTGATATGGTCTCTCTGTTTCATTCGGTCAAAACCATAAGATCAAGAAATACGAAAAAGAACAATGTTTAACCAAGCGAGATGAATTCCAAACCAAAAATGCAATGGTAGACATTTCACCAAAAAATAGTTGGATTTTGTCAATGGGTTCTCCTAATTCAGTTTACATTTAAGCGAAGAAAGAGAAAAATGGGTAAAAAGGAAAACTATTATTGAACTGTATCATTGTAGAGCCATCCAAAATAATTAAAAATTTTAAAAATGATTTATAATTAATTTATGACAGGTTACTGTCATGAAGGAAAATTGATATCGTAATTTAAAGAGATAAAGGGTAGTACCGTTGCACGGATACAAAATACCTTTGCATCTCCTATGAATACTGGCTGATTGAGAGAAAATCAATATATCGTAAATTGAAACTCCAACTAGTTTTATTTGAAGTATAATATCAGATTTCGCAGCCCAAAACTTTTTTAAAACAGGGGAAATGAAGTGATTTTCGCGAAAACAGGGGGATAATAGGGGAATCAATTATTTTTTAATAAACTTGATTGACAGATTACCATATTAAATTCAATCACTCAAAGTGTAGTGCATTTTTTTACAAAATAGTTGAATTTTCTACCGAAAGAAATGAATTTTCAACCGCAGAGTTAAGTTTTCAAGCTAAACGTTGAATGTTTTAGAAATCAGTTGACAAGTTTTAAACGTGAACCAACAAAAGTGGAGGTTTTAACAAAATAATTAAATTTTTAACCGAACAGTAGAATTTTCAACCAAATAGTTGAATTTTCAACAAGATTGTTGAATTTTCAACAAAGTTAGTGAGTTTTTAACTCAAAACGATGAAGCTTCAACTAGATGTTTGAATTTTCAAACAAAAAAGTTAAATTTCCAGCAAAATTGTTTAACTTTCAAAACTTGATGAATTTTCATCAAAATAGTTGAATTTTCAACCAAGTTGTTGAGTTTCCAAGCCAAAAAGATGAAGCTTCAACTAAACGTTGGGCTTTTTAAACAAAAAGGATCAATTTCGAACCAAATTGTTGAGTTTTCAAGCAAATTGTTGAATTTTCAAAAAAGTTGGTGAGTTTTCAACTCAGAAAGATAAAGCTTCAACTAGATCGCAGAATTTTCAAACGAAAAAGATACATTTTCAACCAAATAATTCAACTTTCAATAAAATTGTTGAATTTTCAACAAAATAGTGGAATTTTCAACCAAGTTGTCAAGTTTTCAACCCAAAAAGACGAATTTCCAAATAGAGGGTGGAATTTTCAAACAAAAAGGATAAATTTTTGAACAAATTGTTCAACTTTCAACAAAATTGTTGAATTTTTTATCAAAATAGTTGAATTTTCAACCGAGTTGTTGAATTTTCAACCCAAAAAGATGAACCTTCCACTAGACGGTGGAATTTTCAAACAAAAAAGATCAATTTTCAACGAAATTTTTGAGTTTCCAACCAAATTGTTGAATTTTCAAAAAAGTTGGTGAGTTTTCAACACAAAACGATAAATGTTCAACCAGATGGTAGAATTTTCAAACAAAAAAGATAAATTTCTAAACAAATTGCTCAACTCTCAACAAAATTGTTGAATTTTTAACAAAGTTGTTGAATTTTCAATCCGAAAAGATCAGCCTTCAACTAAACGGTGTAATTTTCGAACAGAAAAGATAAATTTTCAACCAAATTGTTGAGTTTTCAACCAAATTGATGAATTTTCAAAAAAGTTGATGAATTTTCAACACAGAAAGATGAAGCTTCAACTAGATCGCAGAATTTTCAAACGAAAAAGTTCAATTTTCAACCAAATTGTTCAACTTTCAACAAAATTGTTGAATTTTCAAAAAAATAGTTGAATTTTGAACCAAGTTGTCGAGTTATCAACCCAAAAAGATGAATTTCCAAATAGAGGGTGGGATTTTTATACAAAAAGGATAAATTTTTAACCAAATTATTCAACTTTCAACAAAATAGTTGAGTTTTCAACCAAGTTGTCGAGTTTTCAACCCAAAAATGTGAATTTTTAACTAGAGGGTGGAATTTTCAAACAAAAATGATAAATTTTTAACCAAATTGTTCGACTTTCAACAAAATTGTTGAATTTTTATCAAAATAGTTGTATTTTCAACCGAGTTGTTGAATTTTCAACCCAAAAAGATGAACC
The DNA here is from genome assembly GCA_035222095.1 of Andricus quercuspetiolicola. Taxonomy (NCBI): domain Eukaryota; kingdom Metazoa; phylum Arthropoda; class Insecta; order Hymenoptera; family Cynipidae; genus Andricus; species Andricus quercuspetiolicola. Next base: position 82,749,548 of record JAWWEA010000021.1, on the reverse strand, counting down.
TTTCATTAGACGGTGGAATTTTCAAACAAAAAAGATAAATTTTTAACGAAATTTTTGAGTTTTCAACCTAATTGTTGAATTTTCAACAAAGTTGGTAAGTTTTCAACCCAAAACTATAAATTTTCAACCAGATGGTAGAATTTTCAAACAAAAAAGATAAATTTCTAGACAAATTGCTCAACTCTCAACAAAATTGTTGAATTTTCAACCAAGTTGTTGGATGTTCAACCGAAAAAGATCAACCTTCAACTAGACGGTGTAATTTTCGAACAAAAAAGATAAATTTTTAACCATATTGTTGAGTTTTCAACCAAATTGTTGAATTTTCAAAAAAGTTGTTGAGTTTTCAACACAGAAAGATGAAGCTTCAACTAGATTGTAGAATTTTCAAACGAGAAAGTTTCAACCAAATTATTCAAGTTTCAACAAAATTGTTAAATTTTCATAAAGTTAGTTGAATTTCCAACCAACTTGTTGAGTTTTCAACCCAAAAAGATGAAGCTTCAACTAGACAGTGAAATTTTCAAACAAAAAGGATTCATTTTCAACCAAATGCTTCAACTTTCGACAAAATTGTTGAATTGTTATCAAAATAGTTTAATTTTCAACCCAAAAAGGTCAACCTTCAACTAAACGGTGGAGTTTTCAAACAAAAAGGATAAATTTTCAACCGAATTGCTGAGTTTTAAATTAGGTCGTAGAACTTTCAAACAAAAAAGATAAATTTTCAACCAAATTGGTCAACTTTCAAAAAAATTATTGAATTTTCATCAAAATAGTTGAATTTCCAGCCAAGTTCTTGAGTTTTCAAACTGAAAAAATGGAGCTTCAACCAGATGGTGGAATTTTCACTCAAAAAGGATGAATTTTCAACCAAATTGTTGAGTCTTCAACCAAATTGTTGAATTTTCATCAAAATAGTTGAATTTTCGACCGAGTTGTTGAATTTCTAACCCAAAATGATGAAGTTTCAAACAGATGTTCAAATTTTTAAACAGAAAGATAAATTTTCAACCAAAATGTTAAAGTTTTAAATAAATAAGGTCAATTTTTGACTAAAGAAGGAATAGTAACATTTTTAGACTAAAAATTATTTTCTAGCAAACAGAAAGAATTGTTAGTGAAATATTAATATTTTCAACCATAGAGATGAATTTTCAACTAAAATGTTAAATTTTCAACAACAAAATTAAATTTCAAACGAACGTGTTCGTCTTTGAACGAAGTTGTTAAATTTTCAATCCAAAAAGATGAATTCTCAACGAAAAATATTATAGTTGATATTTCAACCTAAGAAGTACTTGGTGTTGAATGAAAAATAGTTGAATATAACCAAAAAGAGGAATTTTCAAAAACATGGTTGAATTTGTAGCCAGATAGTTGAATGTATAACCAAATAGTTAAATATTCAACATCCAAAAATGTCTTTTTGAACAAATAGTTGAATTTTCCTCTAAAGAAGATACCTTTTCAACCAAAAGTTTAAATTTTCAATTAACAATATAAATATTAGACAACAAATTAAATAGTTTAATTTTCAGTAAAAAACTTGAATTTAAAAAAAATGCAAGAGAAAAGTGAAATTTGTAACCCAGGAGATGAATTTTCAACAAAAAATGTAAAAGTTGTTACCAAAAAAAGATGATTTCTCATCTGAAAATGTTGTAATTATATTTTAAAGAAAATAGATTTCGAATTTAAATAAAAAATAGTAGATCTAATTATTGAAGATAAATTTATTACGTAATAGTTGAATTTTAAAGAAAATGACAAATTTTCAACCAAAAATGGAATAGTTAAATTTTTATTTAGAAAATGAATTTTTAACAGAAACAAAAAATATTTTTAATAGCATAAACATATTTTCATTTGAAGGGATGAATTTTCAACATTTCTAAAGAGTTTTTATTTTGAAAAAATTGAATTTTGAACTAAGATGTTCAATCTTCAACCGAAATGTTGAATTTTTCAATAAAACAAAGATGTATTTTCATCGAAAAATGTAAAAGTTCATACCAAAGAAGGATGGTTTCTCAACTAAAAATGTAGTAATTATATTTTAAGGAAACTATATTTCGATTTTGAATAAAAAATAGTAAATCGAATACATAAAAATAAATTTTTTACTCAATAGTTGAATTTCAAAGAAAATGGCAAAATTTCAACAACAAATGGAATGGTTAAATTTTTATTTAAAAAATGAATTTTTAACAGAAACCAAAAATGTTTCTAATAGCATAAAGATATTTTCAGTCGAGGGCATGAATTTTCAATATTTCTAATGAATTTTTATCAAAAAAAATTTCAAATAAAATATAGTCGAATTTAACCAAAAACAGGTATTCTCGACAAGATAGTTGAATATTTAACAAAATAGTTGAATATTCAACTTACAAACATTCATTTTCTAAAAAAAAAGAATGAATTTTAAATAAAAAAGTAAAATTTTCAACCAAAGAGGTAAATTCATAACGAAAAATGTAATAGTTCATATTTCAACCAAAAAAGATTTTAATTCTAAATCCAAAAAAGTTGATCACAAATGAAAAAAAAAAATTATTCCTAATGAAACAATTCATAACTATATTTCACAATAATTAAATTTTCAACCTACAAACATATATTTTCAACCAAAAAGTTAAATTTTCAACTAAAGGAGACCAATTTTAACCAAACAGATGAATTTTTAAATTTGCAACTAAAAAAGATAAATTTTCCGCCACATATTAAAATTTTGAAATAAAAAAGATGAAAATTTAAGCAAAAATGTCAGAGTGCAATTTTCAGTGAAAAAAACGAATTTTCAACAAAAAAGTGAAATTTTTAACTGAGGAGGTGAATTCTCAACGGAAAATGTAATAGTTAATATTTTAACTAAAATGATTTTAATTCTGAATCCAGAACAGAAG
>JAWWEA010000021.1:82501279-82514073 GCA_035222095.1 Andricus quercuspetiolicola | reverse complement strand
TGTTTTTATGGGACCTTAACCTTTAAAAGCCTATGTAGCAGCAATCCTCCAAGCGGATTTCCATACTCTTATCGCATCCACTATCAATGCAGTTTGACATGCTACAGCTGAGGTGAAGGATCTTGAAATGATCAGACTCGCTATGCTAATTTCCTAATTTCAACTTTAAAGGAATATAATTTTTGTAAAAAGGGTGAAAAGCCGAAAACTGTGTCAAAGTTATTGATATTAGGTGTTCAAGCAGATTTTTAAATTAAAGGGAAAAAAGATGAAGACGGGGATTAAGGAAAAAAGGATTGCTATGAATGAGGATGCGGAAGAGGAAAATACCCCTACATTGTTTTTATGGGACCTTAACCTTTAAAAGCCTATGTAGCAGCAATCCTCCAAGCGGATTTCCATACTCTTATCGCATGCACTATCAATGCAGTTTGATATGCTGCTGCTAAAGTGAAGGATCTCAAAACGATCAGACTCGATATGCTAAGTTCCAACTTTCAAGTCCCTCAACATCCTCTCATCGTTTCTGTCATTCACTCTTTTCTCTGCTCGAACATCAACTCCTAAGTCGACATCGATCGTCCCGACCCTTTCCAAGAAGCGTACGATTTATCTTCCACGAATGTGGAGTCCTTCAGGGTTTAATACGTACATACATACATACAAATCGTGCTTACTATCCTGTTAGGTCCGGACCGGAATATTTAAACAGGGTTGCAGCAATTTATTTTTTCTGGTAAAAAATGTAATCAAGATTTTTTGAGGATAGGCTTTGAGGGATTGTATATCAGGGTGGTGAAAAAAAGGTTCAGACTTCTTTTGGGATAAGAAAGCGTCTATATTAGCGTGGTTCGAATTTTGTTTTCCAATTTTCATGCATATCGCCCGAAAATTTTTTCGAATTCACACAAAAAGAAATGCGTTCTTGTTTTGAGAAAAAAAAATTATCCCGGACAAAAATATAGTTTAACCCACGTCAAACTTTCACGATTTGTTCCGCATATAAGTTTGAATTTAGCAAAAAAAAATCAGCATCAAAACGTGGTGTTTTTGAGAAAATCGACTTTTAATATTTTTAGAGAAGCTGTCGTAGTTTCGTTAATTATACAGTTTTTAAAAAATTTTCTAGTGTATTTCAAAAGGACAACCAGGGCAAAAGTTATACAGGCTTAAACAGAAAGTTGTATTTTTTTGTAAACAGCCTTAAGAATTCAAATTGTCCTGACTTTGCAAAAATTGATTTCTGTTAGATATAAAAATACGTATTGCCTCATTTTCTTTTTAAAAATAACATATTTCATCAGCGACCGATTCTGCGATTTAGAGTTGCACTGTCTATGCCTGTCTCATTTGAATTGGATTCGGTCAGACGTTTTAGTAAATTTTATGCAGAATCATTAACAGTAGGTGAATCGAGTTGAAATTCAGCACTTTTCTCCACAATTAGTTATAGAATACAAGTAAATAATAATTTTTTGAATATAACCCCCATAAGACTCTCTTATAGGGACCCAAAAATACCCCATAAGTGAGAAATTGGGTTTTGCGAGTTTTTGGCGCTAATTATGATTTTTAAAGGTTTTTTTAATACAAAATGTTTTCAATACACCAAATTTTGTATACAATTTATTATCGTTTTTTGACCATTTTTCTTAGGATAGTGTTAGAAAGTCGCAGCTTTTTCGGAATCTTTCAACCTATTTTCAACTTTTCAGATAGATCGAGGCAAGAATCAAATAATTTTAACAGAAATTATTGTTAAACGATTTCTAGTTATTCACAATAATATTCTTTCAGAACAATGATAGAAAGTTACAGCTTTTTTGAACTTTTCCACTTTTGGTCCAATCTTGAATTAGAGGATGGTAATAATTTCTGCAAGTCTACAACAAAAATTGTATATGCAATTCATAATCATCTGTAATAATATTCTCTTTGAATAGTGTTAAAAATTGACGATTTTCTCTGATATTTTTATGTTTTTGTCTACTTTTCACTTATATTGTAGTGATAATTAATTGAATCTAACAAAAATAACTGTCTAAGCAAATTATTATTGTTCACTCTTCTTTTTTATTATATCTTCCATTTCGTTCATTCTTCTCCTATAGAAACGCTACACAATTGCGGTTTTTTCTGAAATTTTCCACATTCTGTCAGCTCTTTACTTAGGTTGAGGTTATAATTAGCGCAATTTCATAAACATAATTGTTGCAACGAATCATCATTGTTTACAGCTATATTTTTCTATATTATTGATAGTTGCAGTTTTCTTCAAAACTTTTAACTCTTTGAGCATTTTTTTAAATTTCCACACAGAAAAGTTGAAGAATATTTCAAATATCTGTTTTATTCCAGGAAAAAATGTTCACCAAAAATGAAGAGATAGTTTAAAAAATGATTCTCCTTATTGTTTATTTATTATTTGTTCATATCACAAAGCCAAAGCAAAGTCAAAAATTAATAAATACCGAAACATATAATATTTATGATTTCAGCCGAAAAATATTTTAATTTTAAATCAAAAACAGTGGAATTCATCCAAAAAAGACAAGTTTATAACAAAATAATTGACTTCTGAACCAAAACAGATTTTATGTAACACTAGGATGTTTTCCTCGCTCTCTGTGCGTGGTTTGGAGCAGCAAAGTAGGTCATTGTTGGTGGTGGGGTACTTTATTAGCCTAGGACATATCTTACAACTTTTCGTTGCAAATTAACTATATTTTGTTCGAAAGTCTACTTTTATCTTGATTTTTTTAGGAATTCGTCTTTTTTAGATTTAAATTTGACTATTTTGTGAAGATGTTAAATATTTGTTTGAAAATTTAATAATTTTGTTAATAAATTCATTTTATTTGGTTGGAAATTATATCTATTTTCCTAGAAAATTGACCAGTTTATTAAAAAATTAAGCTATTAGTTCAACCGCTTTGTAGACAATTCGTCTTTGTTGCTTAGAAATCCAACGGATGGATGGACATTTTTTTCTTATTTTATTAAAAACTTTCTTTATTTCAGAATTCGTCTTTCGTTTTGAAAATGCAGCTCCTATTTTTCAGGTTTAGTTTTTTTTTGGTATAAACTGCAACTGTTTGAGTGAAAATTTATTTGGTTTGGTTCAGAATTCAAGTATTTTATTGAATATTTGTTTAGTTTGGATGAATTCAACTATTTTTCATTCAAAATTCATAGCGTTTTTGGTTGAAATATCAACTATTAAATTTATTTTTAAGAATTCATATGTTTTGGTTGAATCCTTTTAAGATCCATAATTTTAGTGGGAAATTCTTCTATTGATTTAAATGCTCCTATCTTTTTGAAAATTCGTCGGCTAGGGTTAAAAACGCATCTTTTTTTGGGTTAAAATTTTATTACTTGTTTCAAAATTCAGGTAAATTGGTCAAATTAGGTCAAAATTTTAGATTTAAGGTGTTTTAGAGAGAAGGAGTGGAGAAAGGGGAAACGGGGGATTACTTTAAAAGGAGATAAACTGCGATCCCTAATTTAATGCATTCAAACTTGAACTTTTTGTTCTCCCTTGCTCACTTGCTGTTTCTACCATTTCGCATTTATTTTCCTTTTATTTGAGTTTGAAGAGCTTCTCTTCGACCCTTTCTTATCTCCATTCCTCGAATCATACAACTTCAACTAGCTTCGCTGTACTCTGAAAATTTCTCTCATCCTATTGGCTGAAAACGTTTATTCATGTGAACTCAACAACATATTTATTTGACAAATTTTTAAGATATATGCGTGAAACTCTACAATATTTTCCTGTTTTCAACCATAAACTATTTTACGAAATTAAAATTTTATGAAATGTGAAACTGGCAAACTTATTACTTCTAAATTTGAAAAATTTGAAAATCTTTCTCATTTAAGGCCATCTGGTACTTGACTCATTCCTGCCTTACCGAAAATTTTCTCGTAGCAACTCACCTTCATAAGGCATGGACAATCGAATTGAAAAGTTAGGAAATCGGTTAAATGGCACCGAAGAATGTTTTTGAAACTCAACGTAGTTTAGTCATCCACAAAAAATAGACTCCACCCATTTTTTGTGAGAAAATATGGTCAGGAGTAGGTAGTGAATTACATGGGAGTCAAGGGGTCAGTACGATTATGAATGAAAAAGCATGACAATATCTCAGAGATCATGATTTTGTATCTCCCAGATTGTTGTCGTCTAAAATGAAGGTAGGAATTAGAAGATATTTTATCATAGCTTGCTGCGCCCCAGTTAACAGTGATTTGAAAGAAGTCAAAGATGCCTTCCGGGACACTTCAAATGATACAATAAGTACTTACGACCATGGCGTAAGAGTTATTCTCCTAGGAGATATGAACGGTTGGGTTGGTGTCCAACGTCAGGAACGTCAGAAAAATTAATTAGCTTATGCTTAGAAAAGGGCATATTCATTAAGAATACTTGGCTCAGACATAAAATGATCCACATGTGGCAACTTAGGAGCCGCTTATAAGCAACAAAGGTATAGAGGGCGCACGGACTACGTTACGGGATATCATTTTTAAAAGTGCGACCGAAGTGTGTGGTACTGCGGTTGCAAGAAGAACGCCTGATGATGTATGGTGAAATAATGAAATTCGGGCAGCCCCACAAGAAAATAAAGAAGCATACAGGAGAACGTTGAACATCACAGTTCTTAGCGATGAGGAGAAAAATAGACTTAAAAGTGATTACAGACACAAAAAGAGGAAAGTTAAATGACTAGTCAAGAAAAGTCAAAATGAGATCAGAACAAAAGAAGAAAAGAAAATACAAAACGACTTTGAAGGATGCAAGAAACTGCTACATAAATCTATGAAGAAAAGTAAAAGTACAGAGTTTGTCAGCATGAGAAACAGCAAAGGTGAAATGGTATATGATATAGACGGGATAGCGGACTTTTTGAAAGACTCTTCTGAAAAATCATTAAGAGGTGAAGCTATTGGATACCAGAACTGCGATATGGAACACAATTCATCAGAAAACTCAATTGTGAAAGTCTGTGCCACTGAGGTTAAAGATATCACAGAAAAAACTAAGAATAACATTTGTTGCAGGAAATTTTTTAGAGCGATAAAGTTTTGTTTAGCCAACTTCGCGTCTTCTAAAGTTCATGTGTTTATCATGGAAAAACAAAAAAAAGTTTGACCGACATTTATGTGAATTTTATCCTGTGAAGTTAATTTTTTTTGCAAAGAACCTTTCATCGAAAATCGATGTAAAGTTCATCTTCTATTTTTTCTGTGATAATTGAGAACTTAAAAAACTGTAAGCTTCTTGTGTAGACATTATGACATCTGAAATGCTTAAATGCGGACTTTTTATAGGATAGTTTTTTCGCATAGAAATAATTAAATTTTAAATCAAATAGCCGGATTTGTCACTAAATAAGATGAAGCCCGATCAAAAAATACACTTTTTAACCAAAAATAGGTAATGGGGGAAAGATTTCGTCTGAAATATTAAAGCAATTTTCAAACTTATTAAGCTATTACCAAAATGGACAGCCTTGAAGTAGGAAAATGTAGATTTGCAAAATGATGTTGATATTTGCAAAGATGAACCGATAATGGAAGAGCTATCTTCAGAAAGTGCAGGATGTAAGCCATTCAAGGATCAGAGAACAGGAGAAAATGGTATATTGCATAAGTGTAACGAATATCCATGCCCATGTCTCACCTCGTCTTCAGTGCACCGCACCGTTCATTTCCGTCTTTGAAACGACATGAAACGACGATATGACGTGAACGAAACCGGAGGTGCTGTTAAAAGCTTGGTGACAACATCAATATATGGTAGACTGTGTAAGAAAGGAGATCCTGATATACCAGAAATTCTAGAGGTCTTCCAATATGTATCCTTACGTATATTAATAGATCGCGCCTCTTTGTATTTCATCCACATTTTGCCTCTTATAAATACTATCCATTAGTCGACGAATAACATAAAAGATCTATTTTTTCCTGAAATACAATTTATTCATACAAATTTTATTAGTCATTTTTTACAAAATGTTGAACTTAAAGAAAAATTGCTTTTCACACAAAAATAGTTGAATTAAACCAAGAAATACGAGTTTTACACAAATTACTTGAATCGTTGAACAAAATCTACTTACTTTAAAACAAAGAAGGACTGCCAAGAGAAGAGTTAAATTTTTACTAGTTGAGTTTTTAACCTGAAAAAATGAATTTTCAACCCAAAAGTATTAATTTTCTACCAAGATATTTAAATTCTCAATCCAAGAAACATGAGTTTTCAACGAAATAAATCAATTTTCAACTAGAAAGATACATTTTGAACAAGTTAGTTCAAGTTTAAAACAATAAAATGAATATCTAACTAAAATGAATACTCTTCAACCAAAAAAAATTTCTGAACAAATAGATGAGTTTCCATCCCAAAAGATGAATTTTTCACCAAAGAAGAGAAATTTTAAACAAGATACATAACTTATCAACTAAAATGGTATATTTTCAACCAAAAATAGAATAATTCAATTTTCAGATAGAAAAATAAATTTTGAACAAACAAAAAAACTTGATCTTCAACCAAAGAAATGAATATTCAACCAAAAATAGAACAGTTAAATTTTCATTTTAAAAAATCTGTCCACTGCGCAAGCATGGTCTCATCTTTCTACTTCCCACACATTTTCATATAGAACTTTTGATATTAAAGGCAAATCATCTACACCTGTTATTTAATGATAGTGAATTCGCTTTTGTTAAGGCTCTTTAGGCTTTAACAAAACATTCTTATAACGCTTCCCGTGCTTCGCGCTCGATTTAAATTTGTCCGAAATATGCACTTATATTTGTTATGTTCACCTCTATTATATTAACATATACAATATTTTTTGTTTAATTAATTTTTATTTGCAGACATCCTGGATAATTTATCATTTCAAAAAATGTATAATCATAAATCATGAACATTTTATTGCAGTTTATGTCGTTTTTCTAAATAATTTATTCTTCATTTTAATGTTATTTGTTACAACGAGAATAAAAACTGCGTTTTCCATCAAAAATTAATTTATAACAAATTTCTCGACCTTATTTTGGGGAACAACAAATTCGTAGATCATTTTCGGACAAGCAATTCTTGTACTTTTATTTTTTTTGTAGGTATTTAATTACCGATTTTGCTTCTTAGCAATTTTTCATATAAGCATAAGCAAAAATACGTAACTTATCAAAAAATTGTTTGAAAAAAAATTGTTCACCTTTTTGAGATAAACGATTTTACATAAAACCGATACCTTCGCATTACGATGAGAATGTAAAAATTTTCCACTAAATAAAATAAAATATTATTGAAATTTTTAAATTAAATTAAAAATGAATTTTTCACCGAATAATTAATTTTTCAAACCTAAAGAATGATTTTATATTAAAAGAGACAAATTTTCGACAAAATACAGGAATTTTCGAATGAGGAAGATAAATTTTCAATCAAAAATAGGATACCTAAACTTTTAGTTGAAAAAACCAATTTTCGACAGAAAAAACCGAATTTACAATAAAACAAATTTTGAAAAAATTAATTTTCAATAGAAGAAATGAATTTTGGAACAAAAAGATGAATTTTCAATCGAGGAGAATAGTTTTATACCAATAAAGATTAATTTATAACAAAACGAACGAATTTTTAAAGAAAAATTTCATTTTTTGAGGCAATTTTCCAATTATTAGTTAAATTTAAAAAAAAACGAATTTCCTATAAAATAGTTTAATTTTCAACTAAACAAATAAATATATAACCAAAATATAGTATTTAAATTTACATTTAAAAAAACATCAATCAAAAAGAAATTTCCATAAAATGCTTAATTAATCAACCAAACAGATGAATTTTTAACCAAGAAGATATCATTTCTATAAAAAACATAAATTTTTTAGAAAAAGGGAAATAGTTTCATTTCCAGTCGAAGAAGTGAATGAACAACGGAAATTATGCAACTGGAAGAATAAATTTTCAACTGAATAATTGGTTTTTCAAACCAAAAGAATGATTTCATACTAAAAAAAAAAATCCACAAAATACATGGACTTTGAACTAAGGAAGACAAATTTTTCACCAAAAATGGAATACTCAAATTTTTAGTAAAAAAAATTAATTCGTAACCGAAAAAATGCATTTTTAATCAAATAGTTAAATTTTTAACCAATAACAAATAAATATTTATTCACAAAGATGAAGTTTCAACTAATGAAACTACTTTTCTAGCAAACAAAGACGAATTACAAACAAAATAGTGGAATTTCTCCCTAAAACAGATTTCCAGTGTTAAAGAATTATTTTTAATACAAAAAAAAAACAATTTTCAATCAATGAAATAAATTTTGAACCAAAGAAAGGAAAAACGAATGTTGACTAAAATAGTTAAATTTTCAACGAAACGAGTGGATTTTCGTCGAAAAAGGTGAAGTTTCAACTATTGAGACTACTTTTACATAAAAAGAGACGAATGTTGAACAAATGATTTAAATTGTTTACTAAAACAAATTTTTAGATTGAAAAATTGATTTTAAATAAAAAAAAAGAAAATAATTTGCATTTGAAGGAATAAATTCTCAACGAAAAAGATACGCTTTTAACCAGGGAGATTAACTTTCTACTCATAAAGATTAATTTCTGATGAAACACATTAATTTTTAAAGGAAAATTTACGTTTAAGAAGGAATTTTCAACCCAATATTCAAATTTTCAACCAAAGGAATTAATTTTCAACCAAAAAGGTGAATTAGTCACCAAGAAGATTAATATTCTATTACAAAAGACGAAGTCCCAACAAAATACAAAAATTTTCAACCAAATGGCTGAATTTTCAACTGGAGAAGATAAATGTCAAACCAAACATGGAGTAGTTGATTTTTTAGTAAAAAAATCCATTTTCAACAAAAGGCTTATTTTCAGACAAATATTCAAATTTCTAAGCAAAACAGAAATTAAATTTAAACTGAAATAATGAATCTTCAGTCAAAAAATGAGTTCATAAACCAATAGTTGAATTTTTTACCAAAAAGAAAGATATGTCGTTAACAAAATAGATAAATTACCAAAAAAAATTTTAATTTTCAAAGGAATTTTCAACCTAATATTTAAACTTTCAACCAAAGGAATTAATTTTCAACCAAAAAGGTAAAGTAGTCACCAAGAAGATTATTATTGTACCACAAAAGACAGAGCTTCAAGAAAATAAAAAAATTTTTAACTGAGGATGATAAATGTGAAATCAAACATGGAATAGTTAAGTTTTTATTGAAAAAAATCTATTTTCAACAAAAGGCTGATTTTCAGCCAAATATTCAAATTTTTAAGCAAAAAGAAAAATTTAATTTAAACTGAAATAATGAATCTTCAACCAAAAAGAAAGACATGTCGTTAACAAAATAGATGAATTGACAAACAAATTTTGAATTTCCAAATAAGTTTGAAACCTAATATTCAAATTTTTAACTAAAGGAATTAATTTTCAACCAAAAAGGTAAAGTAGTCACCAAGAAGATTTCTATTGTACCACAAAAGACAAAGCTTCAACAGAATACAAAAATTTTTAACTGAAGATGATAAATATCAAACAAAACATGGAACAGTTAAGTTTTTAGTAAAAAAAAAAATTCATTTTCAACAAAAGGCTGATTTTTAGCCAAATATTCAAATTATTAAGCAAAAAGAAAAATTTAATTTAAACTGAAATAATGAATCTTCAACCAAAAAATGAGTTTTTAACCCAATATTTGAATTTTTTACCAAAAGGAAAGACATGCCGTTAACAAAATAGATGAATTGTCAAACATGTTTTGAATTTTCAAAGGATTTTTCAACCTAATATTCAAATTTTCAACCTAAGGAAATAATTTTCAACCAAAAGGTAAAGTATTCACCAAGAAGATTTCTATTGTACCACAAAAGACAAAGCTTCAACAAAATACAAAAATTTTTAACTGAAGATGATAAATGTCAAAGCAAACATGGAATAGTTAAGTTTTTATTGAAAAAAATTCATTTTCAACAAAAGGCTGATTTTCAGCCAAATATTCCAATTTTTAAGCAAAAAGAAAAATTTACTTTAAACTGAAATAATGAATCTTCAACCAAAAAATGAGTTTTTAACCCAATATTTGAATTTTTTACCAAAAAGAAAGACTTGTCGTTAACAAGATAGATGAATTGTCAAACAAATTTTGAATTTCCAAAGCAATTTCCAACCTTATATTCAAATTTTCAACCAAAGGAATTAATTTTCAACCAAAAAGCTAAAGTAATCACGAAGAAGATTATTATTGTACCACAAAAGACAAAGCTTCAACAGAATACAAAAATTTTTGACTGGAGAGGATAAATGTTAAACGAAACATGGAATAGTTAAATTCCTAATTGAAAAAATTTAATTTTCAACTATTCACTAATATAAATTAATTATCAAATTATGATGAGGTTGTAAAAATGATAGGTTTACCCTCATAAAATCCTGAAAATAATGATATGAATTCAACCTTTGAACTCAGGTATGAAAACTCTCGTCGCAAATGTACCTTGATCGAAGCCAACTTCCACAAATCGTTTTCCGTTGAATCGTGGAAGATAACTATCATTTGTTTTCCCGCCCATAACTTTTGAATAACAAAACGCCAACCGCTTGCGGTTGCCGATATAACCGGAAACGGATAGTATAAACGAATAGTAGTTCTTCCGTTCATACGAACTCTCATCACTCTCTGTTCAATTTTCAGCCGGAAGGACACATTGAATCGGCTATCAAATCCCCTTTTTATGCAAAAAGCTGTGGCCCTAATACACTCCACATGAACATGTATTATATTTATGGTCACACATACATGAGTGGTCTGGAAATTTCGAATCTGTCAGTAGCAGCGTTATTCGTAATGAAGGGCGATTCAGCATAAACTGCGCCTCAATTTGCCAGCCTGTCGAGTGTAAAATGATTTTCAAGTTTTTTTTCACGCAACGAGAGAATAATCTACCTTGTTCACAATTTCATTAATGTGGTCAGCATTTCTCAATTAAATTCAGCATGGACACCGACATCTTGAAAAAAATCCCTGTCACTTCCGTGCTTTCAATAATTTTTCCGGTACATATAAATTGAAATGCTTCTTTTCAGATGAATATCTAGTATCTATTGTTTTTTTTCTATGATAAATAGAAAAAGGCACTGACTGATATTACAGAATTATCCGTAAAAGTAACGGGTGAAGTATAGCGCTAGGGATGGAAAACAAACCCGAGCACTACTTGTAGCGATTTTTTTGTTTCAGGTAATTCTTAAATTGAAATACGAAATTAATGTTAATACAACCTTTTTTCATCTTATTTTTTGAAATGATAATGGAAATAATTGGTTAGACCTTTTTTGAAAAATATTTGATTTTTTCATTTGAATACTAAGAAATGAAGACATTTTTATAAGATTAGATGCTAAGTATTTGTTGTCATTTTTTAAAGAAATTTTTTTTGTATGTGGTTGTCTGTCATCCAAAAAAATATTTTACGATCGAAATTAAAATAAAAGGACGGGTGTTCTTTGAAAAAAACTTGATTTTTGTATTTAATTATTGAGAAGCAAGGAAATTTTCATAACATTATATGGTAAATTTTTGTTTACATGCTTTCTAAGAGATTGGATTATCAGATAAATGTGTTTCTTTCTCTTCCAATGATAGTTTTTTTACGGAAATTTTAAAAAGTCTGTTTTTCTAATTGTTATGCACATCGCTATATTTTCATTTTTACTTAAAAATAATCTTGGGGTGACAGAAAACTACGTTTAATTAAAAAAAATTATCAAGGAAATGTTCACCTACATATACTATATAATCTAATAAATATTTCTTTACTTCTCACAGTAGTATTTAAATAAAAAATTTACTTTCTTCAAGAAGCATCCTGTAATATAGCCTCAAGTTGTTCAAAACTGTAGGTTTGATTTTCGAAGACAAATTAATTTTGTACAAAATAGCCGATTTGGTGTAGAACACGCTGTCACACCTCACTATATTTCAAATATTTTAAATAGCTTTTTTAACCTCATAATTTTTTATTAAAAATGGAAAAACTAAACGTAAAAAAGAAACACAGCATAACTAAGTATTGTTTAGGAATGTAAATCTCCTTGTAAAAATATTATTTTTTTGTTCAAAATGATGGCGATAATGTTGACACAACCTAAAATTGTTCCAGTATTGTGAATCTTCTTTAAAATCTATAGCGAATTTTGGTGAAAATGCGAGCACAGCCTAAAATTGTAAAAAAAAATCTTGTTTGAAATCCAATGCTTTTTTATTTAGAAAAAACGACTTCCGGTATAAAACGCTAACAAAATGAAAAAAGTGTACAAAAATTGTGAGTTTAATGATTTCGAAAGATAAGTTTGAAAACTTTATGAGCTTCTTCGATTAAAAATAATATTTTTTGACGAAAAACACTAACAATATGATAAAAGATGTTCTGTGTTTTAAATCTTCTTCGCTGAAAAAGGTAACATGACCTTAAACTATTCCTAAATTTTAAATCTTCTTTGAAATCTATATCGACTTTTCCAGTGCAAAACTCCAACGTAATCTGAAATTGTTTAAAAGATGTAAATCTTCTTTAAAATCCTGTTTTTGTCATTTTTAAAATTTTCGTTTAAAACAACCGATTTCGAGTAATTAAACTTGATTATAATTTAAAACCTTTCAAAAAATAAAAACCTTGTTCGAACTGTAATGACTTTTTTTTTTAATGCATATATATCTCTCGATTCGCATGTTTT
>JAWWEA010000021.1:82346640-82358018 GCA_035222095.1 Andricus quercuspetiolicola | reverse complement strand
CCTATTTCTCCTCCTTGAGAAATTGTTTTACATCTCAATCACGTTCGAAGAAAGGCCTAATCTACGACATTGATTTCGGAGTTTCGAGAAAGGTTTCTGAAGGAATTATTGTTTTTGTGGATTATTTTATACGATCAATCCATGTGCTAACATAGGACCGAACATAGGACGTGTGGGGTCCATCATATGTTGATAGAAACGTAGGCCTTAAGGGCCTAAATATTATTCAAACGCAAAATCAGTTGCTTCCACACATGTGCTGACATAGGTCCGACCATGTATACATCTCACGTTAGCACTCATCATTAAACACATTTTTAATGCAATCAACTGCAACAAAAAATTCTTTAAAAACTTTTCTTGAAGTAGAAAATGACGCCAGACACGAAGAACAAATGAACGTACTAAAGAACATACAAAAATTATTTATTATTGTTATTTATTTATTTCATATCCTAATTTGGGACGTCCAATGGTGCGTCTTTTTGTAAATTCTTTAGTATTTTAAAACAAAAATCGCTATAGTTTAAACAAGATTTTCCCTTGTTCAATAGTTTCAGGTTGTATTTCATTTTCGCACAACGTTTTTCATTTTAAAATAATAATGAAAAACTTATATTTCAAAGAAGACTTACAAACAAACAAAGAACATTAACTTTATACGAGAATTTGCAATCTCAAACAATTCAATCTGTTTTTTTTTTGAGAATTCATCTAATTCGTCGAAAATTTGTGAAAGTCCGCATGAAAAGGGCCCTTATGTCAGCCCGATTTTAGTTGAGATATTTGCGTTTTTCTGAGTTGAGGTCAAAATTATTATTTCTTGTTTTGAGCTGGGGATGATATGCAACCTAAAGTGGAGTAATTTGCACTAAATTCATATCCAGATAGTATCCGGAAGTAGTTATATTTCATATTCGAAGAAACAATATAATATGTGTGCTAATCACACTTGCCAAGTTTCGAAGTATTTTTCTCGAAAAACGGTTCTTTCGAAGCTTCAACTTCAAAAATTCCTTAGTGACACAATTTTCAACTTAGAGGGTTCATTCCGGACCTCAAAGCCCGGGAGATTATACGCATGAAAAGGGCCCTCAGCAAGGAATTAATGAAAATTCTGGAAACAGCGATTCATCATCTGATGAAAGTTTATTCCTGGGTTTTCTGCAAACTCAAACCGACCGAGAGGTGGAAGGCTGGGGCTAAGAGAGGGAGAAGGTCCACTGAAATTTTGCCGCTAAGGTCGTTCATATCAAGAATATGGAATGGGCCGTTAGGTATGCCCCTTTAAATAACCAGGGCCGAGTAGTGTTTAACCAGTACTCTTAAAAAAGGGCATGGATTTTGTCGTCGTCCCACTGACGAAACTATTTAGGGCAAGCGTTGCTCTAGAACGTGTGTCATTGGCATGAAAGGATGGCAGAATGGCATTCATTCCCAAACCTGGGAAGGGCGGCTACACTGTTGCGAAAGATTTCCGGCCAATCAGCTTGACGTCCTTCACCCTGAAGACGCTAGAGAGGCTTTTCGAGATATATATCAGGGATGAAGTACTTTTAACCTCTCCCCTGCGTGAGAGGAAGCACGCTTTTCAGATAGGCTGCTCTGCAGAAACTAAACTCTATGCTGACGTGGCCAAATTTTACCAGCAGTTGGAACAGAGAGGGTATGCTGTGGGCACCTTCTTGAATATAGAGGGTGCCCTTAGCAATATCCCTTCAGAAGTCATCCGTCAATAGGCTTCAATGTTTGGCGTGCCAGTCCACCTAGTGAGCTGAATAGGAAGCATGCTACGCCGGAGGCGACACGAGGCCAGGTAGGGCACAGGTCTAGTCAGGGGAATAGCGCCACGGTGATGCCCACATGGCAGTGTCTTGTCACCCATCCTCTGGTGCATTGTAGTGAACGGTCCCCTTCGTAGGCTAAATGAGAAAGCGTACTATATCCAGGAATACGCGGATGACATTGTAATTCTAGTCACGGGGGCTCATCTGGGAACGTTGATGATTTCCCAAGGTCGACGCTGCACGTAGCGGAGCTCTGGCGTGACAGCTTAGGGGCTCTCGGTAAATCCGGAAAGACCAGTCTGGTCATTTTCGCGAGAAAATACAAAGTGTCGAAAGTTGACGCCCCTGTACATTGTGGTGGGAGGCTGAAGACCTCAGATCCGGTCAAATCTCTAGCGCTTATCCTAGGTAGCAAACTGAACTAGACGAAGCCTCTTGAAACCCAATTCAAAGAAATTTTCATTTTATTTTGGATGTGCACAATAGCCGTTGTCTGGTGGACAGTGGCAAAACTTGAAACGATGCAAGATAGGCTGCAACGACTACAAACGCTAGCGTTTTGGGGTCTGACAGGAGCAATGAGGATTAAGCCCGCAACGGCGATAGGGTTCATGCTCTGTGAAAAACCCCTACATGTTGCGATAACTGCAAGCACGGCACACGTGATGGAACCCCTGATAAGAGTAAGTTGATGGACTTGGGAGACTGAGCACACTGAGCGCCCAAGTGACATCAGCACACTGCCAATTCTAGAAATGAGGCAAGATAAAATCATAAAACACTTTAACTTTCCCACGCTTTTCCGCGCCTGCATCCCAAGCAGGCATATGTGGAAATAAAATGGTGACCCGCTCCTTCCAGGGGAAATCTTGCACACAGATGGCTCCGAAGGAGTGGGAGGGTTAAGAGCAGGAATGTATCACAGCGCGGGAAGAAGTGGAATGAGGATCCCGCTTGGTCGGCATGCCACCGTTTCCCAAGCGGAGGTCCTGGCCGTTCTTCGCTGTGCTGAGACATTATTAGAAGAAAACGCTGCTGGTGGGTCGATTACAAACTGCTCGGATAGCCAAGCGACATAAATTGCAGTTGGGAAGCTAGACCTAACATCAGAGCTGCTTTGAGAATGCAAATAAGCTTCAAAGGAACTTTCAGAAAAGAACAACGTGGCTCTCATATGGGTTCCTGGTCAGGTAGGGATCAAAGGCTAATGTCGAAGTAGTCAGTGAATACATAGGACTGGAACCGGAACTGGGACTTGCGTCTTGTTTCATCGAGATGGCCGTCAAAAGTTGGATGCGGACGAAGCACCGGGAATACTGGAAACAAATCCAGGATTGCCGAAAAGCAAAAAACATTCTGAGCGATACGTAAAGGATGAACAGAACCAGGGAAATCCTAGGTTTCATCAAGAAAGACATGAGGGCAGTCATTCAGATGTTGACGAGTCACAAACACCTGAACTATCACATACACAATGTGGGTATAGCTCCATGACAGAGTAATTGTACTAGCGTGAATAACAAAATTTTAGAAAACTTTTTATCAGTTTTAAAACTTGAATTTTTATAAACCTGCACATATTATTGCATCATTGCCAATTTTTCTAATTCAATTAGTGTTTAAGTGTTTAACGATTCAAAAATTTATATGTTAGCACTTCACTGTCAAAATGGTACAAAATCACAAGCTTGTTTTCCTTAACTCAATTATTGAAAAGATTGACTGATTCTCGATTTTTTTATCAATAATCTACACCAGATAACGTTGTAAAACCTATAAATAAGCTGCATCACCTAGAAACTTACTACATGTTATTTTGAAAGGTAATAAGGAAAAACTAGAATTATTTACAAAAGAACACGGTAACGTTAGACAAATTAAATGTATAAATACTTCATATTCTTTTTTTTAAGAAAAAACTCAAAGCGTTATGCTAAATGCGATGTAACCTATTTACAAGTTTCACAATATCTCACAGTATTTCAGTTTCGATGCCTACGTGTACTGAGTACACGTAACCAGGGCCATATGTTTTGTAATCAAATTTGCGAACATCCAAAGTCTACTATAATCAAATATATACTACAATAGAAAGGTAAATAAAATATTCAATTATATATTTACCAATAGAATTCAAAATCACGGCTAAACTAAGGACCATAGTACCAATGAAGATCTTCATTTTTTTATAAACAGGTGAACTAGATTTATAGAGTATTTCTTGAGCAGTGTACGAAAACTTGTTACTCTGCAAGATTTTCCATCTATACATGTATAGCAGTCCTCGCGGTATATGACTTGCACTCATAAATCAAACGCACATTTTTGCTAGATTCGTGAGTTGTGAGATTTGGTGCATGTTTTCTCTCATGACTTTTGTGAATTTCAGAGGAAGTCTAAAAAGTATGTTAAGGTTGTCGACTTTCGAGGTTTTATGTAGGTTGCCGATGCAGGGACGGTTTTCGATCTACTATTCTATTAATTTTTTAGAACTTTATTCAATCTTAAGCTTTCGCCAGTTCATCTCAGCCTTCGCCACCTACCTAGGAGTGAAGTAGAAAATAATGATTAAATAATCTTTTTTTAAAAGAACTTTCATTGAGTACAACTTTTTCTAAATTCTTAACCCTCCGTCCTAATTTCCAATTTCATAGCCATGACTTCTAGATGGTCCTTTTAATTATTTATTATATTCCTGATGAAGCCTGGCGTCGCCGGTCATAAGCATGAGATCAAATAAAGTTTCAAAAAACTTCGGAGAAAGTCTTTTCACACTATTTGGTCACTATTGATTTTGGTCTGAAAATAAGATATCAGTTCGGTAAATTATTATTACATACTTCACTGGAAAAAATCTACTTAAATATGCATTAATTATTGCATAAAATTTTCAAAATCAAAAGACCAGAAAAATCTCATAAAAGGAAAAGCTCTGATACCTCAATATTTCATATTTAATTGTACAAAATATTTTCAAAATAATAAATAATGTACGCGACGGGATTTGCATTATTCAAGGGTATATTGAATTAATTTAAGCCAAAATGAAATTTATATTTCACTTCGTTGAATCTGCTAGAAATAGATAAATAATATAAATAAATATAAAAATAATATATATAATAAATAATATTCAGAAATAACGTCGTTTTGTGTTAAGTTCTGAAGGAGCTTCGCTAAGGGAATAAAAAAAGTCAGTAAAGATACAACAAACTAGATTTTTTCGGCTTATTCACAAGATTCTGATCATTTTTGATTAGGAGGATCGACAGATATTCTTAGAATTGAAGCCATGGAGCTGAGGCTTGGCTAGGCATTTGTCATCAGTACCTGATACAAAAATTTATTATTCTCTAGATTTCTTGTACTAGAAGCTGAGGATGAATGCGTTGATATGAATTTCCAAAGGTTTCAAACTGAGAATTTACTGAACGGGATGCCGAGTTGAAGTCCCAGCTAAAAAATCCTGTGCAGGAACCTCAGAGGAACATGATGCTGCAAGGGAATCGGTATGCCAGCTAACCTCCAAATGATCCAGTACAGGTTTCTTTACAGAGTGAATTGAGGGGCGGGTTCATGTACAGTTACTAGTTCAGGATTCTATAAATGAACCTGCTTAGGAACTGATCCGCGAGGGTTTACTAGTGGCTTTGCTTTCTCGATAATGAGTTGGATCTTCAAGGGAAGATATCCTTATAGCTGTAAGATACATAAGTCATAGAAAGACATCTAAAGTTTTCTTTCTCGGTGCAGGTTGCTTTGAAGGATCATTTACTGTTTCCTTCGCCAAATTCTGCACAGGAACCGTCAAGATTACCTTACAGGTTCGTGTACAGTTTTGTGTACAGAAACATCTGCAAGATCCTCCAGGGTTCCTGCATAGGAATTTACAGCTGGGGTAACTTTTCAAAAACCTTTTGTTTTTTTCTTTTCGTAGAAATTGTGAGAATGCACTCGTTCCTTTGATTTTTAAGACCTTCAACTTTAAAATTGTCTAATGTATAATTCTCTTCATTTTCATCGAAAATATATATGTGTTTTTATGAGAAATGTCATTTAGTGCGAGGTAGATAAATTGTTGACAGGTCAGGTAGTAATTTTGAGGCTGTGAGGTTGAAAGCACTAACAAGTATGTTCTAACAATCAGAAAACTTTAAAATAAGTCAGCAAGGTCATCTCTTCTACCAACCAAGCCAAACTAAATTATTCGTACTTCTTTTATTATTATGGTCGGTAGCAATTACATGCAAGCTTCTATGTTAAATACGACACAGTTTTGGAGCTCGTCCAATTTTTATAATACTTTAGAAACAAATTACCACATGTATGGCAAACTGTTTTTGAACAATAGTCTCGGATTATTGTTTCATTAATTCACTATACTCAATGTTCTTCGACAATTGGCATAATGGCATAACAAATAGATATTCACGTCGTACCGGATGATTGCCATATGAATAGAAGCACAGCGCATTACAATAGTATGAAATATATGATAAATGGCTAATATAATTTATGCGATAGCATTACTATCTCTGGAATTGATTGTTCGGTTTTGATTTTCTATGTAATTTTTTCTCCACTAGTTCAACATTCATCAGTATTATGAATTCTAAAGTCATATTATCTACCTCGTAATCCTTTCCCTGAATGATTTAATATTATCTAAATTGCGTTTCATTCCATTTTGATTCGATTCCGGTATAAAACTAATCATCTGGAATTTACTGTGTGGATCCTGCGAAGCCTCCTGGATGAGTACAAGATGGATTTGAGTGGAACAAGACCTGTTCTACCAGAAACTGTGTTTCTCGGTCCGCAGAAATTTTGTTTTCATGACTTAATATATTTTATGATTACTTAGCAATCATGTATAACATTTATTCGTGAGCTTCCTCTAGATTTTGGGAGTAGGATTTGCTCCTAATTTTATCAATTTTGCAAATTTGTTGAAACCTATTTCCAGATTTGTCGATGAATTAGTCGCAAGATTCTTTAGATTATAATTCGGACAAGAAATTTTCTGAAAATTCTAACGATTGTTTATTTCCTTTCATCGGAAGAATAATATAATTCTTCGTGCAACAGAGGTAAACATTTTTAATTAATTGTAAATGTTAAAATGATGATTAGAAATTTGTTGCAATATGTTGAATTCAATTGATTTCTACTGAAAAATTTTTTTCACTTGAAAAATAAATATAGTATAACCCAAAATGAAATTAAAATGAACAAAATCTTTAGGTAATCAAGTCAATCATTTTACTAATACCAAAAATTTCTAAAAGTTGCTTCTTTTTTGTATATAATAGCTTCAATTTAGAAAAAATCTTTAAAATCGATCTCGAAATACTGAAATACCCTGAAAGTTTTGAAGCCAAAAATACCGTACTTCTATTTAGCTTGCCCTAGTGCAAAGGTGCGCCCAATTCAGTTTTGATTAATCAAATAAATTGTAGACTGCAACGGAAAAAATAAAAAGGTACTAAAGAAAACTGAACTTCATAACAAGAACATTCTTTTCGCTTTTGCTTTTGTGATCCAATATGTAAAATTTATTTCTTGATAGAAAAAATATTATCTTAAATATTTTCCATTAGTTTCGACTAGTACGTCGCTTTTTTCAGCTCCGCCAGTTTTCCGGGATGACTAGACGCAGCCAAAAAAATAGGGTATCATTTTCTCACGAAAAGAACAACACTTCTGATTTTACATTACGTGTAATCTAAAAGAAAATATTCAACGAGACATCCAAATAAATATACTTAAATTCGAGAAGAAAATCAGAATTTCATCCTTTAAAAAGACATGACAAAATAAATAGATGAATAGATGAAGGTTCTGACTGATGTCCACCTACAGGTGCACAATATTGAGTCGATCCCTCATGGGTCTTCCCATATTTGATTTGAAATCGCTTTGAGCTTATCCAAGCGATATAATCTCCCCAATATGTGTCGCAGACTCTATAATTCCGAATGTCTCCGTCTACTCGTATCTGCTGGCCGGTTTGATCGATCGACATAATGATTGACTGCGACCGCGAAGTTTCCCCTTTCCCCTTCATCATTGATGTGCATTCCATTTCTATTGAAAGAGATACGACAACAATAGGCTGCATCATCATCATCACTATCATCAGAAAAATTTGCAATTATTGTTTGCACTTGTAAATGAGCTATTTTTTCCCACAAGCAAATTTCCTCAAACTTCTTTATTTTATTATTTTGACTCAAAATTATACTTAAGTATAGAAATTTCTTCTCACAATGACATTACGCAGAAACGAGAATAGCGAACTATAACTGGGAATCAGGGCAGATAGTACAACTTCTGAATTATTTGAACTCTGGAGAAAATATTTCAAAAAGTAAAATTTGACACTAAATTGTCACATCTTATCAACTGATGGCATCTTTGCACGTATATGAACCATGATGTAGATTTCTACTTTAACGACTGATGGTAATGCAGATTTCTACTTTACGGGCTGAATATGATGTATGTTTCTAATGTATCGTATGACTGCATTATAGATTTCTACTGCACTTATCGGATGTGATGTATATTTCTGCTTTACCACTGAAGTTAATGTAGATTTCCGCTTTACCACTGAAGATGCTGTACATCCCTGCCATACCGGTTGATGTTAATGCAATTTTCTTCCTTGTCATCGGTCGGTAATGTATGTTCCTGTTAGGCTTCTGATTATTGTCGGCAATGAAGTGATCTACTTCACCGACTTGCTGCATAGTTTCACGGATATGAACCATTACCGTTTGTCGGTAAATGACCAGTCGCTGTCGCCCGAACTGTCCTGGGTTTACTAATGATTTTTTCTCCGTTCTCCTGAATCATTTATTAAGTAACTAATTATATGCTAGTGCATTTCCCTGAAAATAATTTTTTTTCAAAGAATTCTAATATAAAATAATGAAGTTTCAAAGGAGATATGTTCCCAAAATTGAGAGTCGCGACAGTTTTCTTCATTTGGAAGTGGAATTTTTTAGACTAAAATTATCATCAAGATTCCCAATTTTAAACAAGTTTGGGTTATGTTAGTATTTTACCATATAAGACGAATGTTTTTAATAAAAAATTATTGGATTTCAATGATTGAAAATTTTTGATCCAGTTACGTTTCTCGATTTTGAAATTTTCAAAATTCAAAAAGCCATAAGCGCCATCATTTGGCAAACCAAAAGGGCATAAGCGCCAAAGTTTAGAAATTAAAAAAGGCGTAAGGGAAAAAATTTGGAATCCTAACACAGCAGAAGTCCAAAATTCGTCAGGGTAAAAGGGCATGACCGCCAACTTTTCGCACATCAAAAATGCACAAGCGCCACCATTTTGCAAAGCAAAAGGAAATAAGCGCCAACATTTGGCAAACCAAAGGGGAATGAGGGCCAAAACTTGGAATACTTGAAAGGCATTTAGTTAAAAAAAATCATCAAATTTTTCACATTATTATTACTCTTCAGATTACCAATCGTTTCTTTACCTTCTTTTCGCTTTGTTTTCACTTTTCCGCCCTTGGGTGAATTAGGAATAATTTCCACAAACTTCACATTTTTCTATAAAATTTAGAAATCGCGGTAATTATCGACAATCGTTGCGTTTCACCCCTTGGCATGAAATCTACTTTGACAAATGACGGATTTTTTCCAATTTTTTTTCCTCAAATACCCGTTACAATAAGGCACATGTATACTCTGCGCGGTTTCATTAAAAGTCGTCACCCTGTTTTCTTGCTAAATATTAATCACGACTCCCGGTAATTCTTTCGCGAAAACATTTCTTCTTTACTGGAACGTCGGCAAAGCGCCTCCACGCCTACATTTTTTAATTGTAGAAGAAAAATTGTGAAGCAGGATATTTCAGTCGTCGCATCAACCATGCCTTGTCTCCGGAATATAATGAATCTTGATTTTGACCAAGAAACTTTATTCAGAAAGACAGCATGCTATTTATAGAGAAATTCTTCTTTGACATATTTATTTATTATTTTATTGTTTTGGAGAAAATAAATTAAAATTACATTGGTCGCTTTCTGCACGCAGTTAAACAAAAGTTTGTTTCTTTCAAAAAAACTTCTTTTGAATCAGAGAATCTTTTTTGACCTCAAAAATTGATGTTTCTGCCAATGTAAATGTTTCCATAATTTAAAGTGATTCACTTCATTTTGCTGTTAATTTTGATTAAATAACAAGAATCATATTAAATAAAGGATTCTTTACTTTGAGGAAAGTATTTTTCTGAGTGCAAATATAACTTTTAGTGACTGTTTTCAGTTTGTTTATAAATTAGTGAAAATTAAAATTTTTCCGTACCATCAATTTTTCGAATCAAAAATTCCAAAACAGTAATTTTATTCTGTGATCAGGTTTATTTCTAAGCGTTTCTGAGAATTATTGATAAGAAAAGTATATTTAAATTTTAAATAACTTTTTGATATTGAGAAATAAGGCTGTTCTCAACAGTTCTATGTCAAGCTATATAATTTTCAAACTTTCTTGAACTTTAAAGCAAATGAGAAAAAATAAAATTATGGACAAAAACTTACAAGACCTTAGTTCACAAAGTGTATACATATACTGCCTGCAGCAGTAAAAAAAATTAAACAAAATGTAGATTTTTTAAGATTTGAACATAATGAATATTTTTTTTAATTCCTGGGGAAATGTCAAATGATTTTTTATTGAAGAAAAATAATTTCAGGAGAAAATTTTAAAATATTTGAAAACATTGTAAATGATCACCTAAAATGTCAAAAAGAATGTAGAAGATCTTGAACAAATTTTTTTGTTTTGCAAAGCTGTAGAATTTTACAAAAAAATTTGGTTAAGTTCCAGAAATATTTAGAAATATCGAAAAGATTTTAAAATAATTTCAAACTTAAAAAGATTCAGGAGAATGAAGAAATGTTCTTAAGATTCCTATAGAAATAAAAATGACTTTTTATTTTGAAAAATTATTTCTAAAAGAATATTTGAAAAGGTTTCAATAATTTTTAGAAAAAGACTCTGCGAAATTGCAAAGAAATTTTTTTAATTGTTTTTCATGATTTTTAAAAAATGTAAGGGAAAATTTAAATCAGTGGGAATGGTATTTCATAATTTTGGAAAAATTGAAAAAATATTTCATTTTGAATTTTCTGAAGACTTTAGAAAGTTTTCAAGAGAATAAAAAATTCTCAAGACTTTCTGGAAATTTTAAAATGTGTTCCTTTTTTTTAATTAAGTTTATGAGAATATATTGGAAGATTTTCATAAGGGTCAAATTTCTGGAAAAATATTAAATGTTCTTTCCCCCTAAAAATTAATTTCAAGACAAAATTCTTAATATATTTCCAACATGGTGCTGACATTCCAGTAGCATGAAAATTTTAAACAAAATGTAGATTTTTTAAGGTTTGAATATGATTAAAAAATCTTTTAATTCCGGGGCAAATTTCAAATGATTTTTCTTTTGAAAAAAATTTTTTCCTGGAAAAAATTTCAAAATATTTGAAAACATTTAAATGATCTTCTAAAATATCGAAAAAGAATGTGGGAGATATCGAACAAATTCTTTCATTTTGCAAAGTTGCAA
>JAWWEA010000021.1:82273108-82284290 GCA_035222095.1 Andricus quercuspetiolicola | reverse complement strand
GCAAAAATTTATTAAAACCCTCCATGCACCCACATCTCATCCCCAAGAGATTGTGGTATCAGGAGGCAATAAATGATCTTCCTGAAGTCTCGAACCTAACAATTCTGCTGCTTCTTTCGGTAGATCTAAATCCCTAACCAGATCGATTTTCAAGACATAAAGAAATTTCTGATTCGATTGGAATTGATGGAGAAGGTGAGTCATGCTCAGCTTCATGAGGAATCGGTATTGTTACTGACGAAACTTCTGGATAATTTATTTTACTCTTATTTACAGAGGCTATCGGGATCGTTTTAAATTTTCAATTATTTTTGAAACTTGTTCAAAACTTCTGAAAATCTTTCAAAATAATTCGAATTTTTCCTCATTTTTGTTGTAAACCCTGCAAAATGAAAAAAGTTGCTCGAAAAAATTCCGGAATCATTATCGATATTTTTGGAAGCGTTTTGAAAAAATTTTGAACTTTTCAAAATTTCCCTTAAAATTAATTATTCAAGATAAAAAAACATTTTTAATCTTTTCATGAATCTTAGGAAAAAATGGTGTTGCTTTTCAACCTTTAGAAACTCATGAAAAGCTTCACAAATTTATTACAGAATCTTCAAGAATGGACATTTTCTTTAAAATATATTAATGTCTCTTCAAATTTTTTGAAAGCTTCTAATTATATTTAAAATGATTCGAATTTTTCTTAATTTCCTCCTGCAGAATTGAAAAAATTACTTTAAAAACTTCCAGATTGTTTTTCGAAATTTTTGAAAATCTTTCTGAGCTTTTTCAAATCTGCTTAAATTGACACTAAAATTTCTTTTTTCAAAATAATAAAATCATTCAAAATCTTCCCAGAAATTTTGAAAAAATGTTATTATCCTAAGAACTATCAAAATTCTTAAAAACTTTTACAAATTTATTTCAAAATCTTCAAAAATGTACATTTTCTTTAAAATTTGTTTAGGTCTTTTCAAATTTTTTCAAAACTCCCAATTATATTTTAAGATGATTCGAATTTTTCCATATTTTTTTTAGGAAAATTTAAAAAATTACTTTAAAAGCTTCCAGATTCTTTTTCGACATTTTTGGAAATATTTTTAAACTTTTTCAAATCTGTTTAAATTTTCACTTAAAATTATTTTTTCAAAATAAAAAGAAGTCACTTAAAAACTTCCCAGCAATTTTGAAAAAAAACGTATTATCCCAAAATCTATCAACGTTCTTGAAGATTTTCGCAAATTTATCTCAGAATCATGAAAAATGTACCTTTTCTTTGAAATTCGTTTACGTCTTTCCAAATTTTTTCAAAACTTCTTATTGCGTTTTAAGATGATTTGAATTTTACTGAATTTTTTTTTCTACAAAATTAAAAAAATTACTTTAAATTCTTCCAAATTCTTTTCCGACATTTTTGGAAATATTTAAAAAATTTTAAAAATCTGCTTGAATTTACACTTAAAATTACTTTTTCAAAATAAAAAAAAAATTACTCAAAATCTTCCCAGGAATTTTGAAAAAAAATATATTATCGTAAACCCTATAAAAATTCTTCATAACCTCCAGAAATTTATTTCTGAATCTTAAAATATGTACATTTTCTTTAAAATTTGTTTGCCTTTTCAAATTTTTTTAAAACTTCTAATTATATTTCAAGATGGTTCGAATTTTTCTTAGAAAATTATTGTATAAAACTATTATAAACTATTATAAATATTGTATAAAAATTGTAAAAAACAAAGATTCTTGCAAAATTAAAAAAAAATACTTAAAAAATTTCCAGATTCATTTCGACAATTTTGGAAATAATTTTACATTTTTTGCAGCTCTGCTTAAATTTTCTTCAAATTTTTTCGAAACTTCTAATTATATTTTAAGATGATTCAAATTTTTTCTAATTTTTTTTTCGTGCAAAATTAACAAAAATCACTTTGAAAACTTCCAGATTGTTTTTCAATATTTTTGGAAATCTTCTTAAATTGCTTAAATTTTCACTTAATATTATTTTTTCAAAATAAAAAAAATCATTTAAAATCTTCCCATGAATTAAAAAAAAATGATTATCCTAAAACCTATCAAAATTCTTGAAAACGTTAACAAATTTATTTTTGAATCTTCAATAATATGCATTTTTTTCAAAGTCCGTTTATGTCTTTTCAAATTTTTTCAAAACTTCTAATTATATTTTTAAATGATTCGAATTTTTCCTAATTTTTTTCATGCAAAATTAAAAAAATTTCTGTAAAAATTTCTAGATTCTTTTTCGACATTTTTCGAAATATTTTTATATTTTGTTCAGATCGGCCTAAATTTTCTTGAAATTTGTTCAAAACTTCTAATTATATTTTAAGATAATTTGAATTTTTGCTAATTTTTTTTTCTGCGATATAAAAAAAATCATTTAAAATCTTTCCCGGAATTTCGAAACAAAATTTATTATCCTAAAACCTATCAAAGTTCTTGAAAACTTTCAAAAATTTATTTTTTAATCTTTAAAAATGTACATTTTTAAAAAAAATCGTTTATGTCTTTTAAAATTTTTTTAAAACTCCCAATTATATTTTAAAAAGATTACAATTTTTCCTAATTTTTTCCTGTAAAATTATAAAAATCACTTCAAAAACTTCCACATTTTTTTTCAACATTTTTGGAAATCTTTTTAAATTTTTTCAAATCTACTTAAATTTTCAGTGACATTTTTTTTAAAAATAAAAAAATCACTTTAAATCTTTCCAGGAATTGAAAAAAAAACAATTTGTTACCCTAAAACCTTTCCGAATTCTTAGAAAACTTCACAACTTTATTCCAAAATCTTCAAAAAGGTACATTTTGTTTTAAATTTTTGCGTTAAAGTGGGCCTAAAAGGAAACTTCTGAATGCTAGTTTGTTTTTTATTTAAATTTCTTCTTTGTTCTCGAACTACCCTGATATTTCAATTAGCATTTGCCGGATTGAAAATGTAATTAAATAAAAATAGACCCATTTAAGCTGAATAATTTCGAAACATGCAAATCAATTTCGTCGCTTACATAAAAATAAGTTGTTTAAGCGTGAAAAATCACCTGTCTGCGAAACACATCTTACCTTACGTGTTCAATCGAACTTTCCTGATTTCCGGTCTACGCTCCCCAAACGAGTCCCATGTGTGTACCGTAGATATTTCTGAACTTTTTTCAATATAAGGAGAAACCAGAACTCTCCAAAGACACGTCGAAGTGTGTTTTTCTCTGAATCGTTCTGTGAATACATATCGTGATGTAGAAAATCTGTAAACTGTGACAAGGATTGAATTTATAAAAGCGGAACAGACAGAAAATAAGGCCAGAAATATAGACATTCCTGTCAATTTATTCTTTACCTGTACGATAACAATAATAAAAAACTAAGCTTCACTACAATCTTAAAAAGTTTATATCGGATTTTCTCGCTGGGCAGAAAATTGTGTCGCAGTCTGGTAATGCTATTTCCTTCGACTTTCTTATAACTTCATTATCAGCACTATTGTTCCTTAGTTGTGATAAAAGACAAACAGCATCGACAGTTTGGAAGATTTCTTTTGAGCGAAATTAATTTATCTATCTTGTATCCACTATAATAGAAAACGTATTCGATTTCCTTTATCTTGTTTTCAGTGTTTCTCCTTCAACCCTTAATTGGGTTTGATGAATTTTTTTAATTTGAGAGACACTATAGAATTAGTTTTTTTTTTAAATCTGAAAATACGAATCTTCAACAAAAAAGTAAGTTTTGTCAAAATAGTTGAATTTTGAACCATATAGATGAATGAAGATTCATCTCATTTAAAGAGATTACACGGAAAAAATTTATCCGTGAAAAAGTCACGAACTTGTAGCTAGGTCTCGGATACGAGATGAAAAAATGAAACATTAATCCTTCTTTTTATGAGAAATGCGTGGATAAATTTCGAAGTTTTTTACGAATAGCTTGAATTTCCTACGAACAGTTCCTGAAAATTTCAGACTCAAATATAAAAAGTTAGAACTTTATTTGTTCGATTTAATTTACATTAATTTATAAATTCGCAATTCAGAGGATTCGAACCCTCCTGACTCACCAGTTTCAAAACATAAACCGAGAGTGCGTAAATACGCACAGCCATCGAGGCCAAACAACATAGGTTTTATAAAAATTCCAGTCACTCATCGGATGAACTCACACCAAACATACGCGCGTACACACGCACTGCGCGTGTGGGCGAGTGTGCGTGCGAGCCACGTACAGGTGAACCTACTTACCAGTTCCCAGATTTGTCGGACAAGCTCGTGAGTGCTCTGAGAATATTTCTCCAATCGCTCGTAATATTTTTGTAATTATTCACGAAGAAAAAAAGTGATGTGCCGTTTTAGAATTTTCACATCGAGTTAGTCAATTCTTTCTCAAGTTCGCAGATTATTCACGAAAATACATCAATATCCGATGAATTTTTCTTATATCCGAGACCTAGCTACTAGTTCGTGACTTTCTTACGGATACATTTTTTCCGTGTAAAACAAATTATGTAGGTCGTACGTTCAATATGTATTTTTATTTAGTTAAAAATTCAAAATAAACCGACGGTTGCATCCAATCTTTAAATATATCAAAAAAACAAGAAATTAGAAAAATCATTAAGTTAATTGTTAACGATGAAGAATATAATAAGTTCAAGCATTATAAATTGTTAAACTTGAATTAGAACAGGATATGCCACTTTTGACTTAACGAAATTTAGACAATGTTCGACGAAATTTGGAAAATGCAAATAACCCTGCTATTTGCTCATATCTGGCGGAAATTGATTGGGTTAACCAGCTTGCTATTGTAACAATCGGTAAAGCATAAAAAAAACCATAAAAATTTTGGTCCAAAATCAATTCTATTAGCGACAATAAAGATATGCCAATTAAAACTTTTCTGGATGATGAACTAGCTGATTCTTATGAGGGTATAGCTAACCTATTTGCAAAAAGTTTTAAGGGCATGTGATACTTATGTTCCCCCGGCTTTTTTCCTAAAATAATGAATATTTTGGCTTACAAATTTTGGGAATGATAGCGAACATGCTAACGGACGTCCCCGAACTCTTCTTTTGTGGGATAATTAAAAAAGAAATTTATTTTGCTAAATTTGAATATTGTGTATATTTTGAGGTTATGTGGGTTACTTTTATTTAGCAGAATAACATTTTTTGTTATTATCCATCAACAAAAGAGTTCGAGGATGTCCGTTGTACTATTTTATAGCATCTCCGAATTCAGTTTCTAAAAATTTTAATTTTTGTGGACAAAAACACGGGAGAACTGGAACCGATTCACCACACATCGGGTTTAGTTAAGTTTCCCCGGGTTTCAGGGCACAAAAATTAAAATTTTTAAAAATTGAATCAAGAGATGCTATAAAATAGTATAAAGGACATCCACGAACTCTTTTTTTTAAGGAAAATAACAAAAAAATTTCATTCTGCTAAATAAAAATGATAAAAATGGTATGCCTGTGCACTATTCTGAGGTTAGGATCGCCAATTAAAAATTATTTATGTAATAAATTTTTTTAATTTCTTAAAAACAAGGTTAGTTTATTTTCTCAATTTCAATTTCTCAATTTTAAAGCCTCAATTCCAGTTTCTCAATTTCAATAGCTCAATTTTAATTTATGCCTTTCAAGTTCAATTTCAATTTCTCAGTTTCGATTTCTCAATTTCAGTTTTTCAATTTTAATTTCTTAATTTCAGTTTTACTTTCAATTTCAATAAATTTATTGTCTTATTCCAATTTCGATTTCTTAATTTCAATTTAAATTTAAATTTCAAGTTCAAGTTCAAGTTCAAGTTCAGGTTTTAATTTCTCAACTTCAATGTCTTAGTTTCCAATTCTCAATTTGAGTTTCCCAATTTCAATTTGTCAATTTCTATTTTTCAATTTCAATTTCTCAATTTCAATTTCAATTTTGATTTCAATTTCAATTTCAATTTCAATTTCCTTTTGTGAAATTCAATTACCTTATTCAGTTTCAATTTCAATTTCCCCATTGCCTTATAACGAATTCAATTTCTTAATTTCAATTTCAATTGTAAGTTCAAGTTCAAGGTCAAGTTTCAATTTCTCAACTTCGATTTCATGATTTTAATTTCTCAATTGCAATTTGGCAATTTCAATTGCAGTCTCAACTTTAATTGTAATTTAATTACCTCTATTTCAATTTTATGTTTAATTTCAATTTTTAAATTTGAATTTTAATTGTTCGATTACAATTTCAATTTCTCAATTTCGATTTCACAATTTTAGGTTCATGGTATCCACTTCTCAATTTTATTTTCTCAATTTGAATTTCTCAATTTTAATGTCTCAATTCCAGTTTCTCAACTTCGATAGCTCAATTTCAATTTTTGCCTTTCAAGTTCAATTTCAATTTCTCAGTTTCGATTTCAACGAAATAGTTATGTTGTCAACTAAAGAGATAAATTTTCTAGTAAATTAATGAGTTTTTAACCAAAAGAAATGAATTTTCAACAAGATAGTTTAAAGTTTCGATTTTCAACCAAAAAGGATGAATTGTCAACCAAAAATGTAATGGTTGATATTTCAATTAGAAAAAAATCTAAATCAGAAATATTTAAATGGATAAAGAAGCAAGTTTTTAACAAAATACTTGAATCCACAACAAACACAGAATTAATTTTCAACCAAAAAGATGAATTTTCAACCAAGAAAATTAATTTTCTACCAAAAAAGGCAAATAAAAAAATAGTAACATTTTCATCCAGAGGTATAAAATTTAAACTAAAATGATAAATCTTCAATCAAAAATAATAATTTTTACAAAGTAGTTTAGCTTTTGACCAAACATTTACATTTTAACCAAAAAAGATAAATTCTCAACGAAAATATAATAGTGCATGGCTGGAATACGAAAAGCTGTAATTTTGAATAAAAAGTTTGAATTCATTAAGAAAGAAGAAATTGTTAACAATGTAATTAAATCCCCAAACAAAAAAGTTTAATTTTCATCCAAAAAGGTACATTTTAATACAAGAAATAAAATTGTTTGACAAAAAAGACGAATTTTCAACAAAACATTTTCAATCAAACAGGTGAATTTTTAGCCAAAATGATCAATCTGCAACCAGAAAAATTAATGTTTAACAAAGTAGTTTAATGTTTAACCAACGACTGAAATTTTCAACCAAAAAAGATTAATGCTCAATGAAAAATGTGAAAGTTGATATTCCAAATAAAGAAAATTTTAATTTTTTAACCATATGTGTTGAATCGATTCAAAAAAGACAAATTTTCAACAGAGCAGTCGAATCGAGAACTAAAATAGATTAATTTTCAATCATGAAAATTAATTTTCTGACAAGATAGACGACTTTTCAACAAAATAGCTACATTTTCAACCAAAGAGGGGAATCCTGAATTAAAGTGAGGAATCTTTCAAAAAAAAATTCATTTTTAACAGAAAGTTCAACATTCAACCAAGTAGTTACATTTTTAAACAAAAAAGCTGAAATCTCACAAAAATGCAATACTTGATATTTTGAATATAAAATATTTTACTTATAAATCAAGAAGAGTTGAATCCATTTAAAAAAGATGAATTTTCAACAAAATATTTGAATCTTTTACCAAAACAGATTAATTTTTAATCAAGCAGCTGCATTTTCAACATTAAACATGTCATTTCTGGCAAGAGGTGAATTTTTAAACGAAAATACGAATTTGTAAGAAAATATTTGAATTTTTAATATATTCAAAAAAGGTTTTAAGCTAATTTGAATTATTCTTGAAATTTTGAAGACTTTCAACAACTGAAAAAATTGCCTTAAAATCTTTCAGGTTCTTTTTTGAATATTTTTTGGTTTTTTAAAGACTTTCTCTTAAAATTAATTCTTCAGAAGAAAAAATTATTATAAATTTTGCCAAATGTCTTGAGAAATTTTTCGTATTATCTTATTAATTTTTCAAAGTCCTTAAAAAACTTAGAAATTTCTTTTTGAAATCTTCAAAAATCTACGTTTTGTTTTAAACTCTTTGAAATCTCTTCAAATTTCAAATAACTCTTGAAATTATGTCAAAACTTCTGAATATCTTTTCAAATGATTTGAATTTTTCCAATAAATTCTAAAACGTCTTTCAAAATTATAAAAATTGCCTTAAAATCAGTAACGTTTTTTTTTATATATTCCTAAAAATGGTTTGAAATTTCAAGAAGGCTTATAAAATTTCTTTCAAAATCATTTTTTATAAATGAAAAATCATTTGAAATTTTCCTGGGAACCTTAAGGAAAATTTTTATTCGCTTGGAACCCTTCGAACTTCTCCAAATGCTTCTACATTTTTTTCTAAATCTTCAAGAATCGACATTTTGTTCTAAATTCGTTGAAAACTTTTTATGTTTAATATTACTTTTGTGTCTTTTCAAAACTTCTAAATATCTCTTAATCTTACTTGAGTTTTCTCAAAAATTCTGTAATCTCGCAAAATTGAAAAATTTTGCTTTAAAATCTTTTACATTCTTTTTTGACATTCTAGGAAATAATGCCAAATATCTTGAAATCGTTTTAAATTTTTTCTTCAAATTTATTTAGAAAAATATAAAATAATTAAAAATTTTCCCAGGAATCTCAAGAAGATTTTGTTGTTCTCTCAAAACCTTTCAAAACTCTTAAAAAGCTTATTTTTTCGAATTCTTCATAGTCCAAATTTAGTTTGAATTTTTTTGAAATCTTCTCACGATTCAAATTATTTTCAACTCTTTTTAATACTTTCCAAACTTCTGAATATCTTATAAAACAATTCAGATTCTCCTTAAACAAATTTTAAATTCTGTAAAATTTTAGGCAAAATTCAAAAAATTGTCCTAAAATCTTCCACGTTCTTTTTTTTTGTCATATTTTGTAATCTTGAAAACATGAAATTAATCTTTTAAAATCAAACATAAGACATTTTGAATTTTTTCAGAAATCTAATTCTCTCTACCGATCATTTTTTGGTTACTAGTACCGACAATTTTTTTTACCAGTACCGTCAGTGTGTACACTTCGTAAATTAATATATTCTAACTTTTTGTCCATAAGTTATTTTTCTCATCCCTTTGAAAATGTGAAAAAGTCGCAACTTACAATCTGCTAGAAAAATGTTAGGAACAGAATTAATATTTTCTAATATTAAAAAAGCACTACAATTATTTCTTTTATTAATAAGGTTTAGAAATATTTAGAGGGCAAAAACCCATACAGTTTTGGTCGGGTGTCTATTCGACAGTCTATTCATCGTACTTTTTTTCTAATAAGGGGAAATGAGAGGAAATTTGAGGAGGGGAAATAGGGGAAGTAAGACTGGATGAGGGGAGTAGGATTAGGGAAATTTAGGGTAAATTAGAGGAGCACAAGTAGTGGTAATGCGGGTAGGAAGGTAAGAAAAATCAGAGGAAATGTTGCAGGAGTAGGAGAATTAAGAGTAAATGAGGCGGGAAGTCCGAGAGTAGGGGAAATGAGAGGGAAATGAGGGGACAGGAGTTATAAAAATAAGGAAAAATGGGAGGAGGGAAAGTGAGGAAAAAAAGGGAGAGATATTAGGTTAAATGTAAGGCAATAAGGAGATGGGGAGTAAGAGAAGTGATAGGGAACTGCGGGAAATAGTGAAAGGAGAAATAAGGAAAGTGAAGGGAAGTGATGGTAAAGTGAGGGAAAATGAGGAGTAGAGGAGTAGTGAAAGTGGAGAGAAATCAGAATGGGTATAGTGAGACTAAATGAGCAGGGGAAATACAAGGAGTGGATCTATGGAAAATAAGAGATGAAGAAGGACAAGAAGTGAAAAGATATAAAGAAAGAGGAAGTAAGAGAACTAAGGGAAAATAATGAGAAAATAAGTAGGGAGTGTTGAAAAATGATGGTGGATAAGTGGAGCGGAAGCAAAGGAAAGTAAGGGAAAATAAAGAAGAGAGTAGGGTAAGTCAGAAGAAATAAAGGAAGAGTAAGTAGCAGAAATAAGAGGAAATGAGTGGAAGTAAAGGAAGAAGGAGAAAGTAGGAAAAATAATTGGAAGTGAAAGTAAATATTGAGGGATATTAGTGATGGAAGTGAAGGGACTGCTAGTAGGATAGTGCGGGTGAGTAGGGTAGGGAAAGTTATAACTGGGGTAGGGAAGCAAGGGATGGGTAGTGTTAGTTGAGAAAGATATAAATAAGTAAAGACGTGTTGATTACTGGTCTTTACTTATTTATATCTTTAACTATATATTTGAAACCTGATTAACACCATACCATCTTATATATTGTTAGTTAAGAAAGTGAGGAGAGATGGAAGTAGAGGAGGGAGAAATTCTAAAAGGGCAGGAAGGCCAAGGGTGAAGGGATGAGAGGGAGAAGTATTGGGATAAGGGGAGGGAAAGTATGGCAGGGGCTGGTTTGAACGACTCAATGAACATCCTAATAGGCTATGAAATCCTTTTTTGTAAGCGGGCGGTGACTACTTTAACTAATATTTATTTATTGTTTCTCAATTAAATCAGTAATTTTTTTATTTTGTCACCTCAGCAAATTGTTTTTCTTTATAAAGTGAATTGACTAGTAGGCGTTTCTTATCGAGAATGGAAGACAGGAGACGGTTCGAAAAGCTCTGCCTAATCTAATCAATCTTGACAAGATAGCCACATCTAACGAGGTGTCTGATCTCTGTAGTGGAATCTCGTATATCGAGTCTCCTCATTAGATTCGAGAATCAATAACTTGTACTTCATCACTCTTGCTTGCCATCAACATTGTATAGGTATTTTACCTTCGAGAACGATAACCTTTCCGATAAGGATTTCTCTCCACAGGATAAGTCTTGACACCATGGAAAATGTGATAAGATTTTCCCCACCTATAACTTACAAACCACAATAGCTTCCAGCGCTTCAGATTTAAATTAATCCGGATCTCGACTTTTTCTAACCGAGAATTCAATCTAGCGATTTTGCATACATTGACAACTCCAGAAGCTAATGGAAAAATAAATTGACATTCAGACAATATATACTCATATTTTTCAAATCATTTTTAATCGCATTTATGAATATACAATAAATGGAACAGTTTTCATCGAAGGCGCGCTATTTGAAGAAAAATCTCTATTGCGGAGATTGTAAACAATGTCGAAAAAAACTTAGGGGACATCTACAAGTTAGGTCATATTTTTAACAAATCAACTATT
>JAWWEA010000021.1:82112954-82126166 GCA_035222095.1 Andricus quercuspetiolicola | reverse complement strand
GTAAAAAAGCTAATGGCACACTTTGATTAATTGTTCCAAAATTATCTAAATTTTTGCAACATTCAAATTGTTTTTTTAATGAAGTTCTGCAAGTTAGGAAAGTGTGTATTACCATTTGTCCATATAACCTTCGTACTAGATCACATTTCAAATACGAACTAATCATTCAGTGTTATTAAAAAGACTAATACAATTACGAAAAAGTACAACCATGACATGTACACACCATAATCGCATATCAATTACTTCTTTATGCTTAACATTAAAAAATAACAATTATGGTATTTTTCAAGGTTCATTAATTATTTTAAGGTTTCATACACTCGAAAACCGTATGCCAGTAGCTTTCGCTATATTAACTTTGTTCAAAGTTGCACAAACACCTCCTTGCATATGCTAATTAGTCGTTCAAAAATATCAATTTTTCTTTACAAACTGATCATTTAATTTTACTGTGAGTGCAAGCCAGCGGCCTCATTTTATTTGCTCATAACTTGTCAAATATTTATCATGCTTACCACTTAAATTGGCATACACGAACTAATCGTTTCTGTTTTTCTGTCACTATCACCTGGTGTGTGAAGTATGAAAGGTCTATGGTTGAAAATATAACCGATACGGGTCAGAGACAACAGCAGAATAATGTGCCAAAACTCGCCTTGATTAACCAAACTAATTCCCGTTGTTGCCTTCGCTCACCCTATCGGCGTCCAATATTGCCTTAACCTGGTCATTTCCTGACCATGTCTTCACTGGCTGGATTATAACAGTATGTTTCCTTCATTAAACTGATTATTTTCTGACCTTGCATTAGCTGGTTGGATAATCATCTGTTATTTCCTGATTGGCAGAATCCTACACAAAAACATGCCATAACTCGCTGAATAATACCGCGATATTGCATCGATTAGCTGAATCGTGCACTGAACTTGACTTAAACGCCAGCATGATATCTAGATATTGTCTTTATTAATTAGATTATACACCGTTTTTGCCTTAACTGAATGGGTCGAGAACTGGGCATGATCTTTGAGCTTGGCATCAAACAATCCTCGAGTAGCGCTAAAGCTCCTCTGTCATTCTTAAAATCCAAACTTTGATGCAGCAACAACAAAAAACTGTCCTTCCGGCAACTTTCAGACACGAATATCATCAATAGGAGGGTCCTAAACTACAAAATATCAAAGTCACAGGGAGTTGGGCATGATCCCTGCGCGTTGCGCGAAACAGTCGTCGACTGTTGGTGGAGATCCTCTAGCGTACGTGAAAAGCACCCTACGGTAGAACACCAATGAAAAACTATCCATTTCTCGAACTTCAGTTATGGATATTATCGATGAAGGGGTGCTAAAGTACAAAATATCAAAGTCACAATGAGTTGAGTATGACCCCTCGACGTGGCGTCAAACAGTCCTCGTGTGTCGGTGGAGCTCCTTTAGCGTGCATAAAATGCAACCTACGGTGAAACACCGACGAATAACTATCGGTCTCCGGATTCCCAGTCATGGATTTTATCGATCCGGGTCCACATTTCTAATAAATGTGTGCGGTGTCCTTTGTAGACATTTTGTATATTTACAGAAGATTAGAGTACCTACAAATTCCCAAAATTTACGAAAATTTTCTTTAATTTATCAGA
Source organism: Andricus quercuspetiolicola (assembly GCA_035222095.1). Lineage (NCBI taxonomy): Eukaryota > Metazoa > Arthropoda > Insecta > Hymenoptera > Cynipidae > Andricus > Andricus quercuspetiolicola. The sequence goes on along the minus strand of JAWWEA010000021.1, from coordinate 82,124,527 downwards.
AATTTATAGTAAATTATCGCTTGTAGTTAGTATAACCTACACGGTAAAAAAATTGAGCTGTCACAGGGATATTATTCCTTATTTTAGCCAAACATTTAGCTGGAAACGAACGACGGAATTTTGGAAGATCACCACGTCAGCCAAAGTGAATATCTCTGACCATTTTAGCGGTTCTGGGGATATCACATAATCGATGAAAGTATTATGTATAGCTGGATCAGAGATATGAAAATTCTCTGAGACATCTATCGAAGAATGTATAGCAGTTCTAATTATAATCCTCATAAGCCAGAAGAAAGAAAATATTTGGAAATTATGTGAGAATGTGATATTAAATAACAATGTAACTTATTGCTAATTATTCTCACGTATTCAATAATTATTATCATTACTTGAAATAAGATCATACTATTTTTAATATATTTCAAATTAAACATTGTATTAGTAACTTTAGAGTGTTAAATTTGAGCCTTAACCTCAAAATAAAATCTTCATTTCAGGTATCATTCACAAAATACGTGAAACGCTCAAGTGGGGGGGGGGGGTCTGACAAAATATCATTTTTCATGTTAAAAACAATGGAAAAAAGGATCACGCAGGGGAGGGGGGTTAAAGTCCCTGAGAAACGTATCATGTATTTTGTGAACGGCAGCTCATTGACTTTATTCAAGAAAAATTAAAATTATACATTTTTGCCTTCTGTCGCAGAACTCGGTTTTGAAATTAAATTATAGCTGTCGAAGAAAAAAATGTCTAATTTTAATTTCTTTTTTACTTATAATCAGGAATTTTGAATGTATAAACCTGAATAAAATTCGAACCTATTTGAACTCTTGATGGTTTGAATACAATGTTAAGTCGGAAATTTTCCCTTCTATAACCATAATTTAGTATCAAAAAGCACTTCCGAGAAAATATATAATTCTAACTCTTCTTGGGTGAAATATAAAGAAAGAATTCACTGTTTGAAGCTTAAATCAAAAGCCAGGTAGAGAAAAATGGAATATAATTTTCTTTAAATCTTTCTAGTCTTATTTAGTTTTGCTTTTAGAGTAATTTCCCAATAATCGTGAAACTTGACTTTTATTTCAAACTATGGTGAAGGAATGCGTTCACAATAATATTTAATGACAATAAAAGGAGAAATAAAAAACACCTAGTTTTTAGCATTTTAAAGTGCCAACAACAATTATGCAAGTAATAGAAAATCAGATAAAAAGCAAAAAAAAAATAACGCTTAGATTGTGGAGAGTATAAGGCCTTGATTTACTTTAACAGTTATTACTTCACATGTAACAATTTTAAAGGTAAACCGTGAAATATTAAAAATCTTTGAACTTACTTATTCTTTTTTTTCATAAGTCTAAATGCATTTTTAAAGGCATTATAAAAGCATGAATAATATAATAAGTTTATGAAGCGCAGTTTATTGGTTATTTACATTCAGCAATTACATATTATGAGAAAACTGTAGCATTTAACAGTGCTTGAATCGTCGTAATATCTTAAACATCTTAAGAGCTAGAAACAAAGCATAGAACATTGATTAAGAACAATTTTGTGACGTAAAATTGTACAATTGAGTTTAAATTAGTCTGAAATTTATTTTCGTAAATACTGATATTCAAGAACTGATTATTTCAGTATTTTGAAGTATAAAGTGTCTGACAGTCGAACTTATGTACTTGCAATGAATAAACATAATATCATAAAAGCTTATACAATTTGAGCTGTGTAAAGATAAATTATCCTGATATTTTGAGCACTCTAAATGTTATAATAAAAGGATAAAAAATTTCTTAAACCAAATTTTGTGATTTAAAATTGCACTTTCATCTATATAAAGCTTTTATGTTAAAATAAGTTTCAACTTTCATCTTCGTAAATACTTAACTATTGACGATCATTTCAGTCTCTCGAAGTAAAATATCGATTAAGTCAAACTTTGTGATATAAAACACTAAAATCGTACAGCTTACCAATTTTGTGATTTAAAATCATACAATCGAGCTTACATATATATAAAGCTTTTATGTTTAAATTAGTCTTAAATTTATCTTTGTGAATTCCAATATGTACTCGCAACGAGTTAACCCATAAATTTCACATAAGATTTCATGAATGATCGTAATATCTTAAACATTTTAAAAATTGTATGCAAAGCATACAACATTGATATAATCAAATTTGCACACTTAAAATCATACACTCGATGTTACATCTATATCAAGCTTTTATGTTTAAATTATTTTGAACATTCATCTTTGTAAATGCTAATATTTAACTACTGATTATTTCAATTTTTTGAAGTATGAAATATCTGACAGACGAACTTATGTACTTGTAACGAGTTACCTTACCATGAAAGCTTATACAATTTTTGCTGTGTAAAGATACAATATAATAATATTTTAAACATTTTGAAAGTTATAAATAAAACATGTAACATTACTTTGATCAAATTTTGTGATTTAAAGTCGCACTTTTACCTAAATAAGGCTTTTATTTCTAAATAAGTTTGAACTTTCATCTTCTTTGATGCTTAACTATTGATGATCATTCCAATATTTCGAAGTAAAACATTGATTAGATACAATTTTGTGATATAAAATACTTAAATCGTATAGCTTAACAATTTTGTGATTTAAAATCATATAATCGAGCTTACATCTATGTAAAGCTTTTATGTTTAAATTAGTCTTAAATTTATCTTCGTGAATGATAATATTTAACTACAGATTATTTCAGTCTTTTAAAGTAGGAAGTAGCTGACCATTAAACTCATGTACACGTAATGAGTTCCTTTAATGCTTAACTATTGACGATCATTCCAATATTTCAAAGTGAAACATTGATTAGATCCAATTTTGTGATATAAAATACTTAAATCGTATAGCTGACAATAATATTTAAACTTGTTCTGTCGCGAATTACCGCTTCAATATTATAACTAAACCTAGATCGAAGTTCTTATATAAACTACGGCAAGTGTCTTAATAAAACGTACTTTTTTCCATGCTCCTTTATTATATGCACGAGCATTGGACTGAGTAATTCAGTGTAACTGATAGGAAATTTCGTGGATGAATATTGCACCTCGTAAGCATCGAAGTGCGCATCAAATTGCACTATCTTAAGATTTTCGCACAGGAAAAACAAATTCGATTTTTTGTCCAAAATTACGCATTTAATACGACTGAATTCCACAAATCCGTCTGTTTGTCCTGTCAAAATGGCCAAATTTGCCTGGTATTTAAAACCGCAATTTTTAGCCCATTTGACCTGAAAAATTGCTTCTTCTAGAGGAGTTGGAACATTGCAATTATGTGGCAGTGACAGCTTTTGCAATGTTGTTGACTTTTTAAAACCTAGTTGCATCTTTTCAGAAAGTCCCACGTTGGATAGTAATTGATTCGCAAGTTTTAGTTGATGCTTTAACGCTAATGTGTATATTACATTCTTTTTACAGAATGAGATTGAAGCTGTAGTTTTAGATTCCTGATGCTTTGATTCGAATCGCATACACCAGAATTTAACGAGGGGCCCGCAAGCTCTCATTACGGTACCGTAGTGTGTCAAGAAATGTGCTTTCGGTTTTAGCGCTTTTGAAAATAATTTTACAAAAGAACGATTATGCTCTTCAACAAGCGTTTCTAAAAGAAAGCTACAGTCTTTTTGAAGGGATGGAGAAGTTACAAGGCAGATGATTTGACGAAGGTTTAGATAAAAATCCCAAACAGGGTCATTGCGGAGAACTCGATCGCCCATCATTAATCCAAACGAAAGGACAAAAGTCCACATTTCCTTTGCTGACATTTTAATTTTACGGTTTTTAGGACTGAAAGTTTCGGAAATGGGAGGAGGAATATTCTTTTTGTCAATCGAGCCGTAGTCATAGTATTTTATTCTGTAATTTAATTCTTCCAAGGTAAATTGTTTTGTGATAAATATATAATGAATTAACGTCTCCGCCATGTCTTCATCACACACTCCCTCAAAGAGATCATGCATAATATCCACAACTAGATTTTGAGTCATATGAAACCCCTCTATTTGGTGAAATGCATTTTCTTCTTTAATGCCAGTTTTCGTTACATCATTAAGTAGTAAATCTGCTTGATAGGAAGCTATTGTTCTTAAACTAGTTGGATCTTCCCTACAAGAAAATTGCCTTTCATCTTTTGGAAGTTTACAGAGTCTGCAAAGAAAGTGTGCATTGAAGCACTCTACCAAACCGAAAATGGAATTCAAACCTAGGTTATCTCCCGTTATTAGTGCTAACTTGAAATAAACACGTTTTTCGCCTTCAGGGAGGTTCAACACGATACCTTTATTTTGCAGAAATTGCAGCTCTTCGATTAATTTTGAAAATGCGAATGCATTACCACAACTTTTTCTATCGTCAGAATAAAACAGTTCGTCAAGATAAATATTCTTTAAGGCACCTTGAAATTCTGGCGGAAAAATTGGAATGCTTATGTAAGAAGCCCCTACTTTATACATGCCAGCGTAACTACCTAAAGCGTTGCCCGTCTCGTAGTCGTCAAAAAATAAGAAAAGGGGTATTATTAAATTTGTATCGTAATCATTGATCAACTCTTTCCACAGAGATCCCTGTATGAAATTTGATAACACCTCACTTTCATTTTCGAGACATTTTTTGTATTCCATAACAGCATTAAAAACGCCTTTCATTTCAAAAACTTGCTTCAAAACATTTCTTAGTTGAATGCACTCTGCTCTTGCTTCTACATGTGCCTCTTTGACATTACCCGCACGTGATGTGGCTGGTTCATGCTTGTCACCTATTTCATGTCTGACAGGAGGAAGTAAAACCCCAATATCCTTTAACTTTTTAAATCGTAAATGTTCTGTTTTGAATCCTTGAAATGCGTTTTGTGTTAAATTTAGGGGATTTGCAATATTAATATAATTTTCCTTTGACTCACCTAAAGCTTTTAAACGATCAAGTATATAGTAATGTATTGATGAGGTTTTTTTGAACAATTTCTGTATGCAAATCTATGAATACTTGTACTTTGTTTCTTGCCAAAGTTGAATCTCCATATAACTTACTAACACCTTGCAGCGCTTTTAATTGTAGTGAGTTTTTCAATTTGTTCGTATCGAAAAGTGTAAATGGGCTACATTTAACAGTGATTTATTTCGTTTTTTATCTAAATTTCGAACACTTACTAATTTTTTGTCAGATTCACTCTTACTAGAATTAAGTTTGCCAATTTTAGGGTTTATAGACTGAGATTTACGAAGACTTTTTTCCAATTTTAGAACGGATGTTATTCGACACTTTTGTTCCATTTCTGCTAATTTACCACTGCTACTATCAATTTCGCGCACATCATTGTGTGTTTCTATCCAATGTCGTTTATACGATTTGAAGTTCGAAAATTGTTGAAAACATTTTAGCTCACCGCAGAATATATAAGTTCTTTTTTCACACCCATGCTCATAATATATATGTTGGCTTAAAAGCTCCAGACTAGCGATTATAGCTTTGCACAAATAACACGTCGGCATTGTGATGTACAACTAGACTTTATATACTAATGACCGTATTTCTATTATTATCTAAGTCTCTCGACAGTACGAAAAGTATACAAAAAATTAAGCAGAAATCACAGCCTCCGTTATAAATACCATCTTGTCATATTTTAACAAATATTTGACGCTTCTAAAAAACGACACACTTCTTTAGAATCAGTCACAAATTTCTTAGCTATTATTTATCATACCACGGTTACGTAAGTCCCCAAGAAGAGATACAACGCTCTCTGCCATGTGCTCGTCGTGCTCTTCTCCTATACCATATATTCTCAGTTGAACAATTAACCAAATGTTCTCAACTTCTTTCGGATAATTCAGCTGTAGAGCATAATAACTTTTGAAAATAACGTCGAAGGCTTTCATTGGTGAGTCAATGGAGTACCGAGTATCGTTGATGCACACATATGAGGTATTGATATCACGAAGAGTTTCACCTACGAGAACAAGAAGTGGTTGTTCTGTTAGGCCATGCATTCGAAGCTTTTCTCGTCGACTATCCAGCCTCTCTTGAAGTTTTGATATATTCTGTAGGCATAAAACAGAGAAATTAAAATATTACTTGGAATAACTTACTTGTTAAATGTTCTATACATTCTGAGATATTAAATAAGTTCAAAAATTTAAAGAAAAATATTCTAAATGTAAGTCTTACAGTAATGTGCATAACAAATGCATCTTGAGTTTCGGGTCTACTCAGTTTCCACAATGGCTTACTAGCAGCTCCTTTCACAATCACACAGGGAAGCAATAGAGGTAGTAATCGTAAAATGATACCAACTGAAGCTGTAAACATTGTTTTTTGTGAAAACCGTTAAAATTACAAAACATAAATTCTTGGATCAAATGTAATGTAAGGTATTTATTTACCGTGCATATCACTTTCAATCAAATCATATTGAGCTACTAAATCATTTATTTCGGGAATGCTTCGTGTCACAGCACAAGCAATTACTTCCTTTTCAAATGAATCCCATTCTGTCATCAGAGAATTTGTTTTTTGTGGGTAAATGTCCGCAAAGTCTGCATCGATCTACAAAAAATTACAATATTTAATGGGTAAAAGTTTGGAATTTGAAGTTAAATTAAATCTGAAATTATAATTTTTATTTAAAAAGTGTAATAAATGTTTGAATAAAAATAGCTTTTTACGCGGAGAGAAAACAAAACTCACAAGCTCGAATGAGTGGTTGTTGTAAAACTTTGTAAGTTGACATGTAGAGTTTACTTGTGATAGAGACGTCGGATGTTAATTTTCGAATCCTGAATTTCCAAGTCAAAACTCACTGAATTAAAACCTCATTCCATGGACCTAAGTGACTTTTCAGCCACAATTCAGCTGTGCACAGCTCAGCGGTATCTTCGCATATAATTATGAAGATATATAAGTTTAAATGAAATATGAACTTCAGAACTAATTTTGCTAATCGAAAATAATTACCTGGGCCTTCTACCTGTTCGTAGGTAGCCAAAATCATGTCGCGTGGTTCGGGCAAATCCGATGTTCTTGATCCACTCTGAATAGTGTTCAAATTTCCCACAGCAACTCCAGCTTTTCTCAGTTTGTCTCGCAACAAGTAATACTTTCCTTGCAGTTTTCCTTTGGCAAAAATGGGTTTTCTTGTAACGGAATGAATGGCGAAGGGAATGTAGTATGTAGATGGACTTTCAGTTGGAAACACTTTTATAATGCTCGCTGCAAGATATGTTAGCCTTTTTGAGTGTATGCTGAAATAAATTATTTGTAATTTTGTATTATATATTGCATTGAAAATTAAAATTATAGAAAAATCTGCTTTTAAAGGAATTAGTGAAAATTTGGACTTGTCAATTATAAGAATTCTTACCAATACTCATATTCCGGCTTCAGTTCATGTCGAATAATTATTTCAGATATATTGAGCCTGTGCGCATTAGTCAAAATTGTATTCTCATCGTAATATTTTAACGCAGCGATTCCTTCTATTGGTATTTTTAATAACCTATAAATATCAATTTTCCTTTCGTGCACGGAATCTATTTAACAATATTTAAAACTAAGTTAAACCACATTGCATACATTTTATACGTGAACATTCCAAATGATGAGGTACCAGAATGATTTCTGGTTTCAAATATCAGTTACATTTCTTTTTTAAATTTCAATATTCTCACTCAGAATTTTTATTCTTTTGTACAAATTCCGCATTGCAAATCTAAATTATAATTATTTTTCATCCAATTAAAAATTACATATAACATTGCTTCGAAAAATTCCCTGATACAAAATTCTTCGGTAAATTTCCTGTTTCAATTTAAAATTTTAATTTTTCTCGAGAATTCCCTGAACTAACCCAAAATTATGGTTCTTTTCAAAAATACTCTATTCGAAAGTCGGAACTGTAATAATTCTTTTAAAGAATTCCCCATTACAAATCAAAATTTTTAATATTTTGGGACATTCCATCTTCCAGTTCAGAATTTTAATTCAAAAACTTCCTGTTCAAAGCCAAAACCATAATAATTCTTTTAGAAAATACCCCGTTTCAAGTAAAGATTTTTATTATTTTGGGAAATTCCCTTTCCCACGGCACAATTGTAATGCATATTAGAAGAAATTTCGAGCTACAGATCTGACTGATAATTTTTTGTCATCCAGTTCAGAATTACATGTAATATTACTGCAGAAAATTTCCTGTTCAAACTTAAAATTATCATTTTCCTCAAAAATTCTCTGTTCTAATACTCATTTTTTTAGAAAATTCTACGTTATAAGTCAAAATTTTTATTATTTTGGAAAATTCCCTCTCTCAAGTCACAATTTTAATTCATATTAGGAAAAATTCCGTCCTCCAGATCTGAATTGTAATTTTTTGTTTCTTCCAATTCAAAATGGCATTAAATATTGCTTCGGAAAATTTCCTGTCCCAATTTAAAATTATCATTTTTCTCGCGAATTTATTTTTCTAACTTAAAATAATCATTCATCTAAAAAATTCTTTTTTTGAAGTCAGAATCATAATAATTGTTTCATAAAATTCCCCGATCCAAGTCAAAATTTTAATTATTTTGTGAAATCCTCTCTTCCAAGTCACAATTTTAATTCATATTAGGAGAAGTTCCGTGCTCCAGGTCTGAATCATAATTTTATTTTTATCCAATTCAGAATTATATGTAATATTGCTTCGGCAAATTTCCTGGTTTTCAACTTAAAATTATCATTCTTACGAAAAATTTCCTGTTGTAAGTCAAAACTATAATAATTCTTTTTGAAAAAATCCGTTCCAAATAAAAAATTTAATTATTTTGGTAAATTCCAAAAATTCCATTATATTTCTTTACATATAAATTATGAATCCAAAAAAAACATTACCTGGAACTTCAATTAGATTTCTTCGATGTCTTTAACTTTGATGAAGATAAAAATTGCATGTAGTTAACTCCCCTCGAATATGCAATGTTAAACTTTTTAATTAAATTCTAATTAAATTCAAATTTCTTATTCTTGTAAATTTTCTATTATCTATTATGTTTTAGATTTTTCTATTGAAGAATAAGTCTTATTCAAGATTCATTGCTTAAAACTAAGTAAGACTTACCATTTTTATTTCTAATTAATTAAGACTCTAATACTTTCAATAGAAATAGACTTGTAGAAATAAAACCACTCTATTTTCATTTAAAGTATCAGACTCATATTTAACTGAAAATAAAAGTTTCAGGTCTTACTTATTTTTGAACGATGAAACTTTAATAAGGTTTATTGTTTAATAGAAAAATCTACAAGATATTATAAGGACAAACGTCGGGTCTTTCAAATAACATTGATTTGTGGAATTAAATAAATAAGTAAAGATCAATTCAGATCTAAAAAAAAATAATTTTAGGTTTTTCTTCTTTCACTCCATGAAATGATTTTGATTTTTTCGAAAGAGAAATATCAAAGTTAATATTAAAATATGCGAGAGAAAAAAAATCACTCCAATAATTAATAAAGTAAAAAATGTATGCTTGGTTACAGGAAAAATATATAAATTTTAAAAAAGTCCAAAAATACAATTTAAAAGTAATTCTGGCTTTTATTATTATTTATTTGGAAAAAATGCTGGCAAAATAATTTGTTGTGATTTAAAACAATATGCGTTACTATAATAGTATTAAACGTAAATTTTTATGGAAACCTTTCAGATCTATGCAAATCAGCGGCTTCTTCAAATGTTTTTTTTATTTAAAGATTGTCTAATTTTTGAAGCTTTGATTTTGTACAGTATTGAATGTTTGAGTTCGAAATGATTCAATTTTTAATTTTTAATCATTTCAAACGCTTCAAATTTAAAACTGCTTCACATTATATTTGTCGATTTAGAGATTCTTTTGTCAATACTTAAAATAATAAATTGTTTAGTTTTGTAGTTGATTCTTAACCAATCTATTTCGATTATTGGATATTTCAAGTGAGGAAAGTAGTCATCCAAACAATCACAAATTTCTAAAAATTGACAATTTCATAAACATCCTTTAAGCAATATTAAAAAAATATAAATCTTTTGATAAACGTCCATCAATTAAAAGAAGTCTTGATGGTATTTATAGGTATTCTGCAGATAAGGTTTGAAACTGAAAATTTAAATAACCGGGAAATTTTAACTTTGCCCTTTTGACCGGCTGGGATTTGAAACGGTGGAACTGAGTGACCTATACAAATGGTAGTGACCACTGACTAAAAAATCTGGAAAGTGGAGTAGGCATTTTTCTCAAGATTCTGGATCGACCCTATAATAAAATCACGTTGAACAAATCACGTAAATAATTCATGTCATGTCTTTTCAGGGTGAGATGATAGATCGCATAGAATACCACGTCGAACACGCGGTCGACTACGTTCAAACGGCCACACAGGACACCAAAAAAGCACTCAAGTATCAAAGCAAAGCCCGACGGGTGAGTCTTCCCCATCTGATAAACCCTCATATTTGTTTGCATCTAATTGGTCACTTTTTCTTTCACCCTTCTCCCCATTCCATCCCCTCTTTCAAATTTCAGTACAACTTTCCTGCTGGTATTTCCATCTGACTAACATTATTTATTACCTCATTTTTTAAATCTCATTATTTATTGCCTCTCATCAAACCCTCTCCTCAATTTTATTTAACAATATCATCCCCATACTTGCACTCTTGAATGATTTCACCTTTGAATCTCTGATTCAAAATCGCCAAAACGATTCTTTTGCCACCGAATCGATGCTTACGTCGATACACTAGTATCTATCATTATTTTTATGCCATTTTTATTTTTAATTAAAAAATCGCTAATTTTAATTCATAACATAATCAATCATAAACTGCCATAAACTCTCTGTGTCTCTTCTCTTTGATAACATGGGTGTGCTGATTGTGCCTCTGTCCACTATTGCTCTGTCCAACTTTACTAACCGCCAACTATTTAACTAAACTGTGTAACGTCGTTTGTCTTTTGTGTACATTTGTATATGTGTGCGGATGCAAATACTCGTCTCTACTTTAGACATTCATGTACATAAGAAAACAAGTACTCCCCCTTACAAAAAAAAATACAAAATCTCCCCTCAAAATACAAATTGAAAATACCTGCTCGTATATTTGAATACGACATTTTGTGTTTGGTGTCGCATTTTTTCGGCGAGCCGCTGCCAATTGTTTGTACATACATTTGTGCGTGTATTTCTGTGTGTAAATCCACGAATGCATAAATATAACGAATGCCAAAGAGGCTTTCTGGTGCTCTGCTGGATTCCCAAGGGTCGCACGTTTCCTGATAAAATTCCCTTCGATCCGCTTTCCTTTATTCCTTACGATGGCAGGATGAACAACCTATGGACCTGAGAAGCCAGTCTGTCGATCTAGAATCGGATTGCTTGGTGAATCAGTCTGGTGTTGGTTGTGCAAAAGAAGAGATCAAAATCATAGAGATTGACGAAATTTCTCCGCAGGTAAAAGAATTTAAAAGAGAAATAGACGATTTATATACGTTTTCATGTTTCTCAAAGTTTC
>JAWWEA010000021.1:81721232-81732822 GCA_035222095.1 Andricus quercuspetiolicola | reverse complement strand
ACCAGAAAATTTTCTACAAAACAATTGAGTTTTCAACACAAGAATATGAATTTTGAGCAAAATAGTTAAATTTTCAGTTAAAAAGAAAATTAAATTTTAACCCAAAAAAAAAGAATTTTTAACTAAAATTATGTATATTCAACTAAAAAAAAATTAACTTTCTAAGAAATTAGTTAAAGTTTTAACCAAGGAGTTGAATTTTCAACCCAAAAAAATGAATTTTTAATAAGAAATGAAGTAGTTAAATTTTCATTCAAAGGAATTAATTTTGAATTTAAAAAAACGAATTTTTTACAGAAGAGTTTAATTTTGTAACAAATTGTTGAATTTTAAACAGACAATAAAGAATTTTCAACCAAATGCCAAATTTCCAAACAAACAAAAATAACTATAACCACGAACAATTGCATTTTTTAAAATAAATAGTTAAAGCTTCAAGCCAAAAAGATAAATTTTTTAGAAGACAGTTGAATTTTCAATAAAAAAAAAATGTATTTTCAACCAAGAACTAAAAAAATTAATTTTCTACTACAAAAGACAAATTCAAAACAAAATGCATAATTTTGAACTAAAGAAATGGTTTTAAACCAATAAAATGAATTTTCAACCAAGAAGCACATTATTAAACAAATAGTTGAATCTTCAACCCAAAAAGATGAGTTTTTTAGAAGATTGTTGAATTTTCAACCAAGAAAGGTAAATTTACACCAAGAATTTTCTACCAAAAAATATGAGTTTTCAAAGCGACCAATTTTCAACAAAGCAGTAAAATTTTCGAAAAAAATGACTTTTTATCAAAATCATTAAATTTTTAACCTGCAAAGATGAATTTTGATTCGAATAGTTGAATTTTCAAAACAAAAGAAAAAATAATTATCAACCAAATACTGTCATTTACAACAAAATAGTTGAACTTTCAAACGAAAAGGGTGAATTTTTGAGAAAAAAGTTGCATTTTAAACAAAATAATTGAATTGTTAAGCTCAGGAGACGAACTTTTTTAGAAAAATTTTCTATCCGAATATATAAATTTTCATCCAAAAAGTTAATTTTCAATCAAATAGTTGAGTTTTCTATAGAAATAATAAAATTTTCAACCAAGGAAGATTTTTCATTGAAAAGAAAAAAAAACTGTCAACCAGATTGTTGGATTTTCAAATAAAAAAGACGATTTTTTATAAAAAAAGTTGATTTATGAAAACAAAAATATGAATTTTCAACAAAGTTTTTTTCCAACCAACTAGTTAATTGTAAACTAAAACCAATCCTTTTTTTGAGAAAAAAATTGAATAGTTAAATTTGCAGTTCCAAAAATGAATTTTAAGGCAAAAAAAATGAATTTCCAACCAAATAGTTAAATTTTCAACCAAATAGTCGAACTTTTCTTCACAAATGAACAGTTTCAACAAAAAATGGAATGTTTACATTTTTAGTTTGGAAAAAAATTAATTTCAAACCCAAAAAAGCGAATTTTCAACAAAACAGTTGGAGCTCAAAACAATAAAACGAATTTTTAACAAAATTGTTTAACTTCCAACCAAGTAGTTGAACTTTTTACGCAAAAAGAAGAATTTTCAATGAAAAATTTAATACTTGACTCTTTAATTAAAAACGATCAATTTTCAGACAAAAATAGGTTAGTTTAATTGACAGTTGAGAACATTTATTTTCGAGGAATTTAAGCAAAGAAATGATAAAAGTCTGTATTTAGATGCTTCCATTGTAAAATAAAATCACTAACTTTAATTTTTTCAATCACTTCGAAAAATTCTTATTCACATTTGTATTTTTATTTATTTTATATATTTTTTCCGGTTTTTGAGCAGCCCTAATCTTATTTTAAGCCTATTTTTACTTTAAAAGTACCTCCTTGTAAAAATAGGTTTATCTATAAAAGAAAAGGATCAATAAAGGTAAGACAAGAATTATAATTTTCAATGAATCTGATTTATTAAATATGTGTCTGATATATTAGTTCACTATAGATATGATACACAATGTACATATATACAAACTTCTTAATTATAACTAAACTAATTTTCACTGAATATGAATCCTCTCTTGCTTTTTCTCTTAACATCAAACACTTCGACATTTTCTTCTTACATATTCACCGGAAAAAGTGGAAATCTCAAAAACAATCCTCATCCTTAAATACCGAAAATATTAAAAATTGTACCGAACTGTGCAAAAATTAACAACACCCAAGATTTTTTCCTAATGTGATAAATTTTTTGATAATGTCAAGCAGTGTCGGCAAAGCAGAATCAACGCGAGGTATACACTCCAAACTGAGGTAGACTTTCTGGGGTGAAAGTTTACCTCAATTTGGTGTAATGAGCTATTACCCTGCTTGAACGATTTCCCGTTTTTTCTGTGTTCCGATGAAACAGTTTTTGTTGAATAAGTCAATTTTTTGAATAAATTCACGCACTTCCTTGAATCTGTGCATGCTTTTGATAGACTATCTTTGAGATTCTCACTATTTCCGGTTTTGCACAGGATTTCTTTGAAATCCACAAAAGATGTTTTTTTTTCTTAAAATGAGAAATAGATGCGTCATTGGTGAGCGAAATTTAATATTTACACGTTGACACCCACCGTTCAATTCATTTTTTTTTTCGGCCGCGTGACATCGCTGCGCTTCATTTCCTAGATTAATAAGCAGAAAATACAATTTTTCGTCAAAGTCTCAATTTTAGTTGAAAGAATAAATTTATCAAAGAAGGACCTTTCAGTTATATTTGATGAAATATTTTTATTCCATCATTTTGTATTTATTTTTTTTAGCAGACTGAAAAGTCCTTTTTGTTAGAAATTTTTCCAGACAAGTTGGGAAGTTCTGAAAGTAACAAAATCTCTTATATACTTTTATATAGCGAATCCAGCGTAGTACGATTTCCGATAAGGACAATCCGCAATGCTTTACTTTCTTTGGTGTCACAAATTCTCCGACAAACACATTTCGCGATTAAATTTAGGTCGAATTTTCACATTGTTCAAGGTAATATGTCAAGCAGGGTCAACGCGAGGTGAGCACTCCGAACTGAGGTAAACTTTCCGTGGTGAAAGTTTACCTCAGTTTTGTGTAATGAGCTATTACCCTGCTTGAACGATTTCCGGTTTTTTCTGTGTTGCGATGAAACACTTTTTGTTGAATAAGTCAATTTTTTTAATAAATTCACGCACTCAATAACACTCGATGGTGTGAAACTCACGAGATTCATCTACCTAAATTTCTGCCTTAGTACCTCATCTACCGAATGATTTTTATTCTTAAGAAGTGTAATATGCCTTATTTTCTACCTAATTCATCAAGCACTATAATACACACGTGAATGAGAGTTTTTCATAACCAATGTAATCGAATCTACTAAAATTGTCTAGCCTCAAAGGTCACTGGGGCAGTGGATAGTAAAAACGACAGAAAATCTTCGATTCAATCGAGAAATGTACCTGCCCTTTTTATTCGCACCGAATTACTCTTATTTTGCTTCGCAGTGGGCGCCTCGACGCGAAATTCACATACTATCAATTAATGATCAATTATCAATTATCAATTACCAATAACCCTCTCTTAAATCCATTAAATTGCTAATTCAAGTTGCAATTTCGCATAAAAAACTGGGGGTATGAAACGTTTCAGGTAATCGTTCAAGTAGGGTAATAGTCAGCTGATTACACCAATTGAGGTAAACTTTCCGCGCCGATTCGACGCGGAAAATTTGCCTCAGTTTGGAGCACCCACCCGTTTACCCTGCTTGGCCGATTACCTGCAACAATTCGTACCCTCAGTTTTTTTCTGTGCTGAATTTAAAATTTTAATTCTAATTTCTCTTTGAATTTCAATTCTACAATTGCATTGGAACTTAAATTCTAATTTGTATTTGTATTTTGAACTCAAATTCCCTACTTCTGTGAAAAGTGGAATAAGAAGAATTTGGGTCGGTTGAAAAGGGTTGAAGCGTGAATCATTGAGAGAAGCAATTCAAAGTTTGATACACTCTAAATTTAAATCAGTCAAAATTTCACTGATTAAATCAATCAAGCATTATTTGACTAAAAATCAGTCATTTCTACTGACAAAACGGTCTATTTAACAATTTTCCTCATTTTAATTTTTCCGAATTACTATTTGTGATATTTTTTATATTTCCGAATTATTGTTTGACATCATTTTTATTTCTCTGAATAACCATTCCCCATAATTTGAACTTAAATAATTTCTAAATAAAAACATTTAAAACTGAATAATTTGACACTCAAAGTGTTTGGAATTGAAAAATTGTTTATCAGAAGGACGCAATGTTGCAAAAATTTCAGGCTAAAATTTTGCAAATTGAAATTTATTTTGAACTGAAGAACCTCGGAAATTTCGAAAATAGGAAAATTCGAAAATGTTAAAAATTAAATATTTTTAGATTAGTATTTTGAAAAATGGATCGTTTAAAATTCAAAGGAATTTGAATTATATTACATTATTTATAATTGAAAGCGTTCAAAATTGAATAATTTAAAATTTAAACTTTTGAATTTAAATAATTTTCAATTCGAAGCTATTCAAATTTAACAATTTGAAATTCAAAACTAAACTGAATGTTTCAAAATCAAAGCTGATGAAATTCCAGAATTTTAAATTGTTATCACATTAAAAAAATTTATTTAATATTACAAATGTGAGATAAATTTATCTAAGATCAAAAAATTGGAATGGGAAAAGTTAAAAATAAAAAAAAGTTTCTACCATGTAACGTTGAAAATTAAAGGAATCTTTTCAAATTTCAATTTTTTTAAAACTAATAATAAAAAAGATGTAAAATGTCAATTACGTAAAATAATGATTCGGTCAAACTAAATTGGATAATTTGGGAAATATTCATGCGCCTCATTAAATTAATGGAAGGTACTGATTAGACCACTCAAAATGACTGATTTAATCAATGAATGTTATAATTCTAATCAATCAAAATCACTAAATCGGTCAACGGAAGTTACCAATTAGATCACTCAAAAATTGACTGATTAATCAGTGAGAAAATTGGCCAAAATGAAAAGTCACAGACAGCTTCAAATTTGGAATGTAAAAGGATTCAGCAGAATGTTGTTGAAATTCACAAGCAGCAAATTCAAAAACTGTAAACACAGCAAATGGTCTTACCGCAAATGGTCTTACCACAACCAGATGTTCACTCAATTATCTACTTTAATTGTAATTATTCTTCTACTTCTTATTCCACATTTTCTTCACAGCACCATTTCTATCACAATCCTCCATTAAAACTACCACCAATACGGTTTCTGCATATAGGAATGCATAGGTATCTGGCCATTAGGTGAGGTGTAAACTGCAGCATTAGCAGAAGCTGCAACAGCAGCCGCTGCAGCAGCTGCAGCAGAACAAGGTTCCAAGAGTTTCGACTGACAAGGTTTCCCATCCCTGACAAGAACAGGAACCGCGACTCTTCTTGGAGAACAATCTAGTCTGTTACCAGAAGCTTCAACTCTTTCGGTTGCAGCTCTTTTCGTCTTGTACCTGTGATTTTGGAACCAGATTTTCACCTGTGTGGGGGTTAGTCGAATTATGGATGCCAGGTGTTCCCTTTCTGGTGCACTGAGGTACCTCTGTTGTCGAAATCTTCGTTCTAATTCGTAGGTCTGGGCTTTGGAGAAGAGGACTCGTCTTTTTCTTTTTTTGTGTTCAGCTTCTTCCTCAGCCATTTCCTGGGCTCGACGTTGACGAGATTTCGATTTTGATGTGTCTGAATCTTTATCCTTTTTTCGATCTTCACGACTTTCGTCATCGTCCTCGTCATCGTCATCTTCTTCGAGTTCATCCTCTTGAAGATCGTCTTCTTCTTTGCAACCTGGGAGGCTGTTTTCCCGTTGGGAAGGGTAGGAGAGGTCGGAAATTGTTGGACTCGTCGAGTCTGGTTGCTGGAGAGCTGTAATCAGAAAATATCATTTTATTAGATTAGATCATTAGATCAGGTGTTTTGGTTTATTCAAGTGAAACATTTTCTGAATGTCCATGTCCGAAACAAACGTTTTTAAATCTTATATTGTAATAATTGATGAGACGCATCCGCTCTATAATTTCCATCAATCTAATATTCTAATCATTCAATAGACACAATAGATAGACAAAATTGTGGGATGGCAAATATTCTTCTGATTTTAGATCCGAAAAACAAAAATGGTGTTAAGGAAGATATTATAAAATGTTCTGGATAAAATCGTAACGAAAACTTTTTCCTGTTTAGCACCATCCCTATGCTATTCTTTTCCAGAACCAAAATGATTGAACTGAAGATGGTAATCTTATTGAACAGTCAAATTTTCTTTTAAAGACTCTTTGGTTTAGTTTTTGTTTGTCCGTAAATTGTTGGTATATCGTCTTAAAAACATTTGATTTATAGCAAATTTGATTTGAATTAAACCGAATTTATTTAAATTGAACAAAAACTATGTATAAATACGTTTTATAATGTGTTAAAATTTACCGTTGAAAATTTTTTGGTAGGGCACTTGGGAAACGCACTTTGATTCAACAGTTTTAGGTTCATTGCCGATTCTACAAGTATGGGTTGACTATAGAGAAAAAGATAAATACGAATAAATACAAGAAGAGTAAATCGTATCCCCTAAAAATTTATCTAACCAGCAGAGCCAAACCGAATGTGGACCCCATGAAAGAAAGGCGCTATTTCGACATTTAATGTTCGACGATGTATCGTGGGTTCCGTGCTCGAGCGATACAATATGCTCTTGGGGAACGATGCTCGACCCCTAAACTCGAGGAGGGTGTGAACTAATATAAATCCCATTTGATATCTACACGTCGCGCGAGACCCCATACTATGAAGAATCAACTGTATCGTTTTCATGGGAGATTAGGCTTCACCAACAGTACTCTGTGATTTCAATTAGGACCCGCCAACCAATCAGTAACGGCAAATTTAGATTTTTCTAGCATCCTTCTTTAATCCAATGTTGCAACAAAAGGTTCTAAACAATTTACAGCTCTACTTAAAGACTGGAACTTACGATTTAAAAGGAACGAATAACATCCATCAAAATCTTGTTAGAAACTTTTGGGCAACGCTAATTCTCTTTAAAACTCGAGGCAAGTTTGTTCGCGACAATAAAGTTGGGAAACTGAAAAAGATAAAAAGGTCCGGATGCGACAATCTGTCTGGTGCAAGGATAGCACACGCTAGAGCTAGACCCTAATTCTTCAAAGTGTAAAGTGGAAAGTGTCCCGAAAAAAAAGGAAAAATGGGTGGCAGTGACAATGCCATTCTGGGCGTGACAGAGTTTCAATTCATCCAAAGCTGCGGTCGAATCTCAGCGACATGGGCACACATCTGTCCCCACTATATCAGAGGACATCTGTTCCTTTGGGCAACCAATCGGCTTCAGGACACGAGGATCTTTTATAGGCCTATTAGATCCTGCTTAGCCGACACGGACCAATTGGAGGGTGCTAAATAAATAAGGGTTGCTTGAAACCTATCCCCTAAGACCAGTTACCTACCATGGTCCAGAGAGAGAAGGATAAAGGAAATTGGGATGTGTAGAAGAAGGAAGAAGCTGAGGATACAAAGATTTGAGTTGTTTGATGTTTGAAAAACGGCATCGCGCTTCTTACAAAGAAATTTATGTTTTTTTGGGAAGTTTGCTCTGGAGGTATCTTGACTTGGAGATGGGTTGTAAAAAATCTTAGATGGATTTAAAGAATTTAGACAAATTTGGTATTTTTGAAAGGTGCAGTATGTTGGGAATCCTGAACACTTTGATATATGATTTGATATGGATGTGAAGAAGGAAGAAGGAGCTTTAGGAACTGAAAATACAAAGACTCGAGTTGTTTGATGATTGAGATTCAGCATCGCGCTTCTTACAAAAGAAATTTATGTGTTTTTTTGGGTAGTTTACTCTGGATGTATCTTGACTTTGAGATGCGTTGTAAAAATTCTTATATGTATTTGAAGAATTTAAGACAAATTTGGTATTTTTGAAAGGTGCAGTCTGTTAGGGATCCTGAACACTTTTATATGTGATTTGATATGAATGTGTAGATGTAGAAGGAAGAAGGAACCTTGTGAGCTAAAGATTCAAAGATTTTAATTTGTTTGATGTTTAAGAATCGGCATCGCACTTCTTACAAAGAATTTTTTTGGGGTAGTTTGCTTTGGATCTATCTTGACTTGGTGATATGTATTATAAAAAGTCTTATATGTTTTTAAAGAATTTAGGCTAGATTTAATATTTTTATAGATGCAGTGTGTTAGAAATCCTGAAGACTTTAATATTGATTTATGGTTACATCTGCTCACGATCGAAACTAGTAATTATGCTTTTGATGATCCTAGCTTTTAAAAAGTGCAGCTGCACTAATCATAGCCAACTTTTTAGGGTTACTCATCGAGGAGTGACCACGTCATTGCCCAAGGGTCTAATCTTTCACGATATTCTTTAGCAATCACTTCACATTACTTGACAAAAAAAAATGTAAGGATTTTTCTTATCATTGTTTGGGGAATGTATAAGCATATTAGAGTTTAGAACTACTAAAAATTTTGATTTTTGGGACTTACCACTAACTTCGTCCATAGATTGAGGTAGGGAGGTGGGTAATGTTGGAACTCCTGGGTTGTGCCAACATCCTAGCAAACTTCCAGGAGGTGCACCAGGAGCTGATGGTACGGAAACCCTATTAATATTAAAATTAGTCCCATGAAGTGGAGCCGACGGATCAAGCATTGCTGCATCCAGGAGTTGTTGGTAGGCAAAGGGTATGTCGTTTACGGACGATAATACCGTCGTGCCATCTGTAACAAAAAAAATTTGTTTAAAATATTACCAAGATTAAGAATTCACAGTCGTATTATTTTTATAACAGCGATTTTATTCCAAATTGTCTCCCGATAAAGAAAGTATTCGAAATAGAAAATTACCCAAAGAAAATTGCCGACATTATGAACCATTTTGATCATTATGACATTTGAAATATTATTGACATTTTTTATTTCAAAAATATATTTTTTACATGGAAAAAGTATATAATTTAGTAAATAAAGAAAAAATGCAATCTTACTTTGTGCGTCTGTTTCCTCTGGCGCAGGTTTGGTATCATTTGATCCTAAAATATCGCTAATGTGGAAACCAGTCCTCGGTGGCATCTTTATACTTTCTTGAAGTAATCTGCAACAATTAAATAATATCAAAATTAATATTGCTAACAGGAGTAACTTTTAGATGCAAATTTTTCAACAATACACAGAAAAAAGTGTTATATCTGTTGCTCCTTAAATTAAGCCTATTCTTTGGCTTAAAGCTAAATTTAAGCCCATTATTGTCTTAAAATAAGACCATATTTCTTTCTTTAAACCTCTATTTTCATGACTATTTCTTTATCATCCATCCCTAATTTTCATCAAAATTAGGACTTATTTCAATATGAAGTAATTAAAAATTATTAGTAAACAATCTAAAGGCAAATTATTATCCACAAATCGTTTATTCAAAGACAAAACATTTGAGTATTTACCAGGTATATGTTTTTCTATTTATTATGTAAAAATTCGTCTTTGTGTTAGAAAATTGATTTTCTTGATTAAAAATTCATTCTTTTTGGATAAAAATGCAACTTTTTTTTAATTAATCTGTTTCGGTTGAGGATTCAGCTATTTTTATATTTGTTAGTTAAAAATTCATCATTTTAGTTGAATATTCAACTATTTTGTTGCAAATTTGTTTTTTTATTCACCTTTTTGATTAAAAATTTAACTATTTTGTTGAAAATTCGTTTTTTTTTTGTTGAAAATTAATTTTTTTAACCGAAAATTTAACTTTTTAATTTTTTGTCGAGTGTTTATCTTTTTTGATAGAAATTTAATTTTCCTGGTTGAAAATTCATCTATTTAGTTGCAAATTTATAACTATTTTCCTGAAAATTCAGCTATGTTGTTAAAAATTTGTCTTTTTTGGTAGGAAATTCATTTTCTGGATTGAAAATTTTTTTGTCTGACAGTGTAGCTATTCCATTTTTGTTAGAAAATCGATCTTTTTTAGATGAAAATTCACTTCTCGTATTTTTTAGGTTGTAAATTCAAACTTTTTGTCAAAGTTCCTCTTTTTTGGTTTGAAACTTTGTCTGTTTTGGTTGATGATTCAAATAATGAGAATTCATTTTTTTATCGAAAATCATCAACTGTAATTTGATGATTGTGAATTTTCTTTCGTTAAAGCTCCTTCGGGTTTAAGAAAACCATTCTCATCACATATATCGTGTTGAAAATTCTTCTATTTATGTAGAAAATTAATCTTCATGGTTGAAAATTCATCCTTTTCATAAAACATTCTTCTATTTGGTTCAAAATTCTTTTTTTTATTGAAGATTTGTCATTATACTTGAAAATCCATTTACTTGTATTAAAATTCAACTATTTTTAAAATTTTAATTTTCTCAACTGGATTTTAACTTTAATTTTTATCAAAATTTAATTTTTTGAACTGAAAATATAACTTCCATTTTTAGTTAAAAATTGATTTAACAAAAACTGTACATAAAAAAAGTTATCATAATTTCCATACCCACAGGAAAATTTTTTTAAATTCAGAAAATAAAACATTGTTGCCCTTATTACGACATCGTAGGACCATTTTTAATTTCAAAAAGTCATTATATTTTTTATTTATAATAACACCTAGTTTCCACACGTTGAAAAAATTTTAGGATGGTTTGAAAATATTTTTAAAATTATTTTAAAAATATCTTGCAAATATCTTGAAAATATATTTTGAAACATTTTTTGGAAATTGTGTATATTATTTAAACCACGAAAAAAAATTATTAATAGCGTTTTTTTCAAAAGTCGAAGATTTAGGACATTTTTTGTCTTTCCACATGTTCAAAAAAATTATGGTAGTTTGAAAAGCTTTTATGTATTATTTTAATTATTTGAGATTTATAGAAATGATATTTTGACCTAGAAAAACTAAAAATATCTTGAAAATATATTATCATTTAGTATAAATAAATAAAGTTTTTACATGCTAAGAAAATTTTTAAGATAGTTTGCAAAGGTTTTAAACATTATTTTAGGTTTTGATGTTTATAAAAAGAAGTTTTTGTGTTTGAAAAACTAAAAATATTGCAATAATTCAAAATTAATACTAGCGATTTTTGCAAAACTCTTAGAATTACCAATTTTTAAAACTTATTTCACTCTAGTTATAAAAAATCTTAAATTAAACTTTTCAGGCCTAGGCTATTTTTAATTTAATTATTTTTTTTATTTTAACCCATCTTCGTAGATAGTCCAATAAATTATGTTTTATGATTTTTTGTCCATGGAATGACGGTTTTTGATCTACTGGTCTCAGACAAAATGGTTTTAGTCTTCAGCTGTGAAAAAATTCCACTCTCGCTCCGCTCGGATTCGAACTCCGGTCCACAGGTTCGAATCCCAGCAGGGCTGGAGAGGAATTTTTTTCACAGCTAAGGTCTATACTATTTATTCGTGGTGGCCTTTTCATTTCGAGCGACAAATTAGAAAGTAAACTTGATATACGAAAGTAAATTTAT
>JAWWEA010000021.1:80503226-80513618 GCA_035222095.1 Andricus quercuspetiolicola | reverse complement strand
AAAAAACTTAAGAAATTGTTGTATAAAAAAATCCTTAGCTTTGTGATGTCTTCCGTTCTCGACATTGATTCATTTTGAATATATTTATTTATTTTAAAATTTGCCGACTTGTTTATTTTTCGAGTTTACAATTTAAAATAATGAAATATTAAACAATTTTTAGAAATAGATCTGTCTTGAAAATTCAAAATGGAAGGTCCTTCAATTTTTAATCTGTATAATTTAAAATAATGGAAGTTTGAGTGTTTTTCGTCGTTGTTTTTGTTGGAATAGCTGAACTTTAAAGATTCGCACTTAAAAAATATTTAATTTTGAAGATACAGATATAAAATTTCTGAAATTTTGATGAATTCGAAAATCAAAAGTCAAAAGTTTTCTATTCTAGATCTTCCAAAAAGACGAAATTTCAAATATAAATAATCAAAAGTGCAGAATTTTTAATTGTAAACTCTCTAAATTTAAAACTTTTTAATTTTAAAGATCCGCAAGCCAAATTCTATAATTTTGAAGAATTACAATTGAAAATTCTTGAAGTGCGAAAATATAAAATTGCAAATTATTCAATTTTCAAGATTTGTATTTTCAAAATATTTAATTTTGAACATTTTTGTTGGAATAGATCAGTTTTTAATATTTTCTGTTCATGATTCATTAATGTGCAATATTTATAGTTTAAAATAATGCAACTTCGACCGTCTTTTTTGGAATATGTAGTTCGTATTTAAAGATTTGCCATGGAAAATTCTCAAATTTGGATGATTTTGAATTTCAAAAGTTAAGTTTTTAATTCTAAATCTTCCAAATTAGAGAAATTTGTAATGTAAATCATCGAACCTACAGAATTTTTAGTTATCAAACTTGAAATTTTTATAATTTTTAAATGAAAATTTTAAAATTAAAAACTAGTTAATTTTAGAAATTTACAATTTGAAGTCATCTTGAATTTTTGAATGATAGAATTCCGAATTATTAAA
Organism: Andricus quercuspetiolicola; assembly: GCA_035222095.1. Classification (NCBI taxonomy): domain Eukaryota; kingdom Metazoa; phylum Arthropoda; class Insecta; order Hymenoptera; family Cynipidae; genus Andricus; species Andricus quercuspetiolicola. The sequence continues at coordinate 80,512,644 of JAWWEA010000021.1, read as the reverse complement.
TTTTGAAGATTTGTAAATGAATACTCATCAATTTTATAGACTTGAAAAGAAAAATGTTCAATTTTTGTAATTTGCAATTGAAAAATCTTAAATTTTAAAAATATATAAATAAGAACTCCACAATTTGGATGATTTTCAATTTTAAAAGTCGTGATTTTTAATTGGTAAATCTTCGAAATTGAGGAAAGTTTCAAATGTAAATTATTAAAACTATCAGAATTTGTAATTGCAAAATTTTACAGATAAAATATGGAATATAAGGAAAATATATAACTGTAAATTACTTCATTTTTAAAGTTTATATTTTAATGTGATGTAATCTTGAATTTTTATTTTTTAATGGATCAATTTTGGAGATTTATAGTCAAATGGCTACATTTTTAGGATTCAAAATTGAGAATTATTCAATTTCGAAGATACGAAATTGAAATTTATTCAATTTTATAGATTTTGTATAGAACATTTTTTGATTGTGAATAGTAAAATTAAACGGTTAAATTATTTGTTGTAAATTCTTATAATTTTTTGCAATTATGATAAAAAAAGGAACTTTTCGGGAACTTGAAGTTGCTTTAATCAGTGACTGCAAATATAACACGTTACTATTTTTAAGGTGGGATTGTAACTGTAATAAGTTACAATTAAAAAAAAATTTCCCAACACTGCATCTAGGTTTCAGTGATCCTAAAGTCAGAAAAAAATTATTGTTATGTCGATCTCAGATAATAAGAATCTTATGTTTCGATTTAACTAATGAATTTCAATTGAATTAAAATAATTTGAGTTGTAGAAGAAAGTCAAGCGACTAAAATACGTGGTAAATAATTTATTGATGTTAATAAATTAAATATTCTAATGTTAAGGAAAAGATTTTTATCCGATATTATTCTTTTTTATTAAGAATTGTTCGTTTAGCTGCTTCAGATTTTTCATCTATTTCAAAATGCTAATCTATTTTGAAATATTCATCTATTTCAAAATGTTCATCTATTTCAGAAATATTCAACTACTTCGGAATGTTTATATATTTCAGACTGTTCACCTATTTCCAAATGTTTATCTACTTGAGAATATTCATCTATTTCGGAATGTTAATATATTTCAAAATATTTATCTACTTCGGAATATCCATCTATTTCGGAACATTAATATATTTCAGAATGTTAATTCATTTCAAAATGTTAATATATTTCAGAATATTTACCTATTTCAAAATGTTTATTTAATTGAGAATTTCCATCTATTTCGGAATGTTCAATTATTTCGAAATGTTCATTTATTTCAGAATGCTCATCGTTTTCAAAATGTTAATCTATTTCAGAATATTCATCTATGTCGGAATGTTCATCTATTTCGGAAGATTAATATATTTCAGAATGTTAATCTATTTCAAAATGCTAGTCTATTTTAAAATGTTCATCTATTTCAGAAATATTCAACTACTTCGGAATGTTTATGTATTTCAGACTGTTCAACTATTTCCAAATGTTTATCTATTTGAGAATATTCATCTATTTCGGAATGTTAATATATTTCAAAATATTTATCTATTCCGGAGTGTCCATCTATTTCGGAACATTAATATATTTCAGAATGTTAATCTGTTTCAAAATGTTAATATATTTCAGAATATTTACCTATTTCAAAATGTTTATTTAATTAAGAATTTTCTTCTATTTCGGAATGTTCAATTATTTCGAAATATTCAGCTATTTCAAAATGTTCATCTGTTTCAGAAATATTCAACTACTTCGAAATGTTTATGTATTTCGGACTGTTCACCTATTTCCAAATATTTATCTATTTGAGAATATTCACCTATTTCGGAATGTTAATATATTTCAGAATGTTAATCTATTTCAAAATATTAATCTATTTCAAAATATTAATCTATTTCAGAATATTCAACTATTTCAAAATGTTTATTTAATTAAGAATTTTCATCTATTTCGGAATGTTCAATTATTTCGAAATGTTCATCAATTTGAGAATGCTCATCTTTTTAAAAATATTAACCTATTTTAGAATGTTCATCTATGTCGGAATGTCCATCTATTTCGGAATATTAATATATTTCAGAATGTTAATCTATTTCAAAATGTTAATATATTTCAGAATATTGATATATTTTGAAACTATAATCCTTTTCAGAATATTCATCTATTTCAGAATGTTCATTTGTTGAATTCAGAATTATCATCTATTTCGGAATTTTTGTACATTTAAAAATGTTTATTTATTTCAGAATGCTTATCTATTTCAGAATGTTCATCTATTTCGGAATGCTAATGCATTTCAGATGGTTTATTAGTTCAGTTTAGAATTTTCTTCAGCTTCAGAATGTTCATCTATTTCAAAATGTTTTCTATTTCAAAACGTTCATTCATTTCAAAAATATTCAACAACTTCGGGATATCCGCCTATTCAAACATGTTTATCTATTCAAGAATATTTATCTATTTCGGAATGCTCATCTCTTTCAGAATATTGATATATTTCAGAACGATAATCTTTTTCAGAATATTCATCTATTTCAGAATATTCATTTGTTCAGTTCAGAATTTTCGTCTATTTCGGAATGTTTATACATTTCAAAATGTTGATTTATTTCAGAATGTTCATCTATGTCAGAATGCTCATCTATTTCGGGATGCTAATGCATCTTAGATGGTTCATTACTTCAGTTTAGAATTTTCATCAGTTTTATAATGTTCATCTTCTTCAAAATATTAAACTATTTCAGAATATTTGTCTATTTCAAAATGCTCATTTATTTCGTTTCTGGTTCAATATTTCCATCTATTTCAGAATCTTTATCCATTTCAAAATGTTCATCAATTCCAAAATTTTCTCAACTGATATTTCATAAGAACGCAATTGCATGCAAAAACGGACAAACGTTTTTTATGGAGCCATTGTCAAAAACCAAACATAGCTTTTTTTAGGATTTTCGCCCCCGGCTATTTATCACGATTATGACACCCACGCATATTCTTGAGGGTGCTATCGCAGGGAATAAAAGTATCTCTAGCCACCTTATCTCTACCCCTGTAAGCGCGTACGCTAAATTGAATATGAAATTATTCTACTTATCGCCCTTCGCGAGTCAGTTGGCTGGGTAATATATAAACTTTGCTTCAAAATTTAATCGCTATCAGTTTGACCTTAGCTGCCTAATTTAATTTAATTATCATTCTCTTCTATCTTGCGAAGATGATAGTTAAAAAATCGAAAAACTGCATTCGCACACTTTTGATATATATATTTAATATCTAGTAAAAACTTTGATTGAAACCTGTTGATATCTTAGAAAAATTATTCTTGATATTTAATATGTGTTATACTAAGGGCGTCAAAATGAGGCACTATATTTTAATTAAGGTTTTGACCTTGTAACGATAATTTGTTAAAATTACTTGAAACTTCTCAATTTGATTATTTAATTTTGAATCATTGCAATTGAGAACCATAAAATTTAAAACGTTTTGTCTGAAAATCATTCAGCTTTTCATCAAAGAGTTGAATTTTAAACTTGAAAATATGAATTTTCAACAAGAAAGTTATTTTCTCACTAAATAGTTGAGTTTTCTACAAAAGAATTATATTTTAAACCCAAAGAGAGGAATTTTGAACAAAATAGTTTAATTTAAACCGGAAAATCAAAATTTTGATTAAAAAAGTTAAATTAAACCAAAAAAGCGAAATTTTAACAAGAAAGTTAAATTTTCAACCAAGAAAGATTTTTCAGACAAAAACGAGAAAATTTCAACTGAATTGTTGAATTTTCAGAACAAAAAGACAAATTTTCTACAAAATATTAGAATTTTTAACAAAAAATTAATTTTTATCGCAAATTATAAACCTTTAACAAAAAAAATTAATCTTGAAGAAAGTAGTTCAACTTTTAACCAAGTAGTTGAATTTTGAACGAAAAAAGATTAAATTTTAGTTGAAAATTACACCAGAGACGATACATTTTCCACCCAAAAAAAATAGTTTACTTTTTAGTTTTAAAACATCATTTATCACAAAAAGAATCAATTTCCAAACAATAGTTTTCCACAACACAGTTGAATTTTCAACTTGGAAGCACAATATTTTTATAAAACAATCGAATTCTCAATCTGTAAATATAAATTTTTAACAAAAAGTTTATTTTAAGCAATATAGTTAAATTTTCTACCAAAACAATTAAACTTCCAAACCAAAGATATAATTTTTCTACGAAAAAGTTAATTCTTAACAGAATGAATTAATTTTCTGAAAAAGCTGTTAAATTTGCAAATTACAAAATAAGAATTTTCAGCAAAATAGTTTATTTTTCAACCCATTAACAAAAATTTTCATCAACACAGTTAAATTAATCATGAAAAAACGAATTTTTAACAGAATAATTAAAGCAACAACTAAAAAAGGCGAATTTTCAACAAAAGACTTATATCTTTAACCAATTATCTAAGACTGTAATTGAAAAAGATTTATTTTTTTCCCAAAAGGAAAAATTTTCAACAAAAAAAGATTTTGCAGATAGGAAAGAAAAAATTTTTCAACCAAATTTTTACATTTTCGAATTAAAAAATAAATTTTTTACGACCCAGTTAAATTTTCAGCCGAAAATGAAGGATTTGCAACAAAAAATTTAATTTTAAATCAAATAGTTAAATTTTCTACCCAAATAGCACATTTTAAATAAAAAATACGAATTTGGTATAAAACAGTTAAATTTTGAATCTGAAAATATCAATTCTCAACAAAAAATTTAGTTTTCACACGAAAAGTTTAATTTTCTGCAAAAAAGTTGAATTTTAAAGCCAGAAATATAAATTTTGAACCACAAGTTCATTTATTGAGGAGTTGAATTTTTACAAAATAGCAGAATTTCAGAACTAAAAATATAATTTTTCTATGATAAAATTAATTTCTAACCAAATAAATAAATTTTATACCAAATTGGTTAAATTTCAAACAAAAATTTTCAAAACCCAAAAAGACTAATTTTCTCAAAATTATTTGAATTTTTAACAAAATAGTTAAGTTCAAACCAAATAATTAAGTTTTCTACCAAAACGCTTGAATTTTTAACCCAAAATATGAATTTTCAACAAAAAGTTCATTTTCAACCAAATGGTTAAATTTTCTGACAAAATAGTCCAATTTTCGTCCCAAAGTGCCGAATTTTCTGCAAAGCAGTTGAATTTTCAACAGGATACATAATTTTTTGAATAGTGTATTTTTCTGCAAAACTGTTGAACCTTCAAACCAGAAATATTATTTTTCTACAAAAAAGTTATTTCTTTGAATCGTGGAATTTTCTACAAAGTTGTGGAATTTTCAACAAAAAGTTCATTTTCAACCAAATGGTTAAATTTTCTGCAAAAATAGTCCAATTTTCGTACCAAAATGCCGAATTTTTCTGCAAAGCAGTTGAATTTTCAACAGGATACCTAATTTTTTGAATAGTGTACTTTTCTACAAAACTGTTTAATTTTCAAACCAGAAATATTATTTTTCTACAAAAAAGTTATTTCTTTGAATAGTGGAATTTTCTACAAAGTTGTGGAATTTTCAACAAAAAGTTCATTTTCAACCAAATGGTCAAATTTTCTGCCAAAATAGTCCAATTTTCGTACCAAAATGCCGAATTTTCTGCAAAGCAGTTGAATTTTCAACAGGATACCTAATTTTTTGAATAGTGTATTTTTCTACAAAACTGTTTAATTTTCAAACCAGAAATATTATTTTTCTACAAAAAAGTTATTTCTTTGAATAGTGTATTTTTCTGCAAAACTGTGTAATTTTCAAACCAGAAATATCATTTTTCTACAAAAAAGTTATTTCTTTGAATAGTTGAATTTTCTACAAAATTTGTGGAATTTTCAAACCAAAAATATCATTTTTTTTACAAAAAAGTTCATTTTTGACCCAATCAATACATTTTTTACCAAAATAGTTAAATTTGTCGCCGAAACGACAAATTTTCAACAAAATAGTTGAATCATCAACCAAAACAGATAATTATTAAACCAAAAATACAAAATTTTATCAAAATAGTTGAATTTTCAACTCAAAAAAAGTATTTTCTATAAAATAATTGAGTTGGGGCCACGGATACAATAACTCGCCTGACTCTCAAAGAAAAAAAATTAATTTTCAAGAAAGCATATCAACTTTATACAAAATAGTTGATTTTTCAACCAAAAAAAAAAGATTTTAATTTTAAATTAAAAACATTCAAATTGAACCAAGACAGATGAATATTCAAAAAAATAGTTGAACCATCAATCCAAGGAAATTAATTTTCAGTCGAACAGGATGACTTCATCAATTCTATTTGAATAAATTCAACAATTATTCTTATTAATTATTAGAGCCTCGGTTGCTCAGACAGTTAGGCTCTCGGACTTCAAGCAGAGGTGCGGGGTTCGATCCCTCTGCCGGCACCTGAAAATTTTTCTATGTACTTTTACCAAGGATCTGGTAATTCTCTAGCAATCAGCCCAGGTGAAGAGCTTCATAAAGTCATCATCTAAGCTCCTGTGCTTCTGTGTCTCTTCTTATTTTCCCATTTTAGTCTCAATATTTTTTTTAAATATATGCCATATCTTTGAAAATCAAAAACTTACCGGTTTTGACTTGGTACTTCAAAGTAGTTGAGCAGTCGATGAGGAGCTGCTGAAGTGTGACTCCACTATCCGGAATTTCCAAATCGAGAAGTTGCATCATTTCAGCAGGATGATGGAATTCTAAAACTTTCGAATTCCGATCGTTTGTAGATTTGATGAAATCTAAGAGGATGTCAATCACCTTCATCAGGAACTCTCTTGTCGCTGGAAATCCTTCGACATTTTGCGGCAAAATATCTGTCATCAAACAAAAAAGGAAAAGAAAAATTATCACAGTTCAATATTAATTATACAAGAAGATCCTGCGTGCTGCGCGCGCACTAATTATCCTTTTTTTAAAGAAGAAAACTCTATTTTTCAACATTTTGTTATTTAAAAAACATTTTAAAAATTGTCAAGGTATTTCCGGATAAACTATTCTTCAAGGTAGAAATAAATTCAAATATTTGAATTTTGGGAAACGTGTTTTATATTTTTAAAAATTCAAAAAACTTTTGTTTATTCTGTGTTATTTTAAAATGTATCATGAAACAAGTAAATTCAGGTGTCCAAAAATTAAATCGATCAATTAGAACCGAAGATTCGTCGATTAAATGAAAAATTGGCCAAACACTCAAAGTTCCATATCTCTGCCATTTTTTCGAATTTTCAAAAAATATTTAATATTCGGTTTTTCGTTGAAAATTTATTTCATTCGCTTAACAACTTATTTCTCTAACTGAATCTTAAATTATTCTATTTTGTGTTGAATATTTATCTTTCTTAGTTGAGAATTCATCAATTTTGTTAAAAATTTGTCTTTCTTTTGAAGAAAATTTACCTTTTTGGTTCAAAATTCCATTAAAAATTAAAATATTTGGTGAGAAATTCATGTATTTTGTTAAAAATTATTCTTTTCTCGTAGAAAATTAATCTTTCCAGTTGAGATTTGATTTCTTTGGTTGAAAATTAATTTTTATAACTAAAAATTTAAATATTCAATTTTTTGTTAAAAAAATTCTTTTTGATAGAATTTTAATCTCTTTGGCAGAAAATTTATTTGTTTAGTTAAAAATTAAACTATTTCCTTGAAATTTTATTTTATTCGTTCAAAAAATTATTTCCCTAGCTTAGAATTAAACCATTCTATTTTTTATTAAAAATGTATCCTTTCTAGTTGAAAATTCATCTATTTTGTTGAAAATTTGTCTTTTTTTGGTAAAAAATTTACCATTTTGGTTGAAAATTACATTAAAAATTAAAGTATTGCATGAAAAATTCCTGCATTTTGTTAAAAATTATTCTTTTTTGGTAGAAAATTAATCTTTCCAGTTAAGATTTTATTTTTTTGGTTAAAAATTAGATTTCTTTAATTAAAAATTCATTTTCTCAACTAAAAATTTTAATATTCCATTTTTCGTAAAAAAATCCTTTTTTATAGAATTTTAATCTTTTTGGTTGAAAATTGATTTGTTTGGTTAAAAATTAAACTATTTCATGAAATTTTATTTTATTCGTTGAAAAAATTATTGTTCTACATTAAAATTTAACAATTCTATTTTTTATAAAAAATTGATCTTTTTTAGTTGAAAATTCATCTATTTTGTTGAAAATTTGTCTTTCTTTGGTAGAAAATTTACCATTTTGGTTGAAAATTCGATTAAAAATTAAAATATTTGGTGAAAAATTCGTGTATTTTGTTAAAAATTATTCTTTTACGGTGGAAAATTAATATTTCCAGATAAGATTTTATTTCTTTGGTTAAAAATTAGATTTCTTTAATTAAAAATTAATTTTCTCAACTAAAAATTTAAATATTCCATTTTTCGTTAAAAAATCCGTTTTGATAGAATTTTAATCTTTTTGGTAAAAAATGTATTTGTTTGGTTAAAAATTAAACTATTTCATGAAATTTTATTTTAATCGTTGGAAAAAATTATTGTTCTACATTAAAATTTAACAATTGTATTTTTAATTAAAAATTGATCTTTTTTAGTTGAAAATTCATCTATTTTGTTGAAAATTTGTCTTCTTTGGTAAAAAATTCATCCCTTGAGTTGAAAATCCAAATATTTGGTTAAAAAAAATTAGTTATTGAAGATGCATCATTTTAGTTGAAAGATTATTTCTTTTGTTAAAAATTTCCATATTTTGTTGTAAATGAATTTGTTTTTACTAAAAATGTAGCTATTCCATTTTTGCTGCTAAATTGATATTTTTCAGCTGAAAATCCACTCATTTTGTTAAGAAGCCGTTTTTTTCTAATAAAAAATTCAATTATTTTAGCAAAAAAATGAATATTTTTGGGTTGTAAATTAAACTATTTTTTTTCAATTTGTCTTTATGGGTTGGAAACTCAACATTTTGTACGAGATTTTTTTCTTTATTGATTTAAAAATCTATCTTGGTTAAAAATTCAACTCTTGTTGAAAGTTCATATTTTTGAGTTTAATTTAACAGTTTCTCATTGGAAATTGGAATATTTTTTGGTGAAAATAACAAATATTACACTTTTTATTGAGAATTCATTTTCTTTATCAAAAATTCATCGTTTTCGTTGATAATTTAATTAATTTGTTGACAAGTCCCTTTTTCATGTTTGAAGAATAATTATTTTGACTGGAAATGTAATAATAAAATTTCACATTAGTAAATATTAAACTTTTGTCAGTTCTATTATGCATACAAATGTGACACCAATACTTTGGAGAATTTCGTGACACACCTACTTCATTGAGAAAGATGCTTCGTACAGGAAAAATAATATTTGCAATAAATAAATCCAACCCACCTAACCAATCTATAAAGTGTCCGTT
>JAWWEA010000021.1:79046166-79057379 GCA_035222095.1 Andricus quercuspetiolicola | reverse complement strand
TTTCCTCTTACTCCCCTCCCCTGTAGCTACTTCCCACCCATCAATCGCCTCTCCTGATGCTACTTGCTTTCCCTCACCCCCCTAGTCAGTACTTCCCTTCTCTCACTTCCCTACTATTTTCTACTACCCCCATACATCTCCTTCCCAACCATACTCCATGCTTCTATTTCTGAATAATCTAGGTGTACCAAGCAGGTGTTTAAATGTCCGTGAAAGTTTCAGGAACTGAAAATAACAAGTACGCTCCTGGCTTATTTCTTAGGCTGGTCCAGCAGGTACCTTCGTCGTGGCACTGATCGTCCGCGATACCGGTGTAATTTAAAATCATCGGGGCACGAGACAAAACAGGCTGCTTTACCCTCGGAATCTTGATTATGCATTCCATATAATCGGCGACGAGTGATCTTAAGGTTGTTTACTGTTCACTTCTATTGTACTGCAAGATCATTTTTCAACTATGTTATTGTGAATTTACAGTTATGTAAAAACATAAATAGTTTATCTCTTCAGTTTCTCTTTTACCCTTTACCTATCTCATTTTCCACTTTCGATGATCCCCTTTTCCTTTTCCCATTTCCATTTTTCCCCTCCTCTCTCCACATTACCCTTTTAACCTTCAATTTTTACCTCCAATTTTCCCTTTTACCTATTCCCTCAACCATTTTTTCTCTTTTCCTTCTCCTCTCTCCTCTCTCATCTCTCCTCCCCCTTTCCTCTTTGTCCTTCCTCTTCTTTTCTTTATCTTTCTTGAAAATTTTTTTTGCGTCAATTTAGGCTTCATATGAAATGTTTTTATTTTTCTAATTGTAATTACATTTTTCGTGAATGGGCTATTTACTGAAGCCTTTTCAGTTGCAGTTGACCACTTCTTTAAATTTATGTCCATGCTTCTTTTTTCGCCTTCCTTTCTGTTATTCTTTTCGAGCAGGTCACACAACTCACAACAGCCAGACTGGTCGCGTACGTTTCGGAAGGTGGAGTCTGCCAACGAAATTGCATTTAATGGCAATGCTCTACGACCACGAGGAGATCTTTTGGTGTAAAAGACGAGAAGGTGAGGTGCGAAAAAACAAAAGAGTGTATAGCATATAAGTTGCGCCTTAAAAGTGATAAAGCTCCAAGACCTACACAAACATTTGAAAAAAATTCAAGTATATTCATGCAGACCCATTTTCCTCTTCTCTTTTTTCTTTTCACCATATTCCCTGTCCATTTTCCCTTTTATATTTTTCCTTTCGAATCTTCCCTCTCTCCTTCCCATTCCCTCCAATTTTTCCCGTTCTCCTTTCCAATTTTTCTGTTTCCTGTTCCCTTTTCCTATTTCCATCTGTTATTATCTACTCTCCTTTTACTCTTTTCCATTTTCTCTCATCGCCGTTTCCCTTTTCCATTTTCCCTTTTCTCTTTCTCTTTCCTGTCTTCCTTTTTTCATTCCCTTTTTCATTTTCCCTTTTCCTTCCTCTCATTCTCCTTCCCCTTCCGTTCTTCGATTTTGCCTTTTTCCTTTTCACATTTTCCTTTTCCACATTCGGTTGTGTTTTGTCCCTTTTCCCTCTTTATAATTCTATGTAGTCCACTGATGATTTCAATGAAAGGAAGTATTCACCTAGGGGTCATCTAGGGACACTTGAACAGGTTCCACTAGAAGAGAAGAAAAGTCTAGTTTTTGTTATAGCTTGCTTTTATTATGTCTTGATTTAAACTCTTTTTCTGCATAAAGTTACATTTGAGCCCATTTTTTATATTCGAAGAAGACCGTAAGTCCATTTTTCGCTTAAAACAAAACTACTTTTTTGGCAATGAATACCGATTTTTTAAACTCAAAACAAAAATTAGTTTAAATATGGGCAAACATGGCGCCACGCCCTAAAACTTTTCCCAAACTTCACTCAAGGTGGAACCGGTATAAATGAACATTGTAGTATAATCTTATTTCCCTTCCCTCCTTTACTGGAGTGGGTATCTAATGTATAATATATGTCAGTATATTCTTAGTCGAAGAAAGCCTTATCGATCTACTTGGACAGGTCCGCCATTAAGGGGATATTGAATGCTATTCTGAGATCTACAGATGCTTCTGTGGAAATATTCTCTTTGTCTAAAAGACCCAATTATTATTTANNNNGCCAAGTTTATAAAAAATATTGGACTAGTTATCCCGAATTTTGGGATGACGAAACGCTTTGTTCAAAATTTATTGTTTTCAAGTAAGAACTTAGTTCTTTCAACATAATCAAATGTGAATAGCTCATTTCTAAACTTTCAAGGTCATTTAGATAACAATCAATCACTTTTATTGTTATTAACAATCTTTTTTAAACATTTTTATCATATTATGCATCCTATCTTATTGTTTCATTTAGTAATGACTCTTTGCTTGTTATCAATCGATAACAATTGATGCTCATTCAAACAAACTCCCATCATTAATCGCAATAGATTACTTTGAAAGAAACAATTTCAATTTACCATATCCTGATTATTTTTACTATAACTATAAATTAAGCTTGTGTTACTTCTCAAAAAATAAATTTGTAGAATGTAACATGGAATAAATATTCAACATGAAATTAAGACATCCTCTTGGAGGAAGATCTTATTTATGTATCTGCAAAAAGTTGCATTGTATTAACTTTTAAGACAAGTAAACCCAGAAGGTTAGAGAGATTACGACCCTATTAGCTAATTTTATTCCACCATTCGGCAGCACCTGCAGTCCAGGTTTCTAATTTAGATAAGCATTTATTGTTAGCATACAGAAATCTTTCCTACATATGTTACGTAAGTTCAACAGTGGGTGATTTTAAGGTATGAACTTTCTATTATACAGTTGCTGTTGCACGACTTACAATTTATAATTTATAACAGCGAAACTTACATTAATGGGAAAGAAAACAACGCATATGAGAGGTTCGTAATTCGTATATGCATAAATCAAGTCTCGGGAGCGGTGCGGTGAGTTGGTGACCTCGGAGAAAGTAGAGGGAGTGACCGAGTGACAGATCATCTCTATAACAATCCGCGTATTTCCATTCCTAATTTTTTCTCTTGTTTTTTCACTTTCTTTTTTAAGACTTTACCTAATCATTTTTATCTTGTGAGATCAATTGGAGATGGAAAAATACTTTACATAAGAACAAATTGCTTTAAGAAACTGTGTAACCATAACATATGGATGAACAATGGATGTGATGTTGAACCAAATCTCTTTTTTTTTAAATCATATCTAATGCTCTTCCAAAACCAGAATCTTAAACAAAAAATTCAATTACGTTTGAAGAAATCATAGCTAAGGAAAATATCCCAGATGGATATGTTCTTGTACCCCTCGATGTCGCATATCTCTTCACAAATGTTCCATTAGAATTAATTCTAAAAGGCATGGATAAGAGATGAGATATAATTAAATATAGAATAGAAATCCTAATTGATGATTTACAAATCTGAAACACTCTAGCTAATATTATCTCGCAAGATCTAGAACAATTAGTTTTAGGGAAATTAAATTTTGCCGTGGATTCTGACAAGCTTTCACGACATAGAAGCTTATTACTGGTAGGTGACACAGTCTTCATTATTCCACTAGGTAAAATGCCGGATATTATTCAAAATTTCAACGCATATAGATTCTAATTCACTGTTTACAGACGAAATTGAGTATACTTACTCCATTACCTTCTTGAATGTAGAGATAATTAGAGACAATGACAACAATATTAAACTAATTGGTTCCGTAAGAACACCTATAGTAGCTAAAAAACAATTGTATTGCTTTCAATATTCGTATTGCTTAATATGAAAAAAGGTTTCATTGCATTCCAGTGCATTTTGACGCTGTTCCTTTTTTCAAAATAAAACCTTACTTTTTTCTGTGTATTAAATGGGAAAGAAAAACTGACTTTAATATGGAGAAATATCCATATCGATTTTTATTCTCTTTCTGCTCGATTGAATGCCAGTTGCCCGGACTCACTGTTCTTTCTTCGAGTCAACCGACATCAGGTAATCATCGAATCCGCAGATCGTGTCATCAGATTGTCTTAGAGGCGAGAAACACTATCAAAAGACGGACATACGTGGGTCAGATCGGTCAATCGATCGATGCTATCGGGACTCTATGGTGTCATTTTTAATTACCTGCCTCGCGTTTCTCTTATGCCATACATTGAAAGTGTTTGCGGCTTGACAGACACTTGGAAACCAGAAAGGTAAAGTTCAAATTAGCCTCTATTCACTACATAGTATAAGGAATAAGGATCTTTTGAAATCAATTAAATCATTTCCTTCAGTGTTAAACATACTGCTTGGTCAGCTGATTCAAATATTTTGAACATATTTCATTACTTTTAGATACATTCAGAGAAAAAGTTGTTTTGATGAAAACATTGTATGGAAAATCTTCATTTATGTTCAAGACACGTGAAGGAGAATAAACAAAGATTTCATTGGAAACGAATCTTATTTTTTACAAAAACAGAATTATTTGTCAGATTAGGTAAAGTTTGTCCCAAAAAGATAATGTTTGCCGTAAAAAAATTCTTTTTGAGACAAATGAAATTCCTTTCAACCTTAAGTTTAGAAGGAGATACCATTACCAAAGAGACGAATGTTCAACAAAGTTGCATTTTCAACCAAAAAGGATGACTTTTGAATAAAATCGTGTCACGCATATTTTAAACTATAGTATATTAATTAAATCTTTCAATGAGCTATAGAAATTTATTCCATGACAAGCATATGTCAAATCATGTCTAATAATCTTTTTATAGATCGCTAATTTGTTTTCAACAGAAAGAGCAGATTTTTTATGAAGCAGTCATCATGCTACTTGAAGGATATTTCTATGCATAACGATATCAACTATTTTTATCATAAAAACAAATCAGCATGACTCTAAAAATCATTAAAAGTTGCCCCATTAAAAGTTCCAATAAATGGTGCATTAATGCATTATCTTGCAACACCTTCATGCATGGACGCCTTCAATTATATTTGAACCTTAGATTTAGCCCACATACACAGTTCGCTAATTGACGCTGCAGGCTGTGCAAAAGGGAGGGGAGAAACGCTGTGAAAACAATAGACGTAGATTACAGAACTATCGGCACGATTACCGCGCAAACTAGGAAATTATATACATTAAATTACCTACCGCCAATATATTCGAATAACTATTTTGTGATATCTGTTCTAATCATATCTGAAGAGAATACAAGGCTCTTAACTGTAATGGTTTCTTGGTTTTTAATTGAAAATTGATAAAATCTTAACTTTCAAAATGTTAACCATCACAAAGCTTAACAATGCTATAGTATACTATTAATAATACGATGTCTGTCCGGAAAGTATCCGATCTAGTGGTATAACAGGAGTAGGAGTTGATTCTGGTCAATAGCGATGAGATCCGCTTTATAGCACTTCCATTTGGAAGCCAGGTCCTTCTTCTAGTGATCCTTCTACTTTCGGAAGCACTCCTTAAAGTCACTTTTCGAAATATCTAACAGCTGCTCCGTCCCATTTTGGCTTATTTCCTATACTTCTTGAAATCTTTTTCCTTTTAGAGGATTTCCATTGATTGACACTCACACTCGTAGTCAAATTGTCTTGACATGTTCATCATACCTGTCATTAGTTGAAGTGCTCTGTATTAATTTTTTCCGCGAAAATCCATTCCTAAACCACTGTGCGTTCCGCTAGCATGAAGAAGGAAAATTCGGCTGCTTGTTTGATGTTGAAGGTCAATGTTATGGGCAAAATTTGAAAATTCAAAACAGAAAGAATTGCATTTGTCTATATATGAAAATGAACAAAAATGTTTATGCAGTTAGGAAATCTTTTTGTTGAATAAAGCACCTGGATACCGATGCGTCTCGCGGAATGCACGTATCGCGCATTAAAGCGAGAATCGAGATCACAACCAGGTGCACAAAAGTCTTCCCTCCCGACCTTTCTAAAGAAATCGTCACGCACTCGCGTTGTATAAGGACATCCTGGTCGTTCTTGAACGATAGTACTCTAGGAAATGCAGAGATATTCGATGCAAATAAGCGTGTTTCGACAGTGGGTGGAAAGAGAGATAAAATGAGAGAAAAGGAAAGACGCTAGAAAAGCGCGCACAGTGTTCCAGAAATGGGTTTTTGCGGACATGAATTGGATTTTTGCGGCACGAATATTCACAAATTATAATTTGATATAATTTTTATTCTTGCGAATAAGCCTATAGCCTGAAATTCATTTGTGCGAAATGCCATCTTTCATAATCTATATATCATCAAAACTGCATGTAACAGAAATTTTATTCTACCTAAAATAACGCCCGGCATTTTGATTGGCTGATTCGAATTTTGCGGCATTATTCAGCCAATCAGGATTGCAAAGAATCAGCCCTTAAATTTTTTCTCTTTGATCGATTTTTGCATGCTGAATTCCATTTTTCAATCCGAAAACTGGCCATTGTGACCCGTTTGAGTCAAGATGTCTCAAAACGCTGACTTGATGAAGCATTTTGGTTAAAAGCTATGTTCGGTTTCAGCACACCTTTGGAATCACCTGGTGAGTCTGAAAACAAGTTTTTTTTTTGCAAGCGTGTGTAATTAAAGAATTTTTCTACAGATAAAACCACAAGTGTTTATGTCAAAGGATTCTGGTTGATGAATTTGATATTTCTTTTTGGGCCCTTTTAAAAAATATGCGCAACATCTTAAAACGTGGAACTTTGATGAAAACTGAGGATGTAAAACTTTAAATAAAACTATTGCCCACAATAAATAAATATCCATCAGTATATACTACCAATATATGCGTTAATTTGTTGATGTTGTTTCATGATTGCGTTTTGACACAGATATCTTTATTCTCTTTAAGTTACTGTTTGCAAAAGATTGTAGAAGCTTATCTATTCTTTGACGATGCTAGTTATGTAGAAACTTTAATCTTCTCTAACTCTTTTATAGAAACCTTTGTCGTTTACAAGGTTATTTGTAACAAAAGTTTTTGCGAAAGACTTAAAAAATGTAACGATTTCTATACATCTAGCATCGTCAAGGAATGGAAGAATCTTGCTTTTGATTCTGAAAACCCTTCAACAATCTTTTTTGAACAATAACTTGAAAAGGATAATACAGATCTGTTCCGAAACGCGTCGTTAAACAACACCAACAAATAAACTAGTAGAAGACACTAATAATTATTTATTCATTTAACCAGTCTAACTAAAATAATTTTTTGGAGTTATTTTTCTTCATATTATGTAATTTCCTTTAATCAAACAACATCATGAACAACTACAAAGGTTTCTACAAAAGCATTCTCCATAAGAATGGATTCTTCGTTTGCTTCTCAGTACTTGAATGCTACTTATTATACAATGATATTTATAAAATATTGGTTTTTCTAGTTTCAACCATCTTTTATTGTGAAAGATTAACTTAAAGGGGACCTGTGATGGAAATGGGTCGATATGAAACATCAACAAATAAACGCATATGCTGGTAAAATCCACTAATGGATATTAAATTATTTAACCAGTCTAAGCAAAATAATTTATTGAAATTATCTTTCATCAAATTATTTAATTGGGTTTGAAGAAACAACATTATGGACAACTGCAAAGGCTTCTACAAAAGACTTGAAAAACAATACGATTTCTACACATCTAGGATCATCAAAGAATGAATTTTTGTTTTCTTCTTGATACATGAATACTACTAGTTGTACAATGATATTTGTAAAATATCGGTTTTTCTATCTTTTGCAATCTTTTGTGCACAACAACTTGAAGTGAATACAGATTTGTATCGAAACTTGACATTAAAGAACATCAACAAATAAACGTATATACTGGTAGAAGCCACTAATGGATATTAAATCATTTAACCAGTCTAAGCAAAATAATTTATTGAAATTATTTTTCATCAAATTATTGGCTTTGAAGAAACAACATTATGGACAGCTACAAAGGCTTCTACAAAAGACTTGAAGAACATTACGATTTCTGCACATCTAGGATCGTCAAAGAATGAATTTTTGTTTTCTTCTTGATACGTGAATACTACTAGTTGTACAATGATATTTGTAAAATATCAGTTTTTCTAGCTTTAGCAATCTTATGTGCACAACAACTTGAAGTGAATACAGATTTGTATCGAAACTTGACATTAAAGAACATCAACAAATAAACGCACATACAGGTAGAAGCCAATATTAGATATTTATTCATCTAGCCAGTCTAGCTAAAGTAATTTTTTGAAATTATTTTTCTCGAAACCTTCTCGTTACTTCTTATTAGCTTCTCATTATGATAAGAATGTAAAAATAATCAGGATGATAAACTGCTCTTGACTAGAATAGGAGAAAGTAAGATATGCTTATGACAGATATATCGTAGCAGGAAGAGATCCGATAAATATCACATCATATTATGGAAGATCGGTGAGTCTTTCCACACAGGAAATTATTCTACGTTGTCTTAGTCATTATAGGTTCATAGCTTCTCCCGAAGAAATCTGCCATATAGAATGGTAGATGTGCACTGTGCAGTCACGTGTCTCAACGTAGGTTCATGTTACAGTCGACGCAAACAATCCTGGCAAAAAAAAAATTATAAAAAAAAATCATATGCACACCATGAGACGTCGCAATGTATTTGCGTTACGGCACATCAGTGTCGGCATATCAAGGATAACTTTCCACTATAGAAAGGGTGTTCACCCTCTACTTTAATGAAAATACAATAGTTTTTTTATTAACTTCTACTCCCCCATCACATAAATCTAGATCTTAAATGTTAATTTTGAAGTTTTCTTTTAAACAGAAAACAACACTTTTATTAATAATTTTGCTATAAACAAACAATTTACATCATTTTTCCATAAGTTTATATACAACACGAAACATTGATTATAAGCTTCTTCAAGGGTTTTTCACCAACTCTTACATGTCGTTGTAAATAAAGGTGAAATGCTTCAAAATATGCATGACTGTATTTTTCCTTGATTGCTGCAATGCACCGTGTAAGGGTTGTTTCACGCCTATTTAGCATTTCTACTTGCTCGATTTCTTTAATGTCTGCTTGAAGGTTTGCTTCTTTGCATGCTTCAATGTGTGCTTGTTCGTCTATTACTGGTCTGTTCGATGATAACTTGGTTTTAGCAACAAGACTATTGCGTATAAAAACGAGGGGCACAAGACGATCTGGACCCAATTTGTAAAATTGATCACGGGGTAGAACAACCCACCGATCTTTAATTGTGTCAAATACGACAAGCACATTTTCTTGTCGAAACAATGTGCATAGCGCTTCAACATTATCCCCCTTCATCTTTCCAACGATGACATTTTTCCTTGCTAAAAGATCCCCCACATGATCTATGTCATCGATCATATGGCGATTACCTAGTTTTTGAAATTTGACGCTGTCTCGAATATGTATTTGTGGAAATACTTCAATAGGAGGCAAGATACCGTTGTATCCAGGAAATAATTCATCTAACGTCGTCTCTACTGGCTCTGTGGAACTATATAACGCAAGAAGCAACAAAAATAGGTAAAAATTAATATTTATAATAAATAATTAAGAAAAGAAGAAAAGAAAACAAATTTTTGTTTGTTTCACGCAATTTTTATATTATAATGTAAAATAATCTTCAAATTCATTCATTTAATCTGACTACGCATTACTAACACCCATTTTGACAGTTTATTAGTATGCGTCAGTTTCACATATTATAAAATTATTTTTCCATTTAAAATTTTTACGCATGAATAGAAATCATTCAGTTTGAATTACATAATAAAATTCTCATGAAATCTATAAAATTGAATACGTTTCAATTTTTAATCTTAAAAATTGAACTATTCCAAAAAAGCATTCAGAATTGCATTATTTTCTACTGTGGACATCAAATATTGAAGAGTCTTCAATTTCAAATATTCAAAATTAAAGAAATTCAAATTTAAAATAGTTAAAATTGAATAATTTTCAATTTTATTGTGAATCTTCCGAATTGAACTATTCCAAAAAGAAAGTTCAAAATTACATATCTTTAAAATATAAATCTTGAAAATTGAACAATTTGCAATTCTATACATTTTCAAAATCAAAAATTTATAATTGTAACTCCTGAAAATTGCAGAACTTCAAATTTTAAATCATTAAAATTTAACAGTTTTTAATTTTGAAAATTCACAAATTTAAATCATACAAGTTTCAAGATTAATATCTGTAATTTTGATGATTTATATTCGAAATATATTTAATCTGAAAAAATTTTGAATTAGAGCTTGACTTTTCATTTTCAAAATAATACAAATCTAAGAATTTTCATTAATACATCTTTATCTTTAAAATTTTTATTAAATTTTACAATGTGCAATTAAAATTTTTGCCAGTTTTGAGTTTAACAATTTAAAATTCTGTAAATTTGATGATTTTATTTTAAAATTTCTTTGATTTGGAGGATTTAGAATTAAGAACTTGACTTTTGATTGACAAAATATTATAAATTTAAGAATTTTTATTCAAAAATCTATTAAATTTCGGAGTTTTCAATTTTAACTCGTCGAAGTTGAAAATTAAAAATTGTGAATCTTCAGAATTAAAGAGTTTTTAATTTCGAAAATTTATAATTAAAAATTATGCAAGTCATAAGATTTAGAATAAAAAATTCTATAATTTTGATTATTTGAATTCGAACTTTCTTTAATATGGAAGATTTTGAATTGAAAACTTGACTTTTGATCGACAAAATCATACAAATTTAGGAATTTTTATTTGTATACCTTTAGGATGAAAATGTTTCTAATTTTGATAATGTGCAATTAAAAATGTTTTGAGTTTTCAGATTTACAATTTAAAATTCTGTAATGTTGATGATTTACTTATGAAATTTCCCTTTTTTCCAAATTTTCAAATTTCCTTAATTTGGAAGAATTAGAAAATTAGAATTAGGAAATTGCCTTTTTTTATTATACCATTAAGCCATTTCTTTTTCGTTTGATTTCCAAAATCATCAAAATTTAAGAATTTTTGTTTATACATCTTTAAAATACAATATTTTTCAAATGTAATTCTTTAAAATTGTAGAATTTCAAGTTTTAAACCTGTGAAATTAAAGAATTTTTAATTTTGAAAATTAAAATGATACATGTTTCAGGATCAGTAATTAAATTTTAAATTGAAATAATTTTTTTTTACAGTTTCTACATTCTAAATC
>JAWWEA010000021.1:78387769-78399385 GCA_035222095.1 Andricus quercuspetiolicola | reverse complement strand
ATTTGCCCTCTTTTCCCCTTTTTTCAAAAATTCTTTTCTTTCCCTCTTTTTTCGTTACGGTCTGTTATGTGTGTGTGTGGGGGCGGGGGGTATTTTTGACTTGAATGTAACTTCTAGTGACTGATTTCAGGTTGTTTATCTAATAATAAAGATTTATGAATCTTCTGCGCCATAAATTTTGTATACCGAAATTTCCAAATAAATAATTTTACTTCATAAAAGTTATTACTAAATGTTTCTTAACATTATAGATAGAAGAGAACAATCAAATTGTAGGTGATTGTTTAATATTGGGAAATAATTCTTTTCTTAACATTTTGCTACCACTCGATAATATTTCTAAACTTTTTTACATTTTCAAAGATATAAGAAAAATTAAATCATGGGAAAAATTTATTTTGAAGAATTCGAAAAAAAATTGAGAAGCTTTTAAGTAATTTTGAAAGATTCAGAAATTCAATTTTTTAAAAAGATTTCTGGGAAAATTTTAAATAGTTTAAGTTTAATTTATAAGAATAACTTTAATTTTTGAAGATTTCAAAATGTGTGAAAAAAGAACATGGAAAACTTTTAGACAATTCTTCTAATTTTTCAGGATTTAAAAAATTTTGAGGTAAACTCAATTTTGCAGGGCGTCAAGCGAATGAAAAAAATATTCTTAAGATTCATAGAAAAATTTCAAATGATTTTTTTCTTAATGAATTCTAAGAGAAAATTGAAAAGGATTACAAAGCATTTTAAATTATTTCCTAAAATTTAGAAAAAGTCTGTAAAAGATTTTAAATCAAAATTTTGCCATAATACATTTGAGTAAGTTTAAGAAATACTTAGGAGTTTTAAAACGATCAAAAAATAATAAAAGCTTATAAGATGGTTTAGGAATTTTTTTAAGGTTCCAAGAAAATGAAAACAAATTCTTTAGGTTCTAGGAAAAATTAAAATGATTTTTTATTTTGGAAAAATTAATTTTCAGAGAATATTTAAAAAGATTTCAAAACGTTTCAAAAGATTTCTAAAATTGTCAAAGAAGAATCTGAAAGATTTTAAGACAATTTTCTTAATTGTGCAGAATTTAAAAAAAATAACGAAAAATTTGAATAATTTAAAAATATTAGGTTTAAAATTGTTTGGATTAGGAATAGAATTTTCTCAAGACTTATAGGAATATTTTTTATGACTTTTTATTTTGAAAAATTAACTTTAAGAGAAAATTGAAAAAGATTTCAAAACATTTCTTTAAATTTCGAAAAATATTAGAAGATTTTAAAGCAAAATGTTTCAATTTGTTAAGAATAAAAAATAAAAATATCGAGTAAATTCAAGAAATATTTTAAAAGATTTTAAGAGATTGAAAAAGAATTTTAAACTGTAAAAGATTGTAAAAAATGCAGATTTCTTTTAAAGATTTCAAACCGAAACTTTAGAAGCTTTAAAGGAAGCTTGAAAGGTTTCAAGTGAATAAACTAATTTTCCTAAAATTCCTAGGAAGATTTTAAGGCAATTTTTTTACGTTTTGAATGATGTTTAAAAATTTTAAGAAGGTCAGCTAAAAATATTTTTAGGAATTTAAAAGGTTTGGAATAAATTAAAAATATTAAAAAATTTGGAAGCATTTACGAAAATTTGTTTTGTTTTATTATATGGGGGTGGGGGCAGGGTTAAAAAGGTCGAAAATAACGTTACGTAATCTTTTTTTATCAAAAATTCAACTGCTTGATTGAAAGTTGAACTACTTTGTTGAAAATCCATTTTTTTGATAGAAAATTCAACCATTTGATTAAAAATTTAACTATGCTGTTAAAAATTAGTTTTTTCGGTTAAGAATTAATTTTTTAAATTGAAAATTTAACAATTCCACAACTGGGTATACAATTTAATAATTTGGTTGAAAATTGATGTATTTTGTTGAAAATTCGTCTTTTTTGGTAGAAAGTTAAACTATTTGGTTGAAAGTTTATTTATTATAAACATTCATCTATTTATTATAAATACATTTTTTGAAATTCACCTGTTTAGTTGAAAATTAAAATTTTTTGTTGAAAATTCCTGTTTGTTTGGTTATAAATTGCTTCTTTGAAAATTTATCTATTGCATTTTCTGTTGTAAATTTATTCTTCACAAGTTGAACATTTTCATTGTTTAACTGATTTCCATTTGTTGTAATAATTATTTTTGACCAAATTTACACCTTCTCTGTGTAACATGAACCAATTAGTTTAAATCGAAAATCAACCCGATCAACTTACTTTATTTTGAATTGCTCAAATAATTTTTTATTGTCGAAATGTAATTTTTAACTGGCAGAAAAGCATATTTAAAAAAAATTATTCAACAAATTTCATTAACAAGGTTTTTACTTTTTCTGATTAACACGAACTAATTAGTTAGAGGTGTAAATTAGAGGTGTAAATTTTTTATATTTTTCCGAAAAAAATTGTTTGAAATAATAAAAATTGTTTAAAAAAGTTATGGCTAAGTAATAAGAAGTGTCAAAATAGAAGTAGCTAATGAAATTGGAAAATTATCCAGATTACCAGAATACCCCTGAACGTTGTTTAAAAAAAAATGTAATTCTTTTTTTCAGGAACCTCACAAAATGAGCATTGGAAATTTTTATTTATTTTTGCAATTTTTATGCACATCTCTAATAAATTTGTTCGAATCCACAAAAAAATAAATGCGTTTGAAAAAAATTATATTCAGAGGTTTCGCAAGTCCCATGAAGTTTAACACGTATTTCCCATAAGAAAAAATAAGTTTTCGTCAATTTTATTCAGAATCGTCAATATTATTTAAATTGAGTTGAATAAACTCAACATTTCTCTTTATAGTTAGCTACAGAATACAAATTTTTAATATCACTTTTTAAATATCACGCCCATAAGTCTGATTTATAGGATCTCAAATAACCCCTTAAGTGAAAAATTGTGTTTTGCGAGTTTTTGCGGTTTTAAAAAAAAAAAATTATTTCTAATACACACAATACTATTTTCTACTACTATATTTTCTACTATGTGACATTCTTTGTCACTTATGACTTTGCCATCTTATATGATTTGAGAACGCTGTACATGATTTACAAATGTTTCTTTATGTCGAGAAAATTACAGTAAATTTATTATGAATGATACCATTTCTCCACTCACTTACAATTCTTTAAAATTGTTAAATTATTTTTTTCATTAACAAAACATCACAGAATATTTGGGTGTGTAGTAATCTGACACCTTACTTTTAATATTTTTTTAACATTTAAGAAACACAAAAATCATCAAGGTAGAATTAAATTTGACTATCGAAATTTGATTCGAATTTTCTGTAACTCTCCATTTACTGCATTTTCTGGATACATTTGTCACGTAAATGTATTAAATTATTTTGTTTTTATATCCAAATTTTATTCTTAAAGTTCAAGAATAAGAAAAATGTGACATTTATGTTCATGATGTAATGTATAATATGATGTAATATGTTATATGATGAAATATGTAATATGATGTAATATGTAATATGATGTGATGCGTAATATATAATATGATGTAATATGTAATGTAACGTAATATGATAAATTTCACTTCACAACTTTACACTTGAGAGGTTTTACATATTTTTAAACATTTTTGAAGAAGAAAAAGGTCAAAATCTGAAATTTACAGGGTATGTAAATCAGTTCTTGATAGAATCATCCTACAAACTTGATTTTGGTCCGAGGATTTTTTTTCTAATATTTCTTCTAATATTAATTATTTCTAATATTTTTAAATTTGATTAAATTTGCAATCTTTTCATTAATCGCGAAAAGCGACTGAAAAACATTCTTGGTTTCAGATTCAACTACTTGGTTAAAAGTCGAACTACTTTGTTAAAAATTAAAAATTCTTTTTTAACTGAAAATTTAAGTACTCCATGTTTAGTTGAACACTTAACTTTTTCAGTTGAAAATTCAATTATTTGGTTGAAAATTTCTGTATTTTATTGTAACTTGGTGTTTTGTGATAGAAAATTATAATCTTCTTGGCGACTAATTCACCTTTTTGAATGATAATTCATGTATTTTGTTGAAAATTAATATGGGAAATTAATCTTTCTGGTTCAAAATCAATTTCTCTGTCTTGAAATTAAGTATTTGGACTGAAAATAAAACTTTTTCATGTTTGGTTGAAAATCGACCTTCTTCAGTTGAAAATTCTATTAAAAATTAAAATACTTTGTTGAAAATTCATATATTTTGTTAAAAATTATTCTTTTTTGGTAGAAAGTTAATATTTTTTGCTGAAAAATTATTTCTTTCGTTGAAAATACGTTTTTTTTTTTAAATTAATTTTTTTAACTAAAAATCTAGTTAAAGTTTTAGTCGAATTTTGTTTGGATAGAAATTTAATCTTTTTAGTAGAAAATTCATTTATTTAGTTGAAAATCATTTGCCCTTTTGTGTAGAAAATTAACTTTGTGATTCAAAATTCAACTATTACGTTGAAAATACCATTAAAAATAAAAAGCATTATTTTAGTTAAACGTTTACTTCTTTGGTTAAAAATTTAACAAATTTTGTTGAATGCACATTTTTTTTGACGAAAATGAACTTTTTTCACTAAATGTGATTTTGGTGGAAAATGCATATTTTTGGGTTATAAATTCAACTCTTTTTTCAACCTCTTTATGACTTGAAAACTCAACATTTTTAAAGATATTTTTTTCTTTATTGACTGAAAAATCTCCCATGGTTGAAAATTCAACTCTTTCGTTGAAAATTGCTTTCGAGATTTTCGTGACACACCTACTTTTTAGAGAAAGAATATTACGAAATGTTTAGAAATTTGTTATATCTGTCGAGATCTGTTAAAAATCATTTTAAATTTCATAACAATCTTTTGAAATCTTTGACATTCTCTGGAGACCCTAAAAATAATTGAAAATGCCCTAAAACTGTTTAAATCCTATGAAATCTTTCTGAATCCTTATGAAGTTTAGGAAATTCTTTGCAATCCAATAAATTTATTTAAATCTCCTTCGTTCGTTTTCAGCTAAATGTTTAGCTATAATAAGGAATAGTATCCATGTCACAGCTCAATTTTTTTTACCGTGTGTCTACGCCAGCAGCCTTACCGTTTTTCATGTTCTTAATTATATCTTTAACCTCAGTGACACAGACTTTCTCAATTGAGTTTTCTAAAGGATTATGTTCAATATCGCAGTTCTGGTGCCTAATAGCTTCGTCTCCTAATAATTCTTTAAAAGAGTCTTTCAAAGCGTCTACTATCCCGTCTGTATCATATAGCATTTCACCTTTGCTGCTTCTCATGCTGACAAACTCGGTACTTTTACTTTTCTTCATAGATTTATGTAACAGTTTCTTGCTTCCTTTAAAGTCGTTTTGTATTTTCTTTTCTTCTTCTGTTCTGATTTTACATTTACTTTCCTTGACTAGTTGTTCAACTTTCCTCTTTTTGTGTCTGTAATCATTTTCAAGTATATTTTTCTCCTCATCGCTAAGACCTGTCTTGTTCAACGTTCTATTGCCGGACGCTCTTCTTACAAGCACAGTACCACACACTTCGGTCACAGTTTTAACAATGATATCTCGGAACATAGTCCATGCGCCCTCTGTACCTTTGTTGGTTACAAGCATCTCCCAAGTTGCCCTATCTATGAGTTCGTTTAACTTATTCTCAAGCTCTATTCGTACTACCCGTTTCTGTAAATTATCAATCTTGATTCGCGTTTGTTTCGTTTTTTTGGTTCTCTTTCTTCTCCATCCCTAACCTAAGTTTATTTTGGAGGCTAGAAGGTAATGATTAGTATTGCATTCAGAACCCATAATGACTCTTGTATGTTTTACTAGTTCTCCTAGTCTTTCATCATTAATAACGAAATTAATTATACTGTGTTTATTTCCCTTACGCCAGATGTACATGTGGATCATTCGATGTCTAAACCAAGTATTTGTAATAAATAGGCCCTTCTCTAAGCATAAGCTAATTAATTTTTCCCTCTTATAATTTTTTCTTGAATCCCCAAAGTTACCTAGCACCCTTTCTGTATCTGTACCCTGACTTTGGACGCCGACCCATCCGTTTATATCTCCTAGCAGAATGATTCTTTCACCATGGTCGCAAGTACTTATTCTATCATTTAAAGTGTCCCAGAAGGCTTCTTTGACTTCCTTCGGGTCACTATCAACTGGGGCGTAGCACGCTATGATAAATAATCTTCTGATTCCTATTTTCATTCTAGCTCACAACAATCTGGGAGATACAAAATCATGATCTCTGAGATGTTGACTTGCTTTTTCATTCATAATCAAACCGACCCCCTGACTACAATTATTTTTATTCAAAACCACCATGTTATGAGCCTATTACGCCGCAGAAAAGTGAGCGTTTAGATAGACCTTTACCGACCAGTATCAGATACTGACGGTTTATTAGTTCGAAACGCCGCCGCACTGACGGTTTATTAGTTCCACAAATGGTCACTGAGTAACGCAAAATGTATTTCATCAGATTTCATGAACTTACTGTGGGCATATATATACAAAAATCTACCTCGCACTGAACAACTTTGACATTTTCGCGCCATTCGAAATCACCAATCACAACACAAACAGATGATTCCCATATCAACCGCATGTTTTCATTTAACACAATAGAATCCGTGAAATCTCACCTGCAATTACGTTGCACTTATAATTGTAAATCTTCCTACACTCAAAATCATGGAAAGGATAAATATAAGCTGGCCTTCAAAAAATTTGACAAATGGAGAAAACAAAACAGAAGAATATTCGGACCAAAAAACATTCACTCCTAACATGGTGGTTTCGAATAAAATATCTTACATCACTCGCAGCGTTACACACGTCTTTACGCTGGAAATTCAATGTTCGCGGTAAAGACGTGCCTAACCCTAGTTGTGATGCAATATACTATAATTTTCATAGAAAATTAATATTCTTGATCGAGAATTAAGTTTCTTTATTTGAAAATTCATTCTTTTTGTTGAAAATTCAGGATTTTCGTAGAAAATTGGACTATTAGATTGAAAATCATTTTTTAATAGATATTCATCTTTTCGGATTGAAAATCCTACTATTTGGTTGAAAATTCTTGTATTGTGTTCAAAATTCTTCTTCGGTAAAAAATTATTCTTCTTGGTAGAGAATTAAACTGTTTAATCAGCAATTCACTGATTTTTGTTGAAAATTAAACTTCCTAATTGAAAAATTTATCCTTTTGGTAGAAAATTTAACCATTTGCTTTAAAATTAATTTTTTGGTAAATATTTTTATTTTTGGCTTAAAAATTCATATATTTGGTTGAAAATTCATTTATTGTGTTAAAAATTCTTCTTTCTCGGTAGAAAATTATTCTTCTGTGTAGAAAGATAAAATGCTTGGTTCACATTTTTTTTAAATTCTACAGTTTGATTAAAAATGCATGCATTTTGTCAAAAATTAAGTTTCTATAACAAATTAATATTCTTGGTCGAAAGTTAAACTTTTTTATTTGAAAATTAATTCTTTTTGTTGAAAATTCAACTATTTTGGTATAAAATTTAACTATTTGGTTAAAAATTAATTTTTTTTGTTGGAAATATCTAGATTCTTGGCTTAAAAATTCATTCATTTGGTTAAAATGCTTGGTTAAAATTTTTTTTTGTTGAAAATTCTACTGTTTGATTAAAAATGCATGCATTTTGTTGAAAATTAATTTTTTATAGAAAATTAATATTCTTGGTCGAAAATTAACTTTTTTATTTGAAAATTTATTCTTCTTGTTGAAAATTCAACTATTTTGGTAGAAAATTCAACTATTTGGTTTATAATCAATTTTTTTGACAAATATTTAGATTTCTGTCATAAAAGTTCATTCATTTGATTGTAAATTCAGGTATTGTGTTCAAAATTCTCCTTTCTCCGTAGAAAATTATTCTTCTGGGTAAAAAGATAAACTTCTTGGTTGAAGATCTATTTATTTTTTTTTTTTTTTTTGTTGAAAATTCATCTGTTTGAGTAAAAATGTATGCATTTTGTTGAAAATTAATTTTTTATAGAAAATTAATATTCTCGGTCGAAAGTTAAACTTTTTTATTTGAAAATTCATTCTTTTTGTCAAAAATTAAATTAAGTTGATAAAAAATTTAACTATTTGGTTAAAAATTATTTTTTTTAGTAAATATTTAGATTCTTGGCTCAAAAATTCATTTATTTGGTGGAAAATTATTTTTTTGAATAAATGTTTATATTTTCGGTTTGCAAATCCAATTATTTGGTTGAAAATTCTTCTTTTTCGGTAGAAAATTAACCTTCTTGGTTGAAAATTCATAGTTTTGGTTGAAAATTTAACTGTTTTTGTTAAAAATTAATTTTTTTGATTATCATTGACATTTTCTATTAGAATTTTCTTCTTTTTTGTTTAAAAATGCAACTCTTTGGCTACAAGTTTTATCGTTTGAGAATTCCACTATATTGTTGACATTCTTTTTTTGAATTCCACTGTTTTTTGTTTTTAAGAAATTGATTTGGGTTAAAAAATAAACTATTACATATTTTCTTGTG
This sequence comes from Andricus quercuspetiolicola, assembly GCA_035222095.1. Lineage (NCBI taxonomy): Eukaryota > Metazoa > Arthropoda > Insecta > Hymenoptera > Cynipidae > Andricus > Andricus quercuspetiolicola. The sequence continues at coordinate 78,390,828 of JAWWEA010000021.1, read as the reverse complement.
AACTCATATTTTTGGTCCAAATACCAATTGTTACATTTTTGCTTTAGAATTCATCTTTTTGATTGAAAATTCAACTACTTAATTTATGTTCAAATTACTTTGTTGAAAATTTATCTCTCTTAGTTGAAAATTTAAGTATTTCGTTGATAATTCATGTATTTTGTTTAAAATTCGTCTTTTTTTGGTAGAAAACTCGTATTTTTATTTAAAAATTCAACTATTTGTTTAAAAATACATCTATTTTGTTGAAAATGTAATATATTTCGACTTGCAATCTTAGGAATTTAAAGCATTTCATATTGAATTCAATATTTTACATAAATTAATTTCAATTGGAAAAATGTATTCCTGTATTATTCCCCTATTTTCATGAAAAGTTGAAAACCCACCCTACTTCCCCTCTTTTATCAGCTGCCAGGTGAGATCTTCAATATCAGTATAATTCGAAGTATTTTGGCTTTGATTCAATCTTCCAAATTTTTTTCTTTAATTTTTTTTCTTAGTTCTTCTAAGTTTTAATTTTCTTTCTTTTCATCTCGATAACTTCAAATTATTAAAAATAATACAAATTTCAATATTAAAACGATTATTTCGCACAAATAGTTTTTGAACATCAAGAAAAAAATCTGCCCTAGCCCGGATTTGAACACCCACCGACACTATGCATAAAGCGTTAACCAATTACGCCGAGACCTTTCAATTATTTGGTAATTGTAGTGTCTCGGATTTTAAGTAACTATTTGTCTTTAATAAGACATGGATGAAAATATTTTTGAAAAAATTACGCAACATGTGCATCAGAAATAACAATTTAAACATGGGGGCAAAGGTGTAAAGAAAAGGATTTCTGTTTATTTTCTAATTATTGCCACTGCTGAAATTTTCGCAGAGTAATTGAGTCATAAGATGTCATTTTTGAACGTGGGAAAAGCAAAAAAGGACAATATGTCTGAACTTTTATTCCAGAAAATAAAAACAGAGTGTGTACATTTTATCTGAATTGCAGGGGTCTTTTGTATGTATCCGCTCGTAGCGCGCATCCGCGTTGATTGTCTTCTGAAAATCACGCGTTTCCAGGAAAAAGATTATTAAGCTCTTACCGACCATTACAAAACTGTCATTTTTTTATAAGTAAATATAAGACTAAAATGATAATTATTCAACAACAAAATTTTCTTTAAAAACTAAATAGTTGAATTTTCAACCAAAACGATAAATTTTTCACAAGGAAGATTGATGTTCAGCCAAAAAAGACGAATCTTCACGAAAATACATAAATTTCCAATAAAATAGGAGAATTTTCAACCAATGAAATAAATTTCAGATTAAAATGATGAATCGTCGAAAAAAAATTTTTTATGAAATAGTTGAATTTTCAACCAAAAATATAAATTTTCAACAAGGCAGATTGGTATTTAGCCAAAAAAGACAAGACTTCATTAAAATACATAAATTTCTAATAAAATAGTTGAATTTTCAGCCAATGAAATGAATTTCAAATTAAAATGATAAATCATCAACCAAAAAAAAATTGTTTAATTAAGTAGTTGAAATTTCAGCCAAAAAGATAAATTTTCAAAAAAGAAGATTGATATCTATGAAATGAATTTCATATTAAAATGCAGAATCTTCAACCTAACAAATTTTTTGATCAATAGTCGAATTTTCAACCAAAAAGATAAATTTCCAACTAATAAGATTGATATTAAGCCAAAAAAGAGGAATTTTCACCTAAATACATAAATATTTAACAAAATAGTTAAAATTTCAACTTAAGAAATGAATTCCAAAATAAAATGCTGAATCGTCAAAAAAAATGTTTTACTTACATAGTTGAATTTTCAAGCAAAAAGATCAATTTTCAACAAAGAAGCTTGACACTTAGCCAAAAAAGAAGAATCTTCATTAAAATACATAAAATTCTAATAAAATAGTTGAATTTTCAGCCAATGAAATGAATTTCAAATTAAAATGATGAATCGTCAACAAAAAAAAAATTTACTTAAGTATTTGAATTTTCAACAAAAAACATAAATTTTCACCTAAATACATAAATATTTAACAAGATAGTAGAATTTTCAACCAATGAAATAAATTTTAGATTAAACTGATGAATCGTCAAAAAAAACATTTTTTTTTATTAAATAGTTGGATTTTTAACCGAAGAGATAAATTTTCAACAAGGAAGATTGATGTTCAGCCAAAAAAGATGTAGCTTCACCAAATTACATAAATTTCCAACAAAATAGTTGAATTTTCAACCAATGAAATAAACTTCAGATTAAAATTATGAATCGTCAACAAAAAAAATTTTTTAATTAAATAGTTGGATTTTTAACCAAAGAGATGAATTTTCAACAAGGAAGATTGATGTTCAGCCATAAAAGACGAATTTTTACCAAAATACATAAATCTCCAACAGAATAGTAGAATTTTCAGCTAATGAAATGAATTTCAAATTAAAATGATGAATCGTCAAAAAAAATGTCTAATTAAATAGTTGGATTTTTAACCAAAGAGATAAATTTTCAACAAGGAAAATTGATGTTCAGCCAAAAAAGACGAATCTTCACCAAAATACATAAATTTCCAACAAAATCGTTGTATTTACAACGAATGAAATGAACTTTAGATTAAAATGATGAATCGTCCACAAAATTTTTTTTTAAATAAATAGTTGAATTTTCAATCAAAAATATAAATTTTCAAAAAAGAAGATTGAATTCAATAAAATAAATATCAGATTAAAATTAGGAATCTTCAACTAAAAAAAATTTTTTTTTCTAAATAGTCGAATTTAAAAAAAAAATGTAAATTTCCAACAATGAAGATTGATATTTAGACAAAAAAGACAAATTTTCACCTAAATACCTAAATATTTAACAAAATGGTTAAAATTTCAACTTAAGAAATGAATTTCAAAATAAAATGATGAATCGTCAAAAAAAAAATTTTACTTAAATAGTTGAATTTTAAAGCAAACAGATAAATTTTCAACAAAGAAGCTTGACACTTAGCCAAAAAAGACGAATCTTCATTAAAATACATACATTTCCAAT
>JAWWEA010000021.1:77641446-77652157 GCA_035222095.1 Andricus quercuspetiolicola | reverse complement strand
ATTTACAACCACGATTAGAGTGATGAAATGTGAGTCAACGAAGACCATAACGTTGGTACTATTTTTTTTGGTTTAACATTGTAGAGATTATTTACGTCATAATGTTTTTTATTAAACGTTATGGAACTCGTCTTTTTCATGAAATGCACCTTAGATGTATGTTACTAACTAAATTTAAAAAATGGCAAAATGTGATGTGAAAAAATGAGAGCATCAGCAGCTAAGAAGAAACAACTAAGTATAAAATATTCTAGAGGGATCGAGGGTTTTGTGAAGAGGGAAAGGAGAATACTTTCATTGGTTCACGAAACTAAAATCATATGGTAATTCTTCAAATTTTATCCAGAATCGATTAAAAACTAGTCCGTCATTGTTCCTTTAAAAAAATTGAGAAATATATTTAATGGAAGATATAAATTGGAAGAGTGGTGCAAGAGGGTGACAAAAATTGGAAAGAAGGAACACCAAAAATTAAGGACCACTTGAATTCAGTTGCTTTCAAGATAATCAGGGTGTCTACCAAAAGGCTGGTTTTAAATTCCCGGTCATTTCCTGTTTTTCTATTGGTCAATTTTTCATTTCCCCGGTTTGGTAATTATTCTTCTTTTTGAAATTTCCATGCACTAACTTAAAATTTTAATTATTTTGGAAAATTTCCTGATCGATGGCAGATTTATGGTTCGTTTCGAAAATTCCCTGTTCCAAATCAAAATCACAATTCTTTTCGAAAATTCTCCGTTCCAAGCAAAAATTGTAATTCTTTTGAAAAATTTACTGTTCCAAGTCGGAATAATAATTCCTTTGGAGAATCTGCTCTTCCACGACAAAATTATAATTCTTTTAGAACAAAATTTTTTCCCCAAAATTTCCTGTTCCAAGTCAGACTTCGACTTTATTATACTTCTTTTTTATTTCTTCCCAAATCCCCTGTTCCAAATTATAATTACAGTTTTTCTTTTTTTCTTTTAAAACGTAATTGTTTCTTTTTTTGGGTAAAAAATATACAATTTCAGATAAATATTAACTACCAGGCGGATGATTTTAAATTCCTGGTAATTTCCAGGTTTATTTTTCATTTTTCCTGTCTGGTAGTTATACTTCTCTTTGAAATTTCCATGTCTTAACTCGAGCTTTTAATTTTTTGGGAAAATTAATTAAAATAATTTTTTTTAAATTCAGAATTACATATAATTGCTTCAGAAAATTTCCTGTTCAACTCAAAATTCAAATCGAAAATATAATTACGGAAAAATGGAAATTATTGAAAAAATAAGATTAAAGAAATTGTTTATTAATGAAATTGAAATATTCCGAAAGTAAAAGTTAAGGAAACTAGAAAAATACAGAAATTTTAAACTAACGAAATGAGCAAATTCCTAAAATTTTTAAAATCGACATTTCAAATTTCCAAAATTAGTAAATTCTCGAAAGTTCAAATTCCCGAAAATTACAGTTTTCCGAAATTTCATATTTCTGAAATTTCAAATTGCCGAAACATATAGATACGAAATATTAAACATTGATTTTTTCGGGAATTTGAAATTTCGGTAACTTACTAATTTTGGGAATTTGAAATTTCTGTAATTTACTATCTTCAATAATTTACTAATTCTGAGGATTTAAAATTTCGGTAATTTACTAATTTTGGAAATTTGAAATTTCTGTAATTTACGAAATTCTATAATTTACTAATTTAGAGGATTTAGAATGTCGGTAATTTACTAAAATTGGGAATTTGTCTGTAATTGACTAAATTCTATAATTTCTTAATTTTGAGGATTTAAATTTTTGATAATTTACTAAATTTGGGAATTTGAAATTTCCGTAATTTACTAAATTCAATTATGTTGAAGATTAAAAATTTCGGTAATTTACTTCTTTTGGGAACTGGACATTTCTGTAATTTACTAATTTTAAAAATTTGAAATTTCGGAATTTCGACAATTCGGCTTTCAAAATTTTGATAATCATGCAATTTCGGTAATTTGAAATTTCTTAATTTTTCTGGTTTCGTTAACTTTTACTTTCAGAATATTTGAATTTCATTAATAAATATTTTCGGTAGTTTTATTAATTAATTTTTTTTTGTAATCCAGAACATCGTAAATTTTTATTTCTCGGGAATTTTCTATTTTGGTAATTTTCAATATTTCTCAACAATCAAAATTTTGCTTCTTCGATTAAACAATGTCAACCCAAACTGAGAGTAATACAATTTCAAAACACTTTTCATTTTAATTTTAGTACAATCGAATGAAAAATCGCGGTCACTGAATCAAATTCCCGGTTATTTCCCAGTTTTTGCCCGGCGGACAAAATCCCGGCCCTTTCTCGATTTCCCAGCCAGGTAGGCACCCTGATAATTAAATTTTCGGAAACTGGGAATACACAACACTCGAATTTTCAATTTTCTACTGGGGCAAGAATTACAATATTACAAATTACAAAGTTCTACCTCAAAAATATTACTTTTAATCAATTTTTTCAGGAAAATTACGGATCTGTATTTCGCGAATCAACCAAAGTAGTTCAAAACCCGAAAATAACTGGAGAATTCTTAAATAAGATTGTTGTGCGTGAGTCGAAATGGAATCGCTACTCGTTTTCCCTACTCAGTCAACAGATTTTGGTTCAATGAACACGTAGAGTTTCTGAAGTAAACTTTAGAGACTTAGAGTTCAGTACCATAAACTGGGGCTAAGCGACGCACATGTGGGGCAAAGCGGCACACCCTTAATTCCCTATTTAAAACGCGATATTGCTTCCTCTAGGTTTTGCAATTCAAGTTTCACAATTGCTAGCTGCAAGACTCTATATTTTTTACCTAGATGAATCAAATATCCGATTCAGAAATGCAGAATCAAGTGCGTGCCACTTCCACATGCGTCGCTTAGCCTCAGTTTACGGAACGTGCTAGATGAGCCAACATTTTCTGCCTTGGAAGCAAGATTAGTTTTTTATTTTCGGTGTGGTTCTCTGATTCTTTAGATCTCTTCGCTTCATCGTGGATAAACTGGTAAGAAGCGATTGGTCAAGGTGCGGGGCGTGGCGTGAACCATTACGTTTCGCACCTGGTTGACCCGATATGGCACGTGCCAAGCCGGCGAATTCACATACCCATTCGAGAAGGTCCAACGATTGTATTCACCACCTGCCAAGAAGTACTTCATCTTCGTCAAAATGCTTAAGGATCAATCAGACTGACAAATTATCAAAAACAAGACTTTTTAGACTTAAACTGCTCACGCGGCTCCGTTGAAACGACTTTAACGCAAAGTTGCGAAGACCAAGAATGTTTCTCTTGATTTTTAATTTCGAATGTGTTGCAACTATTTTTTGATAAGAAACAAAATATTTGCCGGAACTGCTTTAGAAAAAATCTGTTTTTAATTTTAAAAACTCGAAATATGGTAAATTGGGGCTAAGCGACGCATATGTGGGGTAAAGCGGCGCACTCTTAATTACCTATTTAAAACGCGGTATTGCTTCTTCTAAGCTTTGCAATTTAAGTTTAACAATTGTTAGCTGCCAGCCTCTATATTTTCTACTTAAATGAATCAAATATCCGATTCAGAAATACAGAATCACGAGTGTGCCGCTTTACCCCACATGCACAGGTAAATATTATCATTCAAATTGTCTGAAGATATTTTTTTATTTTAAAGATGTTATGAGCTTATGACAAAAATTTATTAGGGTTAAAAAACATGTGGGTGTGAGTAAAAACTGGGTACTTTGATTTGTTGACATTAGAAATGGATTTTTTCAAAAATGTTCTCAGCGAGTATTTTATTTTTTATAGAAAAATACAAAATAACCCATAAAAATACAAAATCAAGACATTCTTGGTGTTCGCACATTTGTGTTTAAGTCATTTCAACGGATCCGTTCTCAATTTTTGAAAGATAAATCCGGGATGAACCTTCTATCACAGATTTACCTAAAAACAAGCATTTCTGACAATTCTATCAAAAATTAAATCAAACATTGGGTTTTTAACAATTTATCATCCTATGGATCCAGAGCTCTTCACATTTTGCCCTAAAAGGTCATCCACAAATTACGTTCGAAAATTTAGGGGGAGAGGGATTTGGTAAAATTTTACGGATTTTTATGAGGGGAAGACTGAAAGACCTCAAGTAAGAAAAATTGTTACTAAAAATGTTACCAAAATTTTCTCTTGAAGAAAATGCGTAATTGATTGCGTTGTACGTAAATTTTCAACAAAAGAATTGAATTTTCAACTAAAATTATAAATCTTAAACAAAAAAATTATTTTTTAACGAAATAGTTGAATTTAAAAAAAACTGAAATTTCAACCAAGGAGATTAATTTTGTCCAAAGAGGACGAATTTTCAACAAAATAAATGAATTTTGAAGGCAATAGTTGAATTTTAAATTTAAAAAATTCAACAAAAAAGGGAATAATTCAATTTTCAGTTTAAAAATTGATTTTCGACTGAAAAAAAATTCCAAAAAAATGGAATATTTCAATTTTCAGTTTAAAAAATTAGTTTTCAACAAAGAAAAAACGAATTTTCAAATAAAGAAATAAGTTTTCACATAAAACTATGAATCTTTGATCAAAAAAATGAACTTTGAATCAAATAATTGAATTTTGAATCAAAAAGATAGATTTTCAACCAAATACATGAATTTTCAAACAAATAGATAAATTTTCAACCAAATAGATGAATTTTCAGCACAAAAAATATAAATTTGCGACAAAAATGGAATACGTCAATTTTTAGTTAAAAAACACGAATTAAAAAAAATAATTTTCAACAAAATAGTTAAATTTTCAACCAAAAAAAAACAAATTTTCAGACAAGCTTATTAATTTTCTCCAAAAAAAAAATAATTTCAACCAAAAAAATGAAATAGCAATAAAAAAATTTAATTTTTAACCAAAAAAGATTTTTTCGCAATAGAAAGAAAAAAAACGACCAAAATGTCGAATTTTCAAGTCAAAAAAGAATAACTTTTAAGACAAATTATTAAATTTGCAACAAAATAATTAAATTTATAATCAAATAGTTGATTTTTCAATAAAAAAGATAAAATTTTCAACCAAAAATGGAACAGTTAAATTTTCAGTTGAAAGGAATAATTTTCAACCACAGAAAAATTCATTTTCAACAAAATAGTTCGATTTTCATCTAAAGAATTGAATTTTCAACTAAAATTATGAAAACTTCAACGAAAAAAATTAATTTGCAGCCAAATAATCAAATTTCCACACAAAAAGGTGAATTTTCAAACAAGAAGATAAATTTTGTCAAAAAAGACGAATTTTTAACAAAATAAATCAATTTTGAAGCCATAGTTGAATTTTCAACTAAAAAAAAAAAATAATAAAAAATGGAACAAATCAATTTTCAGTTTAAAAAATTAATTTTCAGCAAAAAAAACAACAAATTTTCTAACAAATAGATCAATTTTCACCACTAAAAATACAAATTTTCGACAAAAATGGAATACGTAAATTTTCAGTTAAAAAAAAAAAATAAAAAAAAATAATTTTCAACCCAAAAGGATAAAATAGCAATAAAAGTGTTAAATTTTCAACCAAGAAAGATTTTTTACTCAATAAAAAGAAAAAAAATTCTTCTAAAATGTTGGATTTCCAGCAAAATGATTAAATTTATAATCAAATGATTAAATTTTCATCAGAAAAGATAAAATTTTTAACCAAAAATGGAACAGTTAAATTTTTAGTTGAAAAGAATAATTTTCAACAAAATAGTTAGATTTTCAGTTAAAGAAATGAATTTCTAACAAAAAGAGACGAATTCTCACCAAAAAATGCAATAGTTGATATTTCAACCAAAAAAGATTTTATCTTTAAATAAAAAACAGTTTAAGTCAACAAAGCAAAACGAATTTTCAACAGAACAGTTGAATTTTCAACCAAAAATTATTTTTCAGTTCAAAAAGAAATGCAACCAAAATGTTGAATTTTCAAGCCAAAATGGACAATTTTTTACAAAACAATGGAATTTTCAACAAAAAAGTTGATTTTCAACAAAAAAGTTAATTTTCAACCACAGTTGGATTTCATAGCAAGGAAGTGGAATTTTCAACCCAAAAATTTGAATTTTCAAGAACACAGTTTAACTTCTAACCAAAAAAAAGACTTTTCAACAAAGCTGTGGAATTTTCAACCCGAAAATACGAATTTTTATCAAAAAAGTTAATTTTCAACCAAATAGTTGAATTTTCTACCAAATTTATTAAATATTTAACCCAAAAGGACGAATTTTCAACAAAACAGTTGAATTTCAAACAAAAAAAATAACCTTTTAACAGAATTGCTGAATTTTCAACCAGATAATTAAATTTTTAACCAAAATGATGAATTGTCAACCAAAAACGTAATAGTCGACTTCTTAACTAAAAAGAATCAAAGAATTTAATTTCAACCAGAAATAGTTGGATTTTCTTATCGGTTTTATATTAATTGAGTTCGAATCTAAGTGGAAAAACGAGAAATAGAGGCGAAAAGTGCGACTAAAAAATAATAGTTTAAATAAGTATTGAAGTTAATTTTTAATACTTTAAAAATATTATGTTAGAAAACTCGAAAATTTGACTGAATACTTGTTATTAACACATTTTATTTTCAAAAACTAATTTCGTTTATTTAATTACCAGAATTTATATGTACGTTTGTTCCCTAAGTTTATTAAATCTTACTTATTTTTTTGGGGGGGGGGGGGTGCCCCCCCCCCCCCCCCCCCCAGAGCAAACCTTATATTATCTTACATGATACGAGGCTTCAAAATTTCAGAAAAACACCTTACCTAATTTGTGGATAACCCCTAAAAAGAAGAATAAAAAAGTAGAATAAAAACCAAAATATGATTATGAATGGTGAAAAGTTTGAGCAACTTTGCAGGAATCTATACTTTCAGATGCAAGATTTAAGTTATTGTATTATCAGTTTTGAAGGCAGAGTTTGAATTGAAAGTGTTAAAAAATATTAAAAACATTCCGAGTAAAAGTTTAAACAATAGAAAAAGAAGACTGACATTGAGGGGAACCTCCCTGCAGTGGATAATGTGACCTACAGTGAATAAACATTACTTAAAAATACTAATGTATGTAAAATAATTAATTTTATTTAACTAAAAGTTAAGACGCTATACGTGCTAACAAATCGAAATTAAAATTAATTATTTTTCTTTTATTTATGCTCTTAATTAATAATTATCCACTCTAGGTTACAGTAACTAGGATCTTTAGCCGCAAGTGAAGAAATGAAACCCTGACGCTTTCATTTTCTTTACAATCATTAATTTATAAATAAGTTTGCAACGTGTATTTACAGGTACACTTTTTAATTACCCGCAGGATGTTTCAAAAGTGACTGGTCTTTACAAATGGATTAATTTCCAAAAAGAAGGATTCTGGTTTCATAAGAAATGTACTTTCTTCTTAGCTTAATATTTCTGAAACATCCTGTTCACTTCTCGCCCTGATCAAGAATAAAATTCTTTCATATTTGATTTCGTGAATCTTTGCATTTTCTACCCAATCAAATTAAGCTTCCATACCCTGAGACCTCCTTTTACAAGAATAATTTTTTTTTCATGTTCAGAAATTCAAGAAAAGGAGGCGAGAACAAAAATGAAAAGTGCGAGAAAAATGTGCGATTCGACGATGGACTGCAGACAATGCAGAAATGATACAGGAACCAAAAATAAAGACAATGTGTGAAGATGCTAATAAAACAAAAACTAAGAAGCAGTATCAGCTCAGTTTCCAATTATTGATTAGGGTAATGGATAATTTTTAATTCCCGGTCAATTCTTAATTTTTTTTTGGTAAATTTAAGAGAGAGCCAGCGGCACTGGACCTTGCGTCATCGCGCAAGGTTATCAATATTGATAAAAAAAATTAGGAATGATAGTTTGCATGTAGGGCAATAACGATTTGGATGATTTTGAGAGATTCCAAGATATTTCTAAAGATTCTAAATTATTTCATATTCGGAACAGGGGATTTTTGAAAAGAATTATAATTATGATTTTATAATTTTGTAAAAGAATTATAATTCTGAATATGAATAAAGATTTTTTTAAATTTCCTTTTTCTAAATGAAAATTAAAATTATTTTTCGAAATCACGGTTCCATGTCAAAAATTACCTGTTCCCAGACAAGATTATAATCAGGGTGTCTACTCGACTGATTTCAAACTATTTTTAAAGATTTTAAGAGATTTCTAAATATTTTAAAATTTTCTAATTTGGGACAGGGAAATTTGAAAAAGAAATATAATTCTAGGGAACCTCAGATCAGTTTGGGTGATAAGAATTACAATTCTGATTTGGTACAAAGAATTTAGTACATAATTATAATTCTAAATTTGGACACGGATTTTTTAAATTCTTTTCTTCTAAATCAGAATAAAAATTATTTTCAAAAATGCCCTTTTCATATCAAAAATTTCTTTTCTAAGTCAAATAATAATTCTTTACGAAAATTCTCTGTTCCCAAGTGAAAATTATAATTCTTCACGGAAATTTCCTGTTCCAAGTCAGAATTATATTTATTTACCAAATTTTCTATTATAATTGAGAAATCTAGTAACTCCCTTTTTATAAAATTTTGATGAGGGAAGTTTCAAATTCTGGCAAATATTTATTTTCAAAAAATAAAGAAATTTCAAACTCAAATTCTGATTTGGAAGAAGGAATTTTCAAAATTTGACGAATTCTGACTTGGAACAGGGATTGTTGTTGTAAATTTCTTTCATATAAATCCAAATTCAAACTATTTCCCGAAATTTCACGTTCCAAGACAGAATTATATTTATTTACAAAATTTTATATCATAATTCAAAAATATAGTAACTCCCTTTTTCCAAAGTTTGGAAGAAGGAAGTTTTAAATTGTGACGAATTCTGACTTGGAAGAGGGATTTTCTTTAAAATTCGCTTCTAAATTAGAATTAAAATTCTTTTCTAAAATTCCCGTTTAATGTCAAAAATTCGCTGTTTCAAGTCAATTAATACTTTTTCACCAAAATTCCCTGTCCTAAAATAAAAAACTATAATTCTTAAGGTAGTCTTACCAAAAATCAGATCTCTGCAAAAAATAGTTTTTAAATAATTCTAAGAATAAAACTAATATTACTGATGATGCCATTTCAAAAAAAGCATTATTTTTGCAGCCAAAATTTTTAAACTGACAAAAAACATTTATTTTAACAATATTTCTTTACAATTGAATTCTTTTTACTACTGCTTCAAACCAATTTTTGAAAAAGTGTTGAATTTTAAGATGCCTTATTTTTTCGAGGAAGATATTCTCTGCAACTTTACCGGTTCCAATTTTGAAAGTCATTTTTTCTATAGCTGAAATTGTCAAAATAATTTTTTAAAATCAATAATTATATTTTAAAATTATTTATTTTCAAAATTGGAAGCAGTAGAGTTGTAGGGTATCTTTTTTACCGAAAAAAGAAGTCATGATTTATTCAAATTCAAGAATTAAAACAAAAGTTGTTAACGGGACGAATTGAAAAATCCCGAAAAATAAAATTCCCGACATTGTAAAATTCCCGAACTGGAAGATTTCCGAATAATAAAATTCCCGAACAGTTCATAATACTACCGAATTGAAAAATTCCCGACAGAAAATTGAAGAATTATAAAATTCCCGAATTTAAACAATTCAACATTCTTTTATAAATATTATTTATTAAAAATACAATAATCAAATATTTGTATTAAAAAAATTCGGGAATTTTCTAGTTCGGTTATTTCACAATTCGCCAAAAAATAATAAAAATAATAATAATTTTATTTTTCGAGATTTTTCAGTCATCCCTTAGTAACACGCGACAGTAAGAAAAAATTCAATTAAAAAAAAATATTGTTAAAAGAATTAATTTTCGTAACTTTCAAACTTTTTTCATAAAAAAAAAGATTTTTCTTTCATAAGATATGACTGATAATATCATTAAAATTTTTAAAATGATTGAAAAGTGAACCTAAAATAAAAATTATAATTCTTTGCGAAAATTCCCAGTTCTATTTCAGAATTATAATTCTTTTAGCAAATTCCCTGTGACAAAGTCAAAATTCTAATTCTTTGGGAAATTGCCCGTCCGAATGTCAAAATTATATTTTTTCACAAAATTCCCTGTTGCAAAATCAGAATTTTAGTAATAAAATCTACAAAACCAGTTTTAAATTTCAATTAGTACGTTGTAGAGAAAAATCCCGATCCTGAATCAAATTCCCGGTTTTCCCGATTTCCCGGCCAAGTAGTTGATTTAATTATTTGAACAAAAAACTTGAGCTGATTCTGCTAAAAGGAAACAGGACTTTTGAAAAAGATTCAGTCGCATGCTTCGAAGGGAAATCAATGAGCGAGTAGGAAGAGACGAGACAGCACAAATTGGGTCCACCGACCCAAAAAAATGATTAAAGACAATTTACGTATTTCAACAATGCAATCACCTAAAATTCTTTCATTCCTTTAGAGTTTAGACGCTTCCTAATTCATCATCCAGCCTAGTTTCGACTATATTTATGCAAACAGACGAGATCTACCACATAATACACGCATAAACTTGCCATAGATTTGAATTTTAAATACATTCGCCATCATAAATCGGCACTCAGCACTTCAAGTGTATGAATTTTTTAAATTTTTTCCTTGTGTATAATTCTATGTGTATATAATATACCTGTGATATATG
>JAWWEA010000021.1:77163426-77173556 GCA_035222095.1 Andricus quercuspetiolicola | reverse complement strand
TCACTTCTAATCAATGTTTTTTAGTGAAAATTCAACTCTACTTGGTTGAAAGTTGAACTTCTTCGTCAATAATTCATTTATTTTTTGGTTGAAGATTCATAATTTTAGTTGAAAATTAAACTATTTTGTTAAAAATTTAATTATTTTGTTAAAAATTCAGAATTGTTCAAAAATTCGTCTTTTTGGCTTAAATACTCAAAGATTAGGTTGAAATTGAAAATTTTTTTGGATGCAGTTTATTTCTAGTCAAAAATTCAACTATGTGTTTAAAAAGTTAAAAATTTTGTGGAAAATTTTTTTTTCTCTGGAGAAAATCAATTTTTAAATTGCAGGGTTAAATATTTCATTTTTGGTTGAAAATTAACTTTTTGGTAAAAAGTTCTTCTTTTTCGTTGAAAATTTATATTTTTGAGTTAAAAATGCAACTGTTTAGTTAAAAATTAATTTGTTCTAGTTTTTTTACTTTGTTCATTTTTCAATTTTCTTTGTTCAAGTTCATTTTTTTTCTTGGAAGGAAATTTAAGTATTTTGTTGAAAATTCGTTTTTGTTGTTGAAAATCAGTTTCTTGAGCTGAAAATTTAACTATTCCATATTTGGTTGAAAATTGTCAGTTTTTAGTTTAAAATTAAAATATTTGGTTGAAAATTAACTTATTTGTAGAAATTTTTTTTATGTTAAAAATTCAAATGTTTTGTTAAAAATTTGTACGAAAATTGAACTATTTGGTTGAAATTCAATAATTTGGGTAAAATTTGTTTTTTCTCTTGACTGGCATTTTTTTTTTAAATTCAGCTCTTTTGTTGAAAATTTATCTTGTTGGTTTGGAAATTCTTCTGTTTGGACAGAAATTTTATCCTCATGTTAAAAATGCAACTGTTTAGTTAAAAATTAATTTTTTCCATTCAAGGTTTCTAATATTTTCTTGAAATATGATCTTTTTTGGTTAAATTTGACTGTTTTAAATTTAAAATTAAAATCTTTTCATGGTTAAAATATCAACTATTATATTTTTTGTTCAGAATTATTCTTTCTTGATTGCAACTTTAACTATGCTTGGTTGAAAGTTGTACTTCTTTTTTAAAAATTCCTTTTTTTTTTTGTTAGATTCATCATTTTAGCTGAAAATTGAACTATTTTATTTGAAATTCAAAATTTTTTACAATTTGTCCTTTTGGCTTAGAAACTAAAATATTTGGTTGAAAATTCAACAATTTTAAGTTGAAGTTTATTCTTTTACGTTTGAGAATTTGACCGTTTGGTTGGAAATTAACCTTGTGATTAACCACTTCGGTTGAAAAAGAAATTATTTTGTTGAATATTTAATTATTTTGTTGAATATTTAATTATTTTGCCAAAGTTCAAAATTTTTTAAAAAATTTGTCCGTTTGGCTCAAACACTCAAATATTTGGTTGAAAGTTTAACCATTTTTGGTTGAAGTTTATTCTTTTTTGTTCGAAAATTCAACTGATTTGTTGATAATTCGTTTTTTTTGGATTAAAAAATAATGTTTTTTATTTGGAAGTTTAATCTTTTTTGGATTGAAAATTCATCATTTTGGATTAAAAATTCATTTTTTTTTGAAAATTTTTTTTTTTAGAAAAGTTCTTGATTGAAAATTCAACTACCTTCTAGAAAATTCGTATTTTTAGATTAAAAATTCATCTTTTTTATCTTGAAATATCATCTTTTTTGAATAGAAAATTAATCTTTTTTAAATTTGAAATTTCATATTTTTTGGTACTAAAGTTCTTGGTTGAAAATTCGACTATCTCTTTGAAAAATCGTCTTTTCGGATTGAATATTCATCTTTTTCAGGTTGAAATTTCATATTTTTTAGTAGAAAAGTTCTTGGTTAAAAATTCAACTTCCTTCTGAAAAATTCGTCTTTTTGGATTAGGAATTAATCATTTTTATATTGAAATTTCGTCTCTTTTGGATTGAAATTTCATTTTTTTCTTGATGAAAATTCATCTTTCTTAAATTAAAAATTCACCTTTGTTGGATTAAAAATTCGACGTTTTTGGTAGAAAAGTTTTTGGTTGAAAATCCAACTCTCTTCCAAAAAATTCGTCTTTTAGGATGGAAACTCATTTTTTTTAGATCGTAATTTCATCTTTCTGGCATTGAAATTCCATCTCTTTTGGATTGAAAATTCATCTTTTTTAGGTTGAAAATTCATCTTTTTTAGATTGAAAATTCATCTTTTTTGGTAGTAAAGTTTTCGGTTGAAAATTCAAGTGACTTGTAAAAAAGTCATCTTTTTGGATTGAAAATTGATTTCTATTATATTTAATAATTCACATTTTTTGGTAGAAAAGTTCTCGGTTAAAAATTCAACTGTCTTCCAAAAAATTAGTCTTATTTGATTTAAAATTCATTTTTTTTAGGTTGAAATTTCATCCTTTTTAGATTCAAAATTGATCTTTTTTATATTGAAATTTCATTTTTCTTTGGATTGAAAATTCATCTTTTTTGTGTTGAAATTTCATTTTCCTTTGAATTGAAAATTTATCTGCTTTAGATTGAAAATTTATCTTTGTTGGATGGAAAATTCGTCTTTTTCGGTAGAAAAGTTCTTGGTTGACAATTCTGTTGAAAAAACTGTCTTCGGAAAAATTCGTCTATTTGGATTGAAAATTCATTTCTGTGGGTTGAAACTTCATCTGCTTGAAATTGAAATTTCATCTTTTTTAGATTTAAAATTCATCTTCTTTAAATGCAAAATTCATTTTTTTTATTACAATTCAACTTTTTTAAATTGAAAATTCATCTTTGTTGGGTTGAAAATTCGTCTTTTTTGGTAGAAAAGTTTTTGGTTGAAAATTCAACTGTCTTTAGAAAGTCGTATTTTCGGATTGAAATTCGTCTTTTTTATGTTGAAAATTCTTTGTTTTTGGTAGAGATGTCCTTGGTTAAATATTCAACTACTTCCTGAAAAATTTGTCTTTTTGGATTAAAAATAAATTTTTTTATATTGAAATTTCGACATTTTCGATCAAAATTTCATTTCTTTTTTTATTGACAATTCAAATTTTTTAGATGGAAAATTCATCTTTTTTGGTAGAAAAGTTTTCGGTTGAAAATTCAACTGTCTTTAGAAAAAGTCTTATTTTTTCATTGAAAATTCATCTTTTTTAGGTTGAAAATTCTTTCTTTTTTGGTAGAGATGTCCTTGGTTAAATATTAAACTACTTTCTGAAAAATTTGTCTTTTTGGATTAAAAATTAATTTTTTTATATTGAAATTTCGACTTTTTCGATCAAAATTTCATTTCTTTTTTTATTGACAATTCAAATTTTTTAGATTGAAAATTCATCTTTTTTGGTAGAAAAGTTTTCGGTTGAAAATTCAACTGTCTTTTAAAAAAGTCATCTTTTTGGATTGAAATTTTTTTTATATATTTAAAAATTCACATTTTTTGGTAGAAAAGTTGTTGGTTAAAAATTCAACTGTCTTCCAAAAAATTCGGCTTTTTGGATTGAAAATTCATTCTTTTTAGGATGAAATTTCATCTTTTTAGAATTAAAATATCATTTTCTTTGGATTGAAAATTCATCCTTTCTAGATTGAAAATTCATCTTTTTTGTGTTGAAATTTCATTTTCCTTTGAATTGAAAATTGATCTGCTTTAGATTGAAAATTTATCTTTGTTGGATTGAAAATTCCTCTTTTTCGGTAAAAAATTTCTTTGATGACAATTCTGTTGAAAAACCTGTCTTCCAAAAAATTCGTCTATTTGGATTGAAAATTCATTTCTTTGGGTTGAAACTTCATCTGCTTGAAATTGGAATTTCATCTTTTTTAGATCTAAAATTCATCTTCTTTAGACTCAAAATTCATTTTTTTAAATTGAAATTTAATTTTTTTAATGAAAAATTCTTCTTTGTTGGGTTGAAAATTTGTCTTTTTTGGTAGAAAAGTTTTTGGTTGAAAATTCAACATTTTTAAAGAAGTCGTCTGTTTGGATAGAAAATTGATCTCTTTAAGATTAAAAATTAATCTTTTTTGGATTGAAATTTTATTTATTTTTTTAAAAATTGAAAATCCATCTTTTCTCGGTTGAAAATTCAACTGTCTTTAGAAAAGGTCGTATTTTTTTATTGAAAAGTCATCTTTTTTTGGTTAAATATTTAACTACTTTATGAAAAATTTGTGTTTTTGGATTAAAAATTAATTTTTTTTATATTTAAATTTCGTCTATTTTTAATTAAAATTTTATTTCTTTTTTTATTAACAATTCATATTTTTTAGTTTGAAAATTCATTTTCTTTTAGGTTGAAAATTCTTTCTTTTTTGGTAGAGATGTTCTTGGTTAAATATTCAAATACTTTCTGAAAATTTTGTCTTTTTGGATTAAAAATTATTTTTTTTTTTATATTGAAATTTGTCTTTTTTGGATTGAAATTTCATTAATTTTTTTATTGACAATTCATATTTTTTAGAATGAAAATTCATCTTTTTTAGATTAAAAATTCATCTTTTTTGGTAGAAAAATTTTTCGTTGAAAATTCAACTGTCTTCTAAAAATGTCGCTTTTTGGTTTGAAGATTCGACTATTTGCCTGAAAACCCATATTTCTTTGTTGAAAATCCATTTGGTAAATTAATAAGATGTACAAGTTTCAAAAAATTTGTCAAAGTAGCAAAACGTAGCCCCAGCGCAAATCACATAAAATAAATTCCTTTGTTACCGGCAACCGGTAAGATTGAGCCACCAGGCGGCAGCATAAATTCATCAACAAAATGAACAAAATTTCTGACAAGTCGAGATGTCGATCAACATGTCAACTGGCACACCTTCTAGTCCTCGATCAATGTAAGTAAAATTGTCTCTCATCAATACTAAAAACAAAAAATTTTATGTTCGGCCGATTTTGAAAAGTTTAAGAATTTACGATATTTTCATTGAATCTAATAAATTGTGTTTTACATGAATTGAAACCTATTTCTCGTATCTAAGAGGTTATGTCTTCTGAAATTTCACTCCAACTCCAAATTCTCGTAACTGACCGCACTGCGCATGCGTCGCGCCGACATCCTTATTGGCTCTCTTACGCGCGCTTTTTTGAAATTGTTAAATAGAAGATCAATTATATATAATAACTAACCATTGTAAAATGAAGAAAGATAATTATTTGCCCCCTAAATAGACTTTTAAAGTAATAAATGAAATAATCGTATGATATTATTTCTTAAAAAATTAATAAATTTATTTTCATATTTTAATATTTCAAATCAGCGCGCGAAGAGTAGCCAATGAGGCTGCCGGTGCTACGCATGCACAGTATGATAATAAAATGAATGTACCAAGGTCTGTTTTTCAATCGAAAAATTGGATTATTTTTGAAAATTGTTTTTAGTTTGAAAATTGCTGCTGGGGCAGTGGTCTGCGATGAAAGTATACTCAAAGGAGATATTACAATTGGTCCAAGGACTGTTGTACATCCCAAGGCTATTATTTTAGCAGAATCAGGTCCCATCATTATTGGCGAAGGAAATATCGTCGAAGAAATGGCAACTATTATTAACAGGTAAAATTGCAGTTGCTGAACTTTCTTCGTAATTTTTTTTTTATTTTGAAAGGAGCGGAGCAAAATGTTGAAATTGGAATATTTTGTATTTTTATCAATATTACAGGTTGCCGGAAGATGCTCCGAAACTCACTACAGTACCAGTTCAAATTATTGGAAATTATAACGTTTTCGAAGTGGACAGTACTTGCGAAGCATATAAAGTTGGGGACAACAATATTCTTGAAACGAAGGGTACAGAATTAAATCCAATCCTGTAAAAAAGGATTCCATTGAAATCGATTGAATGCAATTCGGATTTTAAGCTTTGAATGCCTCAGACTCGCCACACTCTTGACATTTGACATTTTTTGTTCATAATTTTTTCCCAAATTTGCAACTAAATAGTTAAATTTTTAACAAAAATTATTAATTTTCGGCTCAGATGATTAATTTTCTACCAAAAAGATGAATTCTCAACAAATTACGTAAATTTTCAACCAAACAATTGAATTTTAAAACTAGAATTGATCAATTTTTAACCAAAAATGAAATAGTTGAATTTGTATTACAAACATATAATTTTCAATCAAAAGTAAACTAATTTTCTACGAAACATTTAACTTTTTTACCCAAAAAATTGATTTTCTACCCAAAAAGACAAATTGTCAACAAAATATATGTTTTCTACTAAATAGTTGAATTTTGAACCATGAAGATTAAATTTCTATCAGAAAAAAGCGAATTGTCAAGAAAATACATCAATTTTAAACCAAATAGTTGAATTTTCTACCTGAAAAAAACGAATTTTGAACAAACTACATCGATTTTAAACCAAATAGTGGAATTTTGTAGCAAAAAAAGACTAATTTTCAACAAGACTTGAATCCACGACTAAAGCAGATTAATTTCCAACCATACAGTTCCATTTTGAACAACAAAAAACTGATTTTCTAACAAAAAAATACGAATTTTCAACCAAATATATATATTTTCTACCGAATGGTTGAATTTCTCAACATTTTTGACCGAATAATAGAATTTTGAAACTGAAAAGAAAATTTTTAACCAAAAATGGATTAACTAGATACATTTTGATTAAGAAGAATTATTTTTTCAATAAAAAAAACTCTACAAAACAGTTTAATTTTATACCAAACTGTGGAATTTTCAAGACAAAAACATAAATTTCAATCAAAATGTGAATTTTTACAATAGAACTTACGAATGTATAACCAAAAATGGAATAGTTAAATTTTCATTTAAAAAGGAAATTAATTTTCAACAAAAAGTAAATTAA
This sequence comes from Andricus quercuspetiolicola, assembly GCA_035222095.1. Taxonomy (NCBI): domain Eukaryota; kingdom Metazoa; phylum Arthropoda; class Insecta; order Hymenoptera; family Cynipidae; genus Andricus; species Andricus quercuspetiolicola. The sequence goes on along the minus strand of JAWWEA010000021.1, from coordinate 77,166,745 downwards.
TATCCTACAAAACAGTTAAATTTTTTACCAATTTGTTGAATTTTCCACCAGAAAATACTAATATTCCAAAAAAAAATGTAAAAGTTGATATTTAAACCAAAAAAGATTTCAATTTCAAACAAAAAACAGTTTAATATAAAAAAAAAGAAATTTTCAACAAAATACTAGAATCCTCAACTAAAACAGATTAATTGTCCACCATACAGTTGCATTTTTAATCAAAAAATTGATTTTCTACAAAAAATGTACAAAATGTATTTGATACTTTTTTTGAGCGATGATAAAATATGAACTTTCGACTAAGAAGTTTAATTTTCTACCAAAAATATGAATTCTCAACAAATTACGTAAATTTTCAATCTAGCAATTGAATTTTAAAACTTGAATTGATCAATTTTTAACCAAAAATGAAATAGTTAAATTTTGATTACAAAAATATTATTTTCAATCGAAAGTAAACGAATTTTCTACGAAACATTCAACTTTTTTACCCAAAAAATTTATTTTCTATCAGAAAAGACGAATTTTCAACAAAATACATCAATTTTAAACCAAATAGTTGAATTTTCTACCAAAAATACGAATTTTCAACAAAATATATATATTTTCTACCGAATGGTTAAATTTTCAACCAAGAAGATCAAATTTCTACCAGAAATGACGAATTTTCCACAAATCACATAAATTTTAAACTGTATAGTTTCAACAATGGATATGATGTTAGTACCATTTTCGTTGAAATAATTTATAGTTTATGTTTTTTTCGTTTCTCAACATTTTTAACTAAATAATAGAATTTTGAAACTGAAAAAGATCATTTTTAACCAAAAATGGATTAATTAGATACATTTTGATTAAGAAGAATTATTTTTTGAATAAAAAAATACTTTCTACAAAACAGTTTAATTTTATACTAAATAATTGAATTTTATACCAAATTGTGGAATTTTCAAGACAAAATATAAATTGTCAATCAAAAAGTTGATTGTTTAAAATAGAACTTACCAATGTTTAACCAAAAATGGAATAGCTAAATTTTTATTTAAAAAAGTAATTAATTTTCAACAAAAAGTAAATTAATTTCCTACAAAATAGTTAAATTTTTGACCAATTTTTTGAAATTTCCACCAAAAAATACTAACTTTTCAAAAAAGAATGTAAAAGTTGATATTTAAACCACAAAAGATTTTTATTTCAAACAAAAAACAGTTTAATATAAAAAAAACGAATTTTCAACAAAATAGTTGAATCTTCAACTAAAACAGATTAATTTTCAACCATACAGTTGCATTTTTAACCAAAAAATTGATTTTCTACAAAAAAAGTACAAAATTTATTTGACACTTCTTTCGAGCGATGACAAAATATGAACTTTCGACTAAGAAGTTTAATTTTCTACCAAAAATATTAATTTTCAACTAAACAGTTGAATTTTGAAACTAAAAATGTTCAATTTTTAACCAAAAATAATTTTCATTTAAAAAATATTAATTTTTAATAAAAAGTAAATGAATTCTCTACAAAACAGTTGAATTTTTTACCAAATTGTTGAATTTTCAAGCCAAACAGATAAATTCTCTACAAAATAGTTGAATTTTTAACCCGAAAATACTCATTTTCACCACAAAGTGGAATAGTTAATACTTAAAGCAAAATAGATTTTAATTTTAACTAAAAAAAGGTTTAATATAACCAAAAAAGATGAATTTTCAATCATACAGTTGCATTTAAAACTAAAAAAAAATTGATTTTCTACCAAAACGAAGAATTGTCAACAATTTACATAAATTTATAACCAAACCGTTGAATTTTTAAATTAAAAATAATCATTTTTTAACCAAAAATGGAATAGTCAAATTTTCATTGAAAAAAAATTATTTTCAATAAAAAGTAAAGGAATTTTCTATGAAACAGTTGAATTTTTTACCAAATTGTTGAATTTTCAACCAAGAGGATTTAATTTCTACCAGAATAGATGAACTCTCAACAAATTACATGAATTTTTTAACTAGAAATAGTTATCAATTTTTAACTAAAAATATTTTTCATTCAAAAAAACTTAATTTTCAACATCAAAATATTAATTTTGATCAAAAAATGTAATTGTTGACATTTAAACCAAATAATATTTTAATTTAAAATAAAAAAACAGTTTAATATAATCAAAAAATACGAATTGTTCACAAAATATACATATATTTTTTAACAAATAGCTAAATTTCCAACCAAGAAGATTAATTTTCTACCATAAAAGACTAATTTTCAACAATTAAAGATAAATTCTCAATAAATTACACAAATTTTCAGCCAAACAATTGAATTTTTAAACTAGAATCGATCAATTTTTAACCAAAACTGAAATAGTTCAATTTTCATTTAAAAAATTATTTTCAATAAAGAGTAAACGAATTTTCTACCAAATGGTTGAATTTTCAAGCAAGAAGATTAATTTTCTATCAGAAAATACGAATTTAAAAAAAAAATACATCGATTTTAAACCAGATAGTTGAACTTTCTAGCAAAAAGACGAATTTTCGACAAAATACTTGAATCCTCAACTAGAACAGATTAATTTTCAACGATAATGTTTTATTTTTAAACATAAAAAACTCATTTTTCTACCAACTGGTTGAATTTCTAACCAAGAAGATCAAATTTCTACCAAAAATGAAGAATTTTCCACAAATTACTACAATACTCAACTAAAACAGATTAATTTTCAACCATGCAGTTGCATTTTTAGCCAAAAAGATTAATATTTTTTCCAAAAAGATGAATTGTCAACAAAATACATCGATTTCAGACCAAATAGTTGTAGTTTCTATCAATAAAGACGAACTTTTGAACAAAAAGATGAATTCGCGACAAATTACACAAATATTCAACCAAACAATTGAATTTTTAAACTAGAATTAATCAATTTTTAAAGAAAATGAAATATTCAAATTTTCGTTTAAAAAATTATTTTCAATAAAAAGTAAACGAATTTTCTACGAAACATTTGAATTTTTTACCGAAAAAATTGATTTTCTATCAAAAAAGATAAATTGTCAACAAAATACATATATTTTCTACCAAATAGTTGAATTTTCAACCATGAAGATCAAATTTCTACCAGAAATGATGAATTTTCAACAAAACACATCAATTTTAAAACAAATAATTGGATTTTCTACCAGAAAAAAACGAATTTTTAACAAAAGACATCGATTTTAAACCAAATAGTTGAATTTTCTACCAAAAAAGACGAATTTTCGACAAAACACTTGAATCCTTAAATAAAACAGATTAATTTTCAACCATACAGTTCCATTTTTAA
>JAWWEA010000021.1:75526689-75539328 GCA_035222095.1 Andricus quercuspetiolicola | reverse complement strand
TCAAAGAAAGCATACAATATTAGCAATGTTATAAATATATAAAAATGTTTGGATTACCTTTCATATTTGGAAAATGTAATAATCTATTGGATTACGTTTCCTATTTTGGAAATGCGATAATCTAAATAGATTGGTTCTGAATCACCCACAAATATAATACATATACATTTGATACAATAGTGTTGAACATAATGTAGAAAAGTTCACATTTTGAACAAAGTCGAATGCGAAACACGAGATACGTGATAAAAATGTGTTCGTGTCCGAAAGAACTTCAACAAAAGAGAATTTAAAATCAACAAATTACAGTTGTCGATGATATGACTTTTAATGTTGAATGATCTGTGCTCAAATGTGGGGAAAATACAAAAGCCGAGCGTAAAGCGCGAGGTAAGTCCATTATGGAGCGCGAAGCGCGAGAACCAACAGCCGCGCGCGACGAGAATGTGCCCGCGCAGCGGGTAGATTTTTTATTTATTTTATAAGTTCCGAATCTTAGAATTTCAATTCAAATTATAGAGAAAATTGATCCTTGCTTTGGTGGAAAGATGGAAAGTGAACAAAAAGAAGCCTCTACTTCAAATGAGCCAGCAGATAATTTTAATATTTCTATAATTAAAAATTTAATTCAGTACTTACTTGAAGGAAAACTATTCAATTAAAAGTTAGTTAAATGTTTTACTTATTTAATATAATAATACGGTAAACTTATTACTCTTGTTTTATTATGATAGGGTAAACCACCTTATAATAGATAATGCTTTTATGTAGATAATCTTCATTAACTTGAAAACTGTCCAAAAAAGTTCATTTTTTTAAATATAATATTTCAGCAAGGATAATATATTTCTGATGAAGTTTCATTGAAGTATTAGATTAATGAATGATAAATGAAACATTTTTATGACATTTTTAGGCATTAGAATCAAAGTTTGAAGGTTAGCGAATAATATTTATTGATACAAAGAATTCTTTTTTATCATTTATAAATATTTTTAAACATTTTATTTGAAATAACATTTTCCAACAGTAAATAATCGAACATGGATCATGAAGTTTTTAAACTTAGGTTTTTGTAAATAATAAACCCAAAAACAGTGTAAATTTGTAATTAACCGACCGAAACTTTCATTCTATTTCATTACTGCCAATTAAACAAAATAATTTTGATCTAATCGTTAACGCAATTTCAGTTATTATATGGTTTCGACCAAATCTAGACATATCAGATCAAAGTTTAGCAAAAAAGAATTTTTTTTGTCACTAGGAAAAGATATCATTTTTAGGACTAAGATATGTAAAAATTTTGCACTTTTCTGTCATGATAAGACCAGTTAAATGGTATGAAAATTAAACATCTCGTACCATTCGTACCAATTTCATGGAATACCAGAGAGAAATAAAATGTAAAAAATGTAAACTTATAAGATTTTTGTAAAATAATTATGATTTCAACTGTTATTTACTCAATAAAGTGATTTTCATTTTAAGAATACTGATGATAAATTATAATCACAGAGCGATTCTCCTCAAGTTCAAGACAAACTGTCTATTGTTAAACTCTTTCAATCCTTTCTGCCTGATAAAATTGATCTTGACGAATTTAAAGCCTGGCGAATTGGGAAATTTTCTCAGACTCTTCCAAAGTCCAGGCCTGTCAAAGTGAACTTCACAACACCACTTTCTGATATGCTAAACCGGAAGGCTTTTGTGGATGCGAAACTGACCCAGCAATGACCGGATCATTTAATGGACCTGAGTATCTCAATCGATAGAACACAGTTACAGCAGGAGGAATACCGAAGAGCCAAGAAAGAACTCGATGTCAAAATCACACTATCAACTTCGCACATCAACCCGCGTCAACGCAACAATTAAACCAGGTACACCTGTCATTATTCTATCAGAACACTCGTGGCCTCAATACAAAACTTAATTTACTTCACAATTTCCCTGATATTGAACATTATGATTTCATAATTGCCACCGAATCTTGGTTGAAGCCCACCCGTCCGAACAATCATATTTTTTATGGGAACCAATTAGACGTTTTCAGAGATGATCGGATTGGCCAAAGAGGGGGTGGAGTATTTGTAGGAGTGCAACCATATCTAAATGCTTCTATTCTTAACTTAGCACACATTTTGGACTTTGAATTTAATATTAACATCGTTTGCATCAAAGTAATGAAAAAAACTATACCGCTAATCTTACTCGCAATCTATTGTCCGCCAAATATCACTATTTTGTAACTTTCTATTTTTCTTGACAACCTACAAGACCTCCATGACCTTCAATGCCCTAATATTGTGATTATTGGCGATTTCAACGCATCTAAATTTATAGATTTCACCCTTGGTACCTTATATGATAAAAAGTCAGCCCTGTTCCTCAATATTATAAAATCCTTTGACCTTGTAGACAGAAATTCTGCCTTAAATAAGAATAACTTATGCCTAGACATTGCTTTCACGAATTTTTAATGCCACATTACTAAAGCTGTTATTCCTTTAGTCCCTGAAGATGCTTTTCATCCCGCTCGATCTCTTGAAAGTACCCTTAACGCCACCTCCCTCTCAGTGCTTACTAATGCTGTGATTGAACAATCCCATCCCAGACTTAATTTTAAGAAAGCTGATTTCTCAGCATTGTATTTAAGCCTTGCTAATATTGACTGGTCTTTCTTAAAGATCTCTGGTGATGTAAAGGAGGCTTACTTCTTCTTCTACTTTCGTTTTACTTGAACTGATAAGGGTCTGTGTCCCCATTTACAAGCCTAATAATTCACAGCATAATAAATACTCACCATGGTTCTCGAAATCCCTTATAAATGATATATCTATTAAAAATAACCTACTTAAAAGGAGTAAGCATGGATACCCATCTTATTACACGGATAGAATAAAAACTTTATCTGATACTATTCGTAGATCGATAAAGCGAGATCACCTCCGCTACATCAGTGTCAATGAGAAGGACTTGAAAAATAATCCAAAAAATTTCTGGAAATTTGTTAATCACAATAATTTTTCCACTCAACAACCTATGATTATGTACAGCGGCGCGAAGGTTCTGAACGACCCAATCTCTATTGCGAATGAATTTGCTGATATTTTTTCCAATGTTTTTCAAGTCTCTGAAACACTGGAGGTTACCCTACCTTTACCTTTTGTTCAAATTTTTTCGCTGGAAACTCCTTCTTCTTATCAATTAATGATGTAATAGCTGCAGCTAAGACTCTCAAACCTTCACACACAGCAGGCATTGACCAAATCCCTAGTTTTTTCGTCAAAGATTGCGCTACTGTGTTATCAGAACCGCTGACAACGATATTTAACATCTCACTCAAAACAGGGTTGTTTCCAGTTGCTTGGAAGTCTTCTAAGATCGTTCCTGTATTTAAAGCTGGAAACAAATTGGATATAGCCAACTACCGTCCTGTGGCCATAATTCCCAACTTTGCAAAAGTTTTTGAGTTCTCTATAGCCCCCTTGATCCGTTCAGCTTTTAAACCCATCCTAGATGATGAACAACACGGTTGTGTTCAAAGGCGGTCTACGGTCACCAACCTTATGTGCTTTACGCAATATGTAAATGATGCTCTACGAAAATGTTACCAGGTGGACGTTGTCTATACTGATTTCTCTAAAGCCTTTGACAGGATCGATCACGCAATTCTTGAATCAAAATTGAACAATATGGATATCCCAAGTAATGTAGTACAATTGCTGCTCAATTATCTGTCAAATAGGCCTAATCATGTAATGTATAGAGGATGCTCGTCAAAAACTTTCCATTCCACGTCAGGGGTCCCTCAAGGCTCTGCCCTTGGCTCACCAATTTTTAACATTTATGTAAATGACGTTAACCAATTTATAAATTCTAATATCCTAAAATACGCAGATGATATGAAGTTTTTTAGAACTATTATGAGCCAATTAGACCATGAGGCCCTCCAGTCTGATCTAGATAACCTTTTCCAATGGTGTAATAAAAATAAATTGCCATTAAATACTAAAAAATGTCGTATCATGACCTTTTCAAGATCAGTCAGCCCAATTTTTTATGACTACAATATTGATAGTACCCCGCTGGAAAGGGTTTTTTCTATCCGCGACCTAGGTCTGTTATACGACCCTAAACTTCTATTTACAGATCAGATTCAAGATATGGTATCCTCTGCCTCGAGGGCGCTGGGCTTTATAATTCGATCTAGTAAACTTTTCAATGACACTTTTACTATAAATATGCTCTATAACGCTATGGTAAGGTCAAGATTAGAATATTGTTCCATAATTTGGAATCCAATTCATGCAAAGTACGCAACTCAAATTGAGAACATTCAAAAAAGATTCCTTAAGTACATAACCTTCAAGCGAGATAGAAACTACCCCCCTCGAGGCTCGGACTACCTTGCTATGTGTGCAAGCTTTGATTTCTTGACGTTAGCCGAGCGTCGTATTCTAGCCGCTTGCCTTTATATGTTTAAAATTCTGCGATCTGAAGTAGACGTACCAGCTATCTTACAACAAATAATGTTTAAAATTCCTAGATCCGCTACACGTTTTTATGAGCCTTTCTATGTACCCGCAATCAAAAATGTTATCTCTCAGAGGGCACCAATTTATTATATCTGTGATAATATAAATAGTATTATTTCCAACTCTACGAATGATTTGCACCTTTTTTTTTGTTAATGAATCAGAATTCATAAGTTGCGTTAACTCATATTTAATTCAGTCAAGAAACCTGTCATAAATTTTTCTTTCTTTCTTAGTATTATTGTTTAAAAATTTTTTCCAAGCAATGACCTTATACTACAATAACAAAATATAAACAAGAAAAAACCTAGATAATATGAGAGACGTTATTATGAGCTGATCCTACGCAACTGCATCCAAAAACTTTATCACTCAGACCGATTTAATTAATTTAAATCATTGTATGTGTACCAACATGAATAGCTCCGTGTACAACCCTACGATCATTTTTACTAGCGATTTTGTTAACATTGCAGTATTTTATATGATGCGTTATCTCTTATTCATTTCAGATCAGAAATTGAGTTATACTCTTTTCTTTTATTTTCGAGTTTCTACTTTTTACCTTTCTTTCTAAAGTGACGACCTTACACTATATGAATGTTCAGTCATTTTTTCCAATCCTGAAAACTGTTTGTTTTATTTGCTTTGTCTTAATGCCTACGCTTTTCACATGTATTCGCCGCGACCATCGCTATGTATATGCATTAGCAGTACTTTTATTTTTCCTTATAAGGCGTTTTCCTGTCTGCAGATCATGTTACCAACTAAATGACCTTTTCAGGTCGCGGGGAATGAAACGCTTAAATAAATAAATAAATAATAAATACTCGAATGTATTGAAAAATTCCGAAAAATGTCATGTTCATTTCTCTCTAGAGGAGAGAATTTATTTTCCTTTAAATGTGACTCAATGCCAAGTTTAAAGACACGTAAAGATTATTTTTTTCTTGGCAATGAGACCTCCGAGGCCACTTATCTTTTTAAGTATCATGTTAAATGGGTAGTGTGTCGGCTCACCGATATTATTCTATTATAATGATAACAAATATCAAAACTGTGATATAAAAGTTACTTTTTTTTAATTTCAAATTTCCGTAATTACAAATTTAGTGAATTTTATAATTCCGTGAATTTGAAATTTCTTATTTTTTCTAGTTTCATCAACTTTTACTTCCAGATCACTTGAATATCGCTCCTAAGAATTTTGGTGGTTTTATGTTTTTCGGCAGTTTGAAATTTCGGAAATTTTCCAGTTCGGTAATTATATTTTCGGTATTTTTGAACATATTGGATTTTTTTGCGGCAAAATTATGTCATTCCATTTAATCTTAGCTTTTTTGTGACAAAAATTTGTGAGCGTTTGAAGAAAGAATTAATATTTTTAAACATTTATAATACATTAAAAGAAAATAAGATTTTCTAGGATAGTTGAGCGAGGCCGAAACTCACAGGATATATCACTAAAAATTTTTTTGTTTCTTTATAGAATTTGAGAGAGTGCTTTGGTACTGAAATTTAAATTATGTTAATTTGTTTTTGAAATGTGACTATCTAAAAAAATTTTGGTAATTTTTTCACAATTGACTTAAATATTCAAGCACCCTATAGTAAGCCAGACTGAATTTAGAATTTAATTTTGTAACATAATTCTATCGAACTTATTTGTGAATTTTGCATATACTTCCTGATTATTTTGATTTATTTATTTATTTATGTGTATTTTTCTAAGTTTGGAGTCTATATGAAATTCAGATATTATTTTCAATTAAGTTTCAAAAAAAAACATTTAAAAATTCTTATTATATTTCAAAGACGCTTGGGCAAAATAAGAAGTCAATGAAAATTATTTTAATGTCAATCAGTGCCAACTTATTCTGTATTACAGTGAAGTCAAGAAAATTGATTAAAGTGAATGGAAATACCAAAAAAGTTTATTTTCACGATTTTTATAAATTTCGAAGTTTCGGCAAGGTACAAAATATTAGAATGGTATTATCGCTACATATTTTCTTGCTGTAAAATATTTTTTATTATAAATTAAATCTCGTAAAAAATGATGCGGTCTTCAAATAAAAATTATATCGCTTTCAGTACTTTGCGACTTTTATTACAGCATAATTTTTTTCAATAACTTAGAAAAATATTATTCATTTCAATTTTCGAAATATTGATTTTTTATGCGCTCTATAGCTCACAAACCATTTTTCACCCCTTCTTTGTTAATTTTAGATCATTTATCATTGGAAATAATTCAGTGAAATATGAAAATGCATCTCATTGAATTTCCTTACAATTAGCATGCATAAATTAGACACAAAATATCTGTAATTTGCCAGAATACTAAAATCGCACATTGTAAACTAGGGCGGGGTGAAAATTCTAAAATTATTCGAATCGTTTGCGCTCAGAGATAAAGGTTTGTGGCTCAACATCCGTAAAGGAATTTTTTTTTGTAATCGAGTAATATCTTCTATCTTCTATTTTTAGTCGAACAGTCAAATTTTTCATAATTGAACAAAAATATCGCATTGGTTCACAATTGGTGGGGAATGTTTTCTTTTTTAAATTTTTTAATCATTTTCTGGGATCTGAAGAAAATGTTTTTACTCTCCTGAAACCTTTACAAGTTTTAAATTATTTTCGAGTCCTTTCAGACCTTCTGAATTCTCTCCTTTTTTAAATTCTATACTCTCCTAACCTAACTGCTTTTTCTCTAAATTTTAGCACTGAAATTTTTTTTATTCTTACAGAAAAATTGACGAAGACATTTCAAATATTTTTAAATCTCTCTCAATTTTCTCTTGGAATTCGTATTTCAAAATAAAAAAATCATTTGAACTTTGTCCATGAATCAAAATTTCATAATGATTCAAAAATATTAATGGATTCTTAAAAAATATGAATGGTTTAAAACACCTCATCAAATCTTCACAAAATTCTAAGTTATTTTTGAATGTAGCAAAACTTATAAACCTCCTAAGTATCTTTTAAAATTATTAAGCAGCTTATTATGTAGGTCTAAACGTTCAGACTTGGCTTATTATTTAACAGGATTTATTTTAATTTTTATTATCGATTATTTCTTGAACAAATCTACTCCCGCCCAGTTATAATTTTATTAAAATTTTTCTTCATAAATAATTTTTGTAAATAAGAAAATAATATTATATATACAAAATTACAAAAATATGAAGTAAAATTTTATTTAAATTTTCCAATATTCACCGAAGTAGTGAGTTTGATATTTTTCCAAGTAGCTGCTTCGAAATTCTGCTTATCTTTCTAAAAACATTCAGCATGCAATAAAACGATACGTACGCCTCTAAAAAATGTGCTTCAAAAATTTTGTTTTTGTTGAAAATTTTTTTCGTTTTGTCTTCTTTGGTCGAAAATTATTCTTCTTAATTGAAAATTGATCTTTTTGGTTGTCAATTAATTTGTTTGGTTCAAAAATCATGTTTTTTCTTGAAAATTTTCTTTCTCTTGATTAAATGTTAATTCTTTTACTAAAAATTCAACTATTCAATTTTTTATCGAAGATCTATCTTTTTGTATACACAAAGTGTCGAAAGACAGAAAGTGCAGTTTTCAATGTCACTTGATTTTGTTTTATAAGACAATCATCTAAATACAGACTTCATATTCTTTTCCCTATTCTCCTCTTTGCTCCTTTTTTTTAAGAATTCCTCTTTCACGCTTGTTTTTAGGAAACTTCCCTCTTTCTCGTCTTTTCACTTAAATGCTATTATATTTTTGGTTCAAAATTCACCTCTTTTGGTTAGAAATTCTACTATTTCATTAAAAATAATTTGTCTATTTTGTTGTAAGTTCGATTTTTTGAGGATAAAAATTAATTTCTTCAACTGTGGATTTATCTATTATATGTTTAGTTGAGAACTGTCCATTTTAGTTGAAGATTTGCCTATTAACATTTCAATTGGAAATTCTTCTTTTTTATTTGAAAATTCAACTATTTAGTTGAAAGTTGAACTAATTTGTTAAACATTTATTTTATTGTTTGAAGATTTGATTATCTTCTTGAAAATAATTTTTTTCAACTGAATGTTTAACTATACATTTCAGGTTGTAAATTTCTCTTTTCTAATTACAAATGCAACAATTTGATTGGAAATTCATGTATATAAAAATTATTTTCTTCAGATTTAGGGAAAATTAAAAATGATTTTTTTATTCAAAAATTTATTGTAAGAGAATATTTGAAAATTTTTGAAAAAATTTCTAAGTTGTGAAGAAAGAATCATAATGATTGTAAGGTAATTATTTAGCTTATGTAAAATTGAAAAAATATAGGAAGGATTTGAATCATTTTGAAAGATATTCACCTAGAAGGTTTCAATGTTTTAAAAAAATTTGAAAATAATTAGAAATTGGAGAACGCCTCAACAATGTTTTAAGAAAATGTAAATTTTTGAAAATTTAGGAAAAAAAATCACAAGTTCAGAGTTTTGAAGATTTCGAAAAAAGAAGCTTTACAGATGTTTTAAAAGATTTCAAGAGAATGAAAAAATTGTCTTTACATTCCTAGGAAAATTTTAAATGATTTTCTATTTTAGGAAATTCATTTTAAAAGAATATCAGGAACAAATTTTAAACATTTGAAAACATTTCCAAAATTCTCAAAAAAGAATCTGAAATATTTTAAGGCAATTTTTCAGAATTTCAAAAAATTTTAGGATAAACTAATATAATCTCAAAAGATACTTTCGAAGTTTAAAAGTTTTTGCGAGATAAAAAATATTTTGAGACTTAAAAAGATTTGCAAAACTTTATAAAATATTTTTTAATATCTTCAAAACTTCCAAAAATCAAATTTTTTCCAATATTCTGTAAAATTCTGTAAAATGAAAAAGCAAAATTTTGAACCTTTTCTAGATTCTTTTTCGACATATTTCAAAGTTTTAACTGTAATAAGAGGAAATTCTTATTTTCTTTATTTCCGGCTCACTCCTACCTCGCCATTTATTCTACTTTTTGAGTTTTCTTACAATAAACTCAATAGAGTAGCAGACCATGAAAGGCTGAATTCCCCAAAATTGATCGGCTATAATCAGTTATACGGACTGTAGGATATGGATATGGAAAGTGCGTACTAATTAGATTCTGGAACAATGGCCTACAGGGTCTTCCTGAGTTTAAATGAGGGATTTGAACTCTAAATGGCCTTAAATAATCCAAATATCTCTTAAGACAAAATAATTTCTTCCAGAACAAACTGATATACTGTTGAATTTGTTTGAATAAATTGGTTATAATAATTAAATACAATTTATAAAGGAATGCATGTAATTTCCTAAGTCTTTCTGCATTATTTCTGGCCAACAATTACTTTATTCAAGGGCTTCCATTTAGAAATAAAAAAAGTCATGTCGCTGAAATTAACTATTTTGCCGCTGTATTTGCAAAAGTATTGTTGGACCCAAGAACAAATACAAAAATGCGCTTTCTTACGTTTATAAGGAATTTATTGCATAGCATTTTGAAAATTTTATAAGGAACATTACGCTGCAAACGCGATGCTTGGGGGTGTCAATCACATTTTTCTCACAAACCTTACGTGATGGGCAATTTTCGCTGCCAAATTCGCATTTAGCGCATGAGAAACTAAGAAAAACAATTCCTTCTTCTTATAAATAAACGAATGCATGCAGGCTTGTGATTATTAACTACTATTCAGAATGAATGTTCATAAATAGATTTTTAACTACACTAAAATTTTTTCAAGTACCGATGTAACAATTTACGGCCTGCATGCTAAATAGTTTCAATAATTTAATTTGTGAGATTTATCCAAAAACTACTTTGATATAAGCATAAACGGGATTTGGATAGGCTTAGCGTATCAAAATGATTTGGATAAAGTTTTTGAAAGTGTGCAAAAGCTGTATGTAAATTGTAAGAAATGTTTGAACAATTTTTGCGAGATTTTTCTTTGCAATTTGGAAAACGTCTAAAATGAAATTTTGTAAAAGGAGTATTTCAAACTGACTTGGTCAGGATTAGCTGGGGAACATAACATATGGAAAGCTGTTAAAATTGTGCGAAACTCATTTCAATATTTTAAAAAATTTTCAAAGAATTAAAAAAAAATTGCAGGCATTTAAAAATTTTTAAAAACAAAATTCCGCAAATAATTGTTTTAAACTGACTTTGGCAAGGCCTGTAGCGTGTGAAAATGGTTCAAAATACTATTTTTGAAAATGTGCAAATGTTGTCAGTATATTCGAGGAATTGTTTGAAAATTTTCTTGAGATTTTTTTTGATATTGAAAAATGTTGGAAATAAAATTCTCCAGAAAAAGTACCATCTGAAATGCACATTTTTGTAGAAGACACTTAACCCCTAAAGTTAATAATTTTCAAGATAACAAAAATTTGACTGGGGTCATTTCATCGCGTTATGCAAGTCATTTTTGACGAAGAAAATTAGTTTTGGAGAAAAAATTCCTACAAAAAACTATAGTTACGTATATTTTGAAATACAGGGTAAAAAAGATTATTCATGAATCATTAACTTGTAAATTCTGCTTTTTTTAAGACATCCTCCCCTTTTATAGTATGATAAATTATTAGGAGAGGCCAGAGCACGTAATAAGCATAATTATCATTTTCAGCAAAATATTTGTAATGCACAGATTTTTTTAAATGTAAGTTATTCTATACAATCTCAGGACGGCGACAGACTAATGCACATGTAAAAAAATGTGAAAAAGTGACTAATTTAGGCTGAAAAGTGCGTATAACAAAAAAAGGTGACTTTCTCTTTACACAAGAAGAGGGCCTGTAATGTCAATACGAACACTTATCTACTCAAAAATTTCGATTACATTACTGCTGTACAAGTTAAAAAGACACCTATGGTGAAGTCCACCTCAAGCGTGTCAAGATTTTTCATCTTGGAAAGGGATTTGGCTGTAACTCGGCGTATACAGTTCTATATTAGTGTAGAAAAATAGCCGGAAATATTTTTTGGAAATTCAAAAAAATGACAGAGATATGGGACTTTGAAATTTTTGGTACCTTTTTTTGATAGTTCTATATCTTTGTTTCTAATTAAATGATTTAATTTTTCAAGGTCTGAAATTGTTTGCAATAACATCTAAATTCAAGAAAAAAAATTACTGTAGAAAAACATTTTTTTTGACATTTTTTTGAAAACTCAAAAAACTAAAATCGCGTTTTTGAAGATACGTGTTCTTTAATTTTTTTGTCAAAAGAAGCCATACATGTACTTTACAAGTCCTGCAAGTTTTATCTTGTTGTGCGTTAAAAAATTTTACAACCATGATAATAATAGTCGTATCATGCCAGGGAAAAATGATTGCGTATTCATAACAGTAAATGCAGAAAAAGCAAACGTCCAAAAACGTTTAGTTTTATGTAACTTAAGAGAGTTATATACACTTTTTAAGGCCGATCATTATGAATAAAAAACTGGATTCTCAAAGTTCGCAGAATTAAGACCGAAAGAGTGCGTTTTGGCGGGAACAAGTGGTACACACAACGTGTGCGTTTGCATTCCCCATCAGAATGCTAAACCAATGTTTATTGGTGGGAATATAAAAGAATTAGCTAAGTCAAGTTCTCTGCCACTTCCAACCGTCAAACATTGGCTAGCCCAGTCGATTTGTAATCCTGCACAAATAGCGTTAAACGTAGATAGATCAGATTTAGAAACTGTCGTGGCACCAGTAGAAGAATTTATTAATAGTTTAAGTGAAGATATGAAACGACTTCTTCGACATGATTTTATTGCGAAACAACAAAGTATGTATATTGACAGCGTGAAATTTGATCTAAGAGTGGGTCAAATTCTGCTTCTACTAGATTTTGCTGAAAACCACACAATAGATTTACAAGATTGTTCTCAAGGTAAGCATTGGTCTAAAACACAAGTCACCGTTCATCCTTTTGTGACATACTACCGAACAATACCCGAAGGTGAATAAGGACACATCAGTTACGCTATAATATTGGATATAAAAGATCATAATACGATTTCTGTGCATCTCTATCAGAAAAAGCTAATATCCTATTTACGAGAGAAAGCGGGAATTACTGTGGACTTTGTAATATAC
>JAWWEA010000021.1:75417678-75428576 GCA_035222095.1 Andricus quercuspetiolicola | reverse complement strand
GGGACTGAACCACATTTACAAGAGTGCTACTGAGCCAAATCCATGTATTTAGATGCGGAATACCGGACCACTAATACAAGAGGGCTACTGGGCCACTTTTACAAGAGAAAGATGCATCTCTAATTTACCGATATTGAAACAATTTCACAGCTGTCACAAATTAATATTGCGCAATTGTGAGAGTTAAAATTGTCCAAACGGCTTTTCTACATGTTTCTAGAAAAAGTTTGAAAGACATTCCACATGTATTTTGATAATGATAATATTCTGAGGATTTATAATAATGCATAATTATTTAATATGTATTTGGTTTATTGGAAATGCTTGCTCAATTGACAATACTGAAACACAGTTGAATTAAAGTATTTATCAAAAGAACGGTGGTTTGTTCGATAATGGCTTCCAGTGAAAATTACATGATCAATGAAATAACAGCCATGTTTAAAAATGTTGTGGATATGAGAGGAAGATTAATACCAAGGATGATTATATGTACAGTAGTGGGGCATATTATTATATCCATGCTCAAAATTGAAGGTTTTTCTATTTATAGTGCACAAGCGGTTGTTTAAAGGGCTCTTTCATGCTATTTCATCAAAGCCTAGTCTCAATATATTATTCATGTATGTTTTAGTAAAAAAAGCGCATCTGTCTTGAAAATAATTTTTCATTATATTAAAATACAATTGTACATTAAAATCCAATTTTTTGTCAAAATCAATATTTTGTATGACCACCTTTCGCAGCCAACAAAGCTTGAATACGGCTTGATAATTTATCAAAATATACTTCGATATGTTGTATCTATTGACAAAGAACTTACCTGATGCTATTGAAAAGCTCTTTAACCTGTTTAATCCCGTAAAAGTATTGCATTACACAGTGCTAACACAATCAGTGTTACAAAAATAATAAGAAATACCCGCGTGATTCAAAACAAAGATTACTACCAATGTAGTAACAACAAATTCATAATAAGAACAAGAAAAACCTCATAAAAGTACATTTTCAGCATGGATATAATAATATGGAGGGCACCAGTCTCCTGCAGATTGATCATAAAGGTGAAAACTACTATTCAATTCTTAAAATCCCCTGAGCCAAAATATCTACAAAGGTTCCAAATATTACCATAACCTTTCAAACAAATTTGTAAAACATACTCGTCTTGGATTTTGCTGTCTTTTTAATTATCCTACGATACTGAAACTAGACAAAATTTCCCACAGTTCATCAAACTTCACGAGCCACATTTAAAAAACCAGAACTTTCAATAAAATGCGTGAAACAAACTGAATTAATTCTCAAATATATTTTTGAGTAAAGACGATGAACCCTTCGAACCAAGTACTATCGCTGTTCTTTTGAAACTGATTTTAAGAAAACACAATAGTAGTAGTAATAGAATACTCATCTTGGATTTTGCTGTCTTCTTAATTATCCTACAATAAAGAAAGTGGCAAAATTTCCCACAGTTCATAAAACTTGACGAGAACCATTTTAAAACACGGAACTTTGAATAAAATGGGTGGAATAAACTGAATTAATTCTTAAATACATATTTTTGAGTAAAGACGATGCATGCTTGGAACCCGCTTCTGTCGGTTTAAATCAGGAAACACGAACCCGAAATGATCTTCTGTTTCCACTACAATTTATTCCGTTATAAACCAATTTTTTAAAGAATTGAAAAAAAAAAATTTTGTAACTTGTGCGCATCAGCATGAATGTATGAAATAAAGGATGGGGGAAGCAAAACGGGATTGCCAGCTTGTAAGCCCTGACAAGGTCAGGACGACATATAGATGCACTAAATGTAAATACGATTAATTATTCACACCTAGAAAAAGAAACAAAATGTAAAGGCATGCAAGTTTAAATGTGAATCATGAATAAAAAAAGTGATTTCTCGGAATTATCAAAATAAGCATACAATAATCAAGTATAGGCATGTGATACTTAACATATGAGTGCAATGCAGTTTCCGCATGGTTGTATTTACAATAATAAATATTTTTCGCTGAAACTCAAGGAAATAGTGAGAAACAAGAAAACGGAGGTAAGTAGCCTATTTTGAATGACATAAAACATAGAGACTCGGTAAAACAGAAAATTATCTTTCTTTAATTAATCAAAAGATGCTACTTACCCTTGTTTTCATGTTTCGTACAATTTCCCAAAGTTTCAGCGAAAAATAATAATCGTGAAGACAAACTTGCGGAGACTAAATTGCGCTGAGTAAGTATCACACGTCCTTAATTCTTAAAACATCAAGATCGATATATTGTTCGCGCAGACTTGGCAAATGGATTTCAGGGACTTAAGTTCAACAATGCGCGACGAAAGAGGGAAAGATCAATGAGCTAACAGGCTTTCGAGTTAGCAGTTAGTTAATTAAGTCGGCTTTATTAGATTATAGAAGCCAAGCACCCCTCTGCCGCCTACCACCTACGCGAGAGTCTTATTCTCTTCGGGGTGCTTGCATTGCGAGGGCGGACGCCGCAGGGCCTACAGCAGCTAACATACCAGACGTCTTAATTAGAGGTGAGTTCAGACACAGCAATGTTGTAAGAGCCCTTTCTTATTGTTCTTCTACATATACTTCTGTAATTACCACTTTTCCCCCATTTGACCTCTACTTTGCACTCTCTATCTTCTCTCACGATCATTTTTCAATCACACAGTAGAGTCAGTGATAAATCTATATCGATTGTGTTCATTGAAGATAAGATTCATCCAATACTGTAGCACATATGTGGCTATTCCTAATTTTATTAAGTCTGCAGAAATAGAAGGACATGGAAATATCTCTTTTAAGTAGCCAGTTATATCCCCAAAACAGTATATCTCTTTTTATCTCCGAGTTATTACTGTGTGAGTATTACTGTGCCCGGTAATATCTATCTCTTTCTCTCTCTTGGTCTACCCTTCACAAAATGTCCAATAGATCCATATTTATCTTCATAGAATTTTTATAAGTATCTGTCTGGTTCTGTTGGTTTCTGCTAGACTCTTAAATAAGAAAATGTTGCCAAATAGAAAATCTTTTTGCTTCTGTTGCTATTTTCCATGACCATGAATAATTTGGAATTCCAAATAGAACTTGACCTGGCTTTTAATTGGATTTCCAAAAATTATTTTTACCATGGAGCGTAAAGTTCGTATAGGATCTGTTTGGATGTTCCAGTAATGTAGCCTACTTGGATATCGAAACACGCTCTGGATTGGATTTCAAAATATAGTTTTTCAGCTTGTGCATCAAAATCCAATGGCTACTAGAATCTGTTTGCGGAGACTTGGAGATAACTTTTTTACTTCATTTAGTATAAGTAGTCAGCCGTTAATAAGAGCTGTATGTACAATGAAGAATTACTCTATTAACTATAGGGGAGAGTGGAGATAAGCCGACACTTGCACGACATGGCACATTTTACGACATAAAAAGAGTTTTCGGAGGTCAAAAGTTTTTTCCGACGCTTATGGAAAATTTTGTTTTTCTTTTATACATCATCGTATAATATAATTAGGGTATATTAATCTTAGGAAAAAAAAGGTGCTGAACATGATTGTGTTGTCAAAGTTTGATTTTCCGATGATTTTCAATGTTTTTCGGATACCAATATACAAAATATACACCGAGTACGTCATCGTGCCTACAAGATACAGACAGATATACAGACAGACATACAGACACCTTTGTAAAAATCGCTTTTTTCTGACTCAAAGGGTCTCAAAACGTGAATATTTCATGAAAACCGACGAAGCTCAATTTTACATAAAACTAATACCTCCTCATTATAGGATGAGAATGTAAAAAAATTTTGTTTGAGACGTATTAGGTATTGTTGGATCGAGAATTCCGTTAGCTACAATAATAAAAATAAACAAAACATCGCACTTTAAAATCAAAAGAAACATTTTGTAGCCAACTAAATTCTCGATCCAACAATACCTTAAACGTTTTCCAACATTTTTTTTTTAATTAAAAAAGACTTGAAAAAAAAGTGTCGGCTTAGCCCCACTCTTCCCTACTTCTTTGAAAAGGTGAATACATACGCATCATAGGTGTTATGAATTTTCATGAGTAGCAACTGTCGAGTGTCATTCAAACCTGAGCGTTCGGAGAAACTTCCTCCATTTTTTTAAAGAAAAATCATTAAGTTTCGACAAAACCTTAACTAAATAAATCTAAAAAAAAAACTTTTTGAAGCTGAAGTAAATCACTTCCAGAGACATAGAAATTTATATCCCAGTATTGGGAAATTAGAATTTTTCTCCCACTCTGAAATTAAAAATTTTCTGTAAAATTCCTTTTTGGTCCTAGGAAGTTCAATTTTTATTATTTTAGTTAAAAATTCATCTATTTTGACAAAAATACAACAATTTTTTGTTGAAAATTTAATTGTTTTGCTAAAAATTCAACAATTTTGTGAGAAAGTTATTCTTTTTAGTTTAAAACTCAACTGTTTTGTTGAAAATTTGTCTTTCTCGATTGAAAATTCAAATACTTATTTGAAAATTAACTATTTTACTAAGAGCTCGTTTTCGTTGGTTGAGTATTAATTTTTTTAACTAAAAATTTAGCTATCCAATTTTTGATTAAAAATAATTTTTTACTTCAAAACTTAACTATTATCCTGAAAATTCACCTTTTTCGGTTGACTTCAACTGTCTTTTATTTTAAAATAACATATTTATTGATGGAAATATCAAGTATTACATTCTTCGTTGAAAATTTATCTTTTATGGTTAAAGTTTAACAACTTGTTTGAAGGTAGAACTCTTTTTTCAAAATTAATTTTTTTTTTGTTAAAGATTCATCATTTTAGATTTAAAATTCATCTCTATAGATCAAAACATAACTATTTTGTTAAAAACTTGTTTTTTTTGGTAAGCATTGATTTTGTAACTGAAAATTATATGATTCCAGTTGAAGATTTATAATTTTAATTGAAAATTCATCTCTTTGCTTGAAAATCTAACAATTCTAGTTTAAAAGTTATTTAATTTATTTTGCTGAAACCTTGTCTTCTTTGGTTAAAAATTAATTTTTTGAACTGAAAATTCAACTGTTAGTCAGGAAATTCAACTATTTTGTGGAAAATTAATATTTCCAAGTACAAAATCAACTGTTTTGTAGAAAATTTGTCTTTTTGGTTCTGAAATTTTATCTTTTCGTAGAAATTTTAATTTTTTTGTTGAAATGTAGAGTATTTGGTTAAGGATTAGACTGCTTTGGTACACAGTTCAGCTATTTTGTTTGAAATTCAACAATGTGTGTAAAAATGTACTTTTTTGTTAAAAATTCATCTGGTTTATCTGAAATTTGTCTTTTTGGCTTGAGAATTGAACAATCTTGTTAAAGTTATTTTTTCTTTCTTAATTAGGAAACATTTCTTTGTTAAAAATTGAACTTTCTTTGAAAATTTGTCTTTTTGGTTTAAACGTTCATATTTTTAAGTTGAAAATTCATCCTTATTGGTCGAAAATATAAATATTTTTGGTTAAAAGATAACTAATTTTGGTTAGAAAGGCCATTATTATATTTTTCAACCATTCTATTTTTGGTTGAAAATTCACTTTTTTTTTGAAAATTTAACAATTTGGTTGAAAACTTTTTTTTAGTTAAAAATCCAACTGTTTGGTTGAACATGTAACTATTCTGTCAAAAATTCGTTTTCTCTTTAGTTTACATTTGTAGACGAAAATTCATCTTGTTTTATAGCAAATTAATCTTTCTTAATATAAAATGTAAAATTCAGCACTTTAGATAAAATTTAGTTCTTTTTATTTGAATATTCATGTATTTTTTATCGAAATGCAACTGTTTGTTTGCTTATTAATAATGTTTTGGTTGATCATTCAACTATTTTGTTGAAGATTTGTCTTTTTGGGCAGAATTCAACTGATTTTGATTTTGAATGGCAATTTTGTTGAAAATTCATCTCTTGGGTTGAAAATTTAACTATTTTGTTGAACCTTTTTTTTAGCGAAGGTTCTTCATTGAGATGAAAGTTTATCTATTTTATTTTAGTTAAAAATTGATCTTTTTATTCGAAAATTCATGTATTTTTTGGAAATTCAACGTTTTCTAAAACAATTTCTGTTGGTTCTGAGAAGTTGTAAATTTTCCAGAAGTGGAAGTCGGAACTAGGTGAATCTAATGAAACACTTTTAGAAATAAAAGAATTAGTTTTCAGGGCTATAGAAAATTATAAGCCCGTGTCAAGGAAAAACTGACGTAAGTGACATTGTCGTTTAGATCGACTTTACCATTGTCAGGTAGGAAAAAATAAAGCGTAATCGCAAAGTCATTCAGACACCTGTGTAAGTTTTTCCTTACACCAAAGCATAGCCCAATACAGGGAAATTGTAATTTTTCTCCAACCTTGAAATTCAAAATTTTCTACGATCATTCCTTGTTAAGAAATATTATGTTGCTCATAACTAATCTAGGATTTTGGATAAAAATTATAATAATTGCTACTCAACAGATAGGATAAATTGCGTAAAAATTAATTTTCATGCGCAAAAGTGGATTATTTTGTTATGAAGTTGATAATCAGAATGATATGGAAACAGTTTCATATACCGGGGTTCACGGTGATATTGATATAATCTTGGAGAGCAATTTGATGATTTTTCAACATGCATTAACACTTTGCGGTTTGCTGTTTATCAATTAGATTCTCAAAATTTTACCTATCTATATTAATAATCCCCAAATAATACAAAGAAAATTCTTCAAAGTCATTGTCCATGATTGTCAAGTTCCGCCCAGTTACGACGAACTTTTAACAACTATTTAAATGAAGTTGTAATGTTGAAAAGAAAAGGTCAATATTTTGTATTTTCTATGTATCAGGTGCTTCAAATTGTGATCGCATTGTTGTTA
Source organism: Andricus quercuspetiolicola (assembly GCA_035222095.1). Classification (NCBI taxonomy): domain Eukaryota; kingdom Metazoa; phylum Arthropoda; class Insecta; order Hymenoptera; family Cynipidae; genus Andricus; species Andricus quercuspetiolicola. The sequence continues at coordinate 75,421,681 of JAWWEA010000021.1, read as the reverse complement.
TAATTATTGCTTCAATAACACACAAAAGCCTAGGGTATCAAAACGTTGCAAACATTTGATGAATACATCATGTTACAAATGAAAACTACCCACTGTGCAACGTCTTGATGCGATTTTCTAGCTCAATCTGATACTTGGGCATTTCGGGTGAAGATTAATACATTCGCATCATAAGTTTCGCGATGAGGGTCACAAATTCTAAAATGCCTTGAAACGGTCCTAATGCTTCTTCCTAGTACAGATTCGCACAGTGACAGAATTCCAATCGTTGCTTGCCACCACCAGATATAAACTTTCCCACAGCATTTCGGGAAGTAACCACAGGTACGAGGAAGAAGCGCTGCTCGGTGCCGCGCTCTGGACGCTTTCTGTTTCCTTTTAAAGGGAGGTCCTCGTAATTCTTGGTGAAAGAATAAAAGATAGAGAAACAGAAAGAGGAGATGGGTGAAGGCTTGGCAAACGAGTAAAAGAGAAGCAAAGAAGAAGGATGGAGACTATGAGACCTTTTTCTGAAATCACGGGAGTCGATCGTCCTTGTCTCCTCTTCTTTTCGCGTCTTGCGATCTGACATCAATAATTTAGCGCCCCAGCGATCTTCCATAGCCAATACGAATACAGCAAAGGACAAAGCAGCTCCAACGCCGGAGGCTACGGTAAAACGGCCGAAGCACACAGATCGTGCATCAACGGGGTTCTTACAGTGTTCACATATAGTCAGTGGCGCGTCTCTCGCTCGCCTCGATTACAACCAACAAGAAACTGCATTACAAGAGACACGTCGTGCCAACAAATCGATGGATTATGCTGGAAGAGCGGAGACCCACCAGGAATAAATGAATTGGCTAACGACCTGACTTGAGATTCGATCCTTGTCACTCTATCGCTTCCACCATAACATTTGCTTCTATTTTTCTTCTTCTTCTTGCATCTTCTTCTTCTTCTTCTCCTCCTTCTTCTTCTTCTTCTTCTGGCACAGTCTTCTTCTTCCATCTTCTTCCTCTTCTTCGTAATGCCGTCCGACCCAGCAGCGAAATGGCTCTTCGCCTCCCTTAATGCTCTTTTTTACCTCTTCGGAAGTGATTGGAGGACATTTCTGATCAGGTGTTATGAGTTTCTCGCATAGCTCCTTCAAATATACGATGATCAATGTATATGTTCTTCTTGGGTTTATTCTATTATAAATTAACCATCAAAAGGTCCCAACTTTTGCTCAGGTGTTGATTGTGGGTAGACCATCAGTATTCTACAGATAATTCACAAGGCAGAAGCCTTTCAAAGTTTGTGGAAATATTTATGTATCATATATTCATAAATGTAACACTCGTCCTTATTCTTGCCTGCTTGAACTAACTAGTTTTACCTAATACCAGACGTCCAATAAGTCGATACTTATTGGTCTTCATATGTGTATATAGGTTTGGGATACCCCACAAGTATTTAAACATTACATAGGCTAACGGTAATGGTGTCAGTGATTTATTTCATATTATATATATGTTACCGTTTCAACCCGAATTCAGTTAAACCAGTTTTAACTAATTAAAACGTGAAATTACCACGATCATTTGTCAAAACTAGTTTCAACCAATCAAAACGTAACGTAACCAAGTCCTTTTGCAAGAACCCGAAGATTTTTTTAATTCCATCTTATTTCGTGTTCTAACTGAAAATTTTAGTTAAAACTAGATTCAGACAATTGTACTTTGGAAGAACTAGTTTTACCTGTAGTATTCGGTGTGGTTCGAGATGTGACTAATCACTCTCCTGTGACCAGTCGCTAGCACGTGTTTTTTTAAAGGGCGATCTGGGAAAATGGTTCAAGACATTATGCGTGCATGGGATTTTAAATAAGCAACAATCTGAAATCAGAAAAAATTAAATCTACAATTGGACTTTCAATTCAATTGTTTCTCCTCTATCTTGTTCAATAATTTTTTCATGTACGCATTGACAATATAAAGTTCCCTTTATTCCCCACTTATGTCCTGAAGAAGGATTGATTTTGAAAAAATACTGCAACAATTCAAAAGATAATCATTGTTTTCACAGGGTACACATACTCTGATAAATAAAACATATAGATTTTTTTAATGAACTTACGGTCGAATTAATTCTTAAGACTTAAAGTTCACTTCGTGAGTGTATGTCCGTAAACATTACGTGACAAGTACACAAACTTTTCTTAAATTTTTCAAATGTCAGCTTCATCAAATGAGGAATTTCTTGCAATATAAATAAAATTTAAGTAGTTGATGAAGCGTATTATTATTAAAAATCAATAGATTCGTATCGAGTTCACATATAACACAATAATTACTTACAATGATGCATATGTGTATGAGAATGAGTATGGACCGCAAATCCGAATCTTCGAAACTAGAAACGGTTTGATGTCATATTCTCGGCATATTGAGTAATGAGCATTCTAAATTTATTGTTTCAGACCGTTAAAGTGTGGATTTGTGAATATGGGCGAGTACAGAACTCGTGGCGGAAGACGAGAAGATTACGATGCGGAATATGAGGAACAAGATACCCGAGAACGAGGTAGTGGCAACGTTAGTAACCTACAACGATTGGACAGTATTCAAGATCCTGGAAAGAGATATGTACTCAAAGACTGTATTGGGTCAGGTGTTTGTGGAGATGTATTTGAAGCTATTGACGAACATGATGGTAAGTAAAAAGTTCTGGATACAACGGATATACCTAAGAAAATCTACTAGATGTTTATTATATAGGAACGTCTGTATTAGGGGTGTTCAAAAAAATTAAATAATGCCCAGACCTCAACTTGCATCTTAAATTGTTTTGTTCCTTTATGGTTGAAAAGAACCACGTGGAAGGAGAAATAAGTCGGATAATATTTAGAGGTCACTCATTGCAAAATTCTCTGTTTTTACAGAAAAATTAATTTTTTTCAAAAACGGCAGAGCGGAAGGAAAAATTATATATGCATATAACAGATGCAGCTAATTAAAATAAGTAGCTATTCTCAATTTTATATACGCAATTTGAAATCGGCTGTTATGAGATTCACACGTTTTTATTCAATTGTAAAGCTATTTCACCCGAAGATCCGAGTAACCGTTTTTCTCATTTTTCTATACATAATTAAAAGTCGATCGTTATGAGGCACTTTTGAGATGAACACCTTCATATTCAATTGGAGACATAAGAATGACAACTGGAGAGAACCAAATGAGATTGGCTCTTTGTTACGTATCAAATAACGTATTCGAGGTTCCAACTTCAAATAGTCCTCATCCAATTGTCACTCTTACGTCTTCAATTGTGCTAGTTATTCCTAAAATATGCTACCAATAAATAATTATTTTTTTTTCTGACACAGGAAATAAGAGGGTTGCCATAAAGATTCAGAATCTTGTCCTAGAATCTCAGACTCACATTACGGAAGAGTACAGAGTTTTGCGAGATATTTCACGTCATCCAAACCTTCCAGATTTTTATGAAATCTATCGCAGAAGATCGGGAAAGAAGTCTCAACATGACCAAATATGGTTTGTCATGCAAGTAAGTCTTACATAATATATCTCAGAAAAGGAATAAAAATGCCGCAGCAAGTAAATGCAGAGTGTACTGGCATTTTTGAAATTAGACTTCACATACCAAAATGCTCCTAAACCATAGGGCGATTTTTCAAGAAAATATGGAAATAAATTTATTCCTAAGATTTCAGGTCAAAACAGCCAAATATTTCATCCAGAAAAAGTTTAGGCTTAAACACCAAAAATCATTTGACTTTTAAACCCGAGATGGTGAAGTTGCAACAAAAAGATAAATTCACAACTCAAAATATAACAGTAGACTTTTGAATTAAAAAGAATTAGCTTCCAACGAAAGGTAGATAGATTTTCTTATTGGATTGCCTTGATTCATGTCGCATTTAAGCGAAAAAACGAGAAAACCCGGGTAAAAATACTTTGTCTTGGTTTTGACTTGGTTGTCTTCAATATGTCTTGAAAATGTCTTCAGGACCATG
>JAWWEA010000021.1:75102928-75115610 GCA_035222095.1 Andricus quercuspetiolicola | reverse complement strand
AAATATTTTACCGATTTGCCTCAAAATACAGTAGTATTTTTTCATAATCTATAAAAAAAATCTTCAATGTGCGCCGCAATTTTTCGTTTGTTAATGTTTTTTGATCTACCCTCATAATCTTATTGTAATGTTCACCTAATTGTTATTGTAGAGACGTTATGCAGAAAATCAAACTGGAGTAGCTAGTAACAACACTGTTTACAACATCGCTGAATGGATTGGAATGAAAAAAGCAGCAGCGAGTGAACTGTCAGATTTATTAAAGGGCTACATTGGCATTATTACTGTGACAACATTGAGGGCAATTATCACTGTCCGTCAGTGGTTTTACAGACAAGCAAACGGAGAGCCTCTAGATCCGCCTCAAGTTATGTTTCCCAAGATAACAAGAGCCGATGCTGACAAAGGTCTAGTACCGTGCCTAAAATTCCTCTTCAATTTTGGATTCTACAAGTTTGGGGTCGAATTTTGCATGATGGCGATTGTAGCACTTATTGGGACGAGACTCGATTTTTATTCCGTCCTTTACAGCATGTGGCTTATTATATTATTCTCACTGAAACGTAAAACAACATCGAGATTATGGCCACTCTTCAAGGTGTTTGTCATCGTATTACTTCCAATTCAATACGCTGTTGTGGTTGCACCACCAACCTGGTTTTGTATTCGTGAGTATTAGAAAGTATTTATTATTTTTGAAAATTTGCTTATTTTCCTTAAATTTGGGGTCTAAAATGTTTTACATTTAGACCACAAACTTTTTTTATGTGTATCAATAACAGGCTTTACATGCCAAAATGCTATAAAACATTAAACTTGCAAGCAAATAATAACACTTTCAACCAAAAAGATGACTTCTTGAATAAAAATATAATAGTAGACTCTTTAAGCAAAAAGGATGAACTTTCAATTAAAAATAGTTGGCTTTTTTATTTCGTTCTATTAACTAAGTCCGAATTTAAGTGGAAAAACGTAGTAAAGTAATGTTATTCTGTACGCAACATCTTAGGCCCTGTTAAAAATATTAAATTATCTCATTGTTTTCTAATTTTTTAAAGAATATCCTTGGAGCACTTCAGAGATACTTAGACGTTTGCAAGAATGGATGTACCTCCCTGATCCAGACTTTCCACCCAACCCAAAGAAGCTCATCTGTGATTTCATCCTGCTGCTTATGATTGTTCGACAAAGTTTGGTTTTCCGAATTGAACAACGAAGTATATCCACTGGGCAGGAATTTATTGCTGGACACAATTATTCCGTGTATCTTGACTTAGACAAACCGAATTTTGTTAATCCGGTCAAGGATTACGTTTCCCACATTCATAACTGGCTAGATGTGTTGAAACGTGGATGCCTCATGAGTTTAATGTGGATTACTTTATCTATTATGTTCTTGGCAGGAACTAAGAGGACAAATATCTTCTCTTTGGGTTATCTCATTGGAGCATTCGTCTTTTTATGGCAGGGTAGCGATTTCTATTTGAGACCAGTCAAAACTATTCTCAAGTGGTGGAACCTGCTGATTGGTTATAATATTGTCGTAATATTCTCGAAAGCATTGCTTCAAGGAGTTGGATGTGTTCTTATAAAAGAGGTAAATAGAATATTAAGAAATTGTGTGATATTTTCCACAGAGAGAAAATAATATTACTTAAGGTATTAGTGTGATTTGACAAAGAAACAGAAAGAGATCTATGGGAATAGGCGAAGGATTGTTGAGATAGAGAAAAGGGGATTGAAAGAGATAGTCATTTATCTGAATCAAGAATCATATAGGAGGAGATAATCGCATATAAACTAGGCAGACTCGGAGATAAAGAAAAAGCGATTGAAGTAGATAAGCATTAATTTGACTTTGTAATGAGATATTAGGAGATGGGCTGTGATAGGAATGAGCAGATTGAAAGGCATAGGAGTGAATTTTGATTGACAAAGAGATAGAAAAAGGTGAAGGCACATAAATAGTGGAGAGACAGGCTGTGATGGGAAAGAGGGGATGGAAAAAATAGGACTGAATGTGGATTGGTAAAGAAATAGAAAAAGATTGAGGTTTATAAATGGAAAGAGATACAGGGGGATAGGCGATGAATAGACTGAGAAACATTTTCCTTGTCCCTTTCTATATTAGAACCAGAAAATGACTAAAAGTGTAAGAATTTCAATCTCTTTACCTCCAGTAGGAATGTCTATTAGTACATACAAGAGCAACAAATATCTATCTCTTTCAGTTGGAATCTTCAGCTTGTTGGCTGATTCAACTCCTAGGTATTGCATGTCTGAAAAAATTCCAAAGTTCAGCATCTGGTCTAATTCCTTCCTCGGACTGTCAAGTTCCCAGAGAAGATATTGGCATGGTTTGGGATGGCTTGTGCTTCGGCTTTCTTTTAATGCAAAAGCGACTCTTCAAAAGTTACTATTTCTTCCACATAGTAGACGAGACAAAAGCTATGAGTATATTAGCTTCCCGTGGAGCTGAACTGCTTGAAGAACTACATCAGAAGCGCATCGTTGAGCAAGAAAATTTCGAGAAAGCTGCATTACAAAAACTCAAGTTCAAGATGGACAAAATCAAGGCGAATCAACGTAAAATTCAAGGTCCTAGTTACAGAGAACCTGCAACGCACAAAATAGGTAATATTCTTTCTTGCATTGAATTTCTTTTAATATTTTTCTCGATACTCAGTATTCATATTTGTTATTCAGAATAACATTTATAATGTGTCAGAATGAAATATTTTGATGGCTTTAGGTAAAAAGAAACTGTCTTGGATTGTGCGTCTAAAACAACAAGTCGAGTGTTGGTCGTTTAAATTAACCACTTTGCTTTTTGAGTTAGCCTTTCGCATCAAAACAGCAAACATATTTAGTGATTAATACTCTCTGGTTTTATATATGTGGGTATCCAAATAAAAAGGCTCTTATGGTAGATTATTGTTTAGGAGATATTCGCGTTTTACTAAGTTAAGGTTAAAAGTAATATTCTCGGATTTAAGTGGAGACCAGGTTACTAGGGTTAGGTTTTTCGAAGTTCCGACTTCAAGAATGTTCGGCGACTCACTTTTCATCCTAAAGGGTTAGTCTTTCGCTTAAAATGACAGGAACTTATCCAGCTTTATAATTTTAATTTATCGTTATTTTGAAACTCCTAAATTTCTTTAATTCCCTTGATTTTTTAATTGATTGATTTCTTAAATTGATTTCTTGATTTATTAATTCCACGATTTTTTTTAATTCCCTGAATTTGCCAAATTCCTTAAATTTCTTTGATTCCCTGAATATCTCTAATTTTTTTAATTTCTTCAATTCCTTGAATTATGTAAATCCCTTGAATTTTATAAATTCCTTGGATTCTTCTAAACTACTTCAATGCCTTGGAATTCCTCTCATTAATTTGAAGTCCTTGAAATTCCATGAAATTTTGGAATTCATCTTAATTCTCGTAAACGCCCTGAATCCCTCTGATGTCTTTGTATTCATTTTAATTTATTTGTGGATTTTTGAATTTCACTAAATTCCTTGAATTCTACTGAATTCCATGAATTTCACTGATTTTTGTGAACTCTACTGAATTCTACTGAAATCCCGCAATTCCACTCAATTCCTTGAAATCCACTAAATTCCTTGAATTCCACTAAATTTCTTGAATGCCATCGACTTCCTTGAATTCCATGGAGTTCCTCGAATTTCTAAAATTCCAATGAATTCCTGGAATTTCACTGAATTTCACTAAACTTCTTGAATTTCTTTAGATTTCCTGAATTATCTGAATTTTTCTAAAATCGCTGAATTCCTTGAATTCCTTGAATTCCACTTAATTCCTTTAATTCCTCAAATTTCACTAAATTTCTTGAATTCCACTGCATTTCTTAAATTCCATTGAATTCCTTGAATCCCATGGAATTTTCTCAATTTAAAAAATTCCAATGAATTCCCTAATTTCCACTAAATTCCTTGAATTTCACTGATTTCTTTGAATTCCGTTGAATTTTTTAAATTCCATTGAATTTCTTGAATTGCACTGAATTCCTCGAATCCCATGAAATTCCTTGAATTCCTAAAATTCTAATGAATTCCTTGAATTCCACTAAATTTCTTGAATTTTTCTAAGTTTCCTGCATTTTCTAAATTTTTTTCAAATCACTAAATACCTTGAATTCATTGATTTTTTTTAATTTCACTGATTATTTTTAACTCTACTGAGTTCCACTGAAATCCCTCGATTCTACTCAATTCCTTCAGATCCACTAAATTCCTTGAATTACAATAAATTCCTTGAATTCCACTGAATTTCTTAAATTCCACTGAATGTCTTGAATGTCATTGAATTCTTTGAATCCCATGGAATTCCTTGAATTCCAATGAATTCCAATAAATTTCTTGAATTTCTACATATTTCCTGAATTATCTGAATTTTTCTAAAATCACTGAGTTCCTCGAATTCCTTGAATTCCACTGGATTCCTTGAATTCCTTAAATTCCACTGAATTCTTTGAATTCCACTGAATTTCTTAAATTCCATTGAATTCCCTGAATCCCATGGATCTAAAATTCCAATAAATTCCCTGAATTCAACTGAATTACTTGAATTCACCTGAATTACTTAAATTCCACTGAATTCGTTGAATTTCACAGAATGCCGGGAATTTTATTGAATTCCTTGAAATATACTGAATTCCACTGAATTCCTTGAAATATACTGAATTCCACTGAATTCCTTAAATTCCACTGAATTCTACTCAATTATTTTAATTCCACTGAATTCTTCAAATTGAACTAAATTCCTTGAATTCCACTGCAGTGCTTGAATATAATTGAATTCCTTCAATTCCAATGAATTCCTTGAATTCCGCTGAACTCCTAGAATTCCACTGAATTCCTTGAATTCCACTGAATTTTCAGAATTCCATTGATTTCCTTGAATTCCATGGAATTCTTTGAATTCCAATGAATTCCTTGAGTTTCAATGAATTCCTTGAATTTCAATTAATTTCTTGAATTTCACGCAACTTCTAGAATTCCACTGAACACCTTGAATTCCACGGACTTCGTTGAATTCTATTGAATTCCTTGAATTCCACGAATGCCTTCAATTCTTCTAAATTCCTTAAATTCCACTAAATTCTTTGAATTTTATTATTTTAATTCCTTGCATTCGTAGAATTCCTCTAACTTACTTGAACTGCTTGAATTTCTCAGAATTTCTTGAATTATCTGAATTCATCAGACTCCTCTGAATTCCTTGAATTCCTATGAATGGTCTGAATTTCTTGAATTTCACTGAATTCCTTAAATTATTTGAACTCCTCGAATTATCTAAATTCCTTGCATTCTTCTAAACTCCATGAATTATTTTAATTCTTTTAAAATTAATAGTTTAATTCTTTCGATTCGCGGAATTCCTCTTGACTTACTTGAACTTCTTAAATTTCTCTAAGTTTCCTGAAATTTCTAAATTTTTCTAAAATCCCTGAATTCTGGAAATTTCTTGCATTATTTTCAAATCCTTGAAATTCCTTGGATTCCACGAAATTTCTTAAATTTTTCTAAACTTGCTGAATTCATATGAATTCCTTGTATTGCTTTAAATTCTTTGAAATTCCTTGTATTCGTAAAATTCCTTGAATTCGTGAAATTCTTTTAATTCGCGTAAATTTCCCTGAATGACTTGAACTCCTTGAATTTCTCTATACTTCTCAAATTTCTTACTTTGAGAACATGTGCTTATATTATTTTCAAGTCTTTGGAAATTCTTGCATTATTTTGAAGTTCTGGAAGTTAGGAGTTTTTAAATTCCATTGAATTTATGGAAATCCTCCGAATTATTTGAATTTGTTGAACTTGTTGAATATCTCTCAATTTCCTGAGTTCTTTGGATTATTCTTTTAAGCTCCCTGATATCCTTTTACTTCCATGCATTGTTTTCAAGCCTCTTGAATTCATAAATTCGTAGAATTCCTTAAATTCGTGGAGTTCAGGAAATTATTTGAATATGTGGAATTTGGAGATTTCCAAGGATTTCAAAATATTAGGAGGAATTTAGAGAAAGTCAAGGGATGCAGAAGAATTGAGAGAATTCAGAGAATTCAAGGGTGTCAGAGAATTCATGAGAATTCACTGAATATAGAAAGACTGTTTGCCGTGTATAATTTGTAACGAAAAAAAGGGGCCTACTTAAAAAGTAGAGTGGATAGTTTGTAGTTTAGAAGACCAACGTCAGCATGGTTAGTTTGGGCGACCAAAACCAGAGTGGTAGTTTGAGACCTACGCGAGAGGTTTTTTTTAAACATAAAGGTATCGATTTAGATTTTTTGAATGTAAGATATATCATCAATACTGGTGATCAAAAACATATAACGTCTCATCTTTTAGAACATAAAGAAAATATGCAGTTGTCCTTTCCAATGAGAGCTATTCTTTATTCCAAAAAAGTTTAAACCACTTAATCACAATGAAAGTATCAAAGTATCACAGTTAGATATTAAAGATGAGCGTTTCTGTATTTAACGCACACGCACACGTACGAAAAAAGGAGTGGCGCCCTTGGCAAAGTCTTCCAGCATGAGTTCATGCGTTTCATCAGGTCACACGCCACCCCAAGGATACCAAACGCCAATAGATGAAGATGATGAACCGCCTCCGTTAACACCACGTGCCGCGTCCCTTTTGCAGGCCCCATCCCCCAATTCCGCTATTATGACAGTGAGTCTCGAAGGTTATCTCGAGCCGACCAGAATTTCCTTTGGTTCTCCACCAAGTAGCGAATTGAATCCCCGTGGTCCCTCGCCTGATGAAACCTTTCCAGTATTCTCTCCTCCACCCTACGACCAGCCTCCTCCGGACCAACCGAATCCATCGATCAAACATCGTCGCCAGTCCAGTTTTATTGGACCACCTTGGATATTGAATACCCTTAGGACTCCACGTGCATCTATTGTTTCATCGACTTCACGATCCGCCCGTTCTCATCACACATGTAAAACAGCCTCTCCAAAAAAAATCGTCGTTAGCCTACTTATTAGCTGCTGCTCCAATGTCCTGCTGTTCATAAGCTAAGCTTCTCACGCAACAAAATAATTAGTTCTGTCGTTTCATGCACCGTACAGTATTTACATACCTCAGTTTGTCAGTAGTTGAACAGGGTGTCTACCTGACCGGAAAACTGGGATAAGGCACATCCATTTCAAATCATGCAAAGTGGTCCAGCTTAGGATGTCAGAATTATTTGGTATTTGGATAGGGGAGAGTGGCTATCAGTAGGTCGGGTAATTTCCAAAGTCGTAATCATTTTTCATAGTATGAACGAAGTTATTTTTCATGAAATCATAAGAAAAAGTGTTCAGCATAGTTTATTTATGTAAAAATGTTATAAAATCACGAATTTAGTGCATAATTATTAAATACTTGCTACGCAGAAATTGCTCGTCCCACTGTCTCCTACCCAGTGTTGAACAAATGCCACTTATAAGCAAATTATTTGTATTAATCTATTTATGCAATTTTCAACATTCTATGTTATCAGATGTTCTAGCTGAGAACTTCAGTAATATTAATCATAAGCATGAATATTTTTAAAGCTGCTAATTTCTGTCCAAATACTTAGCAAGGACGATTGATGTAGATGGCTCAAGCTTTTGGACTTAGTGTTTGCATATATTTAATTCATCCCTAAAGCTTAAAACAATTTCTCTACTGATGTAAATGATATAACGAAAAGAAAATCATTCTGTCACCATGATCAAAACTTTTCTGGAAATTTTTCCTGATTTGAAATGTATTTGTCTGTACTAAAATGAATATCGAAAGTGTTTTGATATTTGACTTACGTTTTGAAATGAAAATATAATGACTGTGATTATGATTTTGAACAGGGGATTTTGGAAGAGATATCTGTTATACTGAATTTGAAAAAGTAATTTTCTAAATTAATTCTAGTAGTTCTGACTTTGAATAGGAAGGTTTTTAAAAGACTGATAATATTAAGTTGGTTCAGGGAATTTTCCAAAAGAATTATAATTCCGACTTGTACTTGGATTTAAAAAAAAAGTATAATGAAGTATGACTCGGACTTGGAACAGTGAATTTTCCAAAAAAATTACAACTTTCACTTGGAACGGGGAATTTTCGAAAAGAATGGTAATTTTGAGTTAGCTCAGGGTATTTTCAACAGCAGTGATATGTAGTGCTGAATTAGATCAGAGAATTTTCGAAAAATAGTTATAACTCGGACCTGGGACAAGAAATTTTCCAAAATAATTTTAATTCTATCTGCCTGAGAGAAAACCAGGAATTTAACATCCTCATTTGGGTAGACACTCTGATTATTTCTTATGTTTATTTCATTCTCAAGAAAATAAAATTTAAATTTGATGTGTTTTCCATACAATTTTCTTTTCCTTATTTTCCATGAAGTCTCTTACTTTGATTCCAAACTGTAATGTCCAATCATTTCCATTTTATACACAATCTTAAATTCTCTCGTAGCGCACCAGATGTTTCATTTTCATCAGCTTCATTTTGCCGTCGTTTTCAGCGTTACTTATTGTCCGGAAAAATCTCCTTCAACTGAGAAATCCTTTTCTAATTGTCTCCTCAATATGTACAAAGTTCTTATCTCCATCTTCTCCAACAGAAATCTATTGTAATATAATTACTCTTTCACCGTACAGATAACTCTAGCTACAGTTCTCTCTTAATTCGAGTCAGTGTATTTTCACTGAGAATTAGTGACATACTTTCACCTATTTGAATCAGTGAATATTCACTAAAATTTTTGTGGGTTTTCACTGATTTCTCGGTAGAAGAAGTTACTGAAATTCTAGAAAGCGATATTTCACTGATCAATTCACTGAATGATCAGTAAACATCCTTACTGATTTGGTCCAGTGACTCACATCCTACTGATTCAAATTTAGAGCGTTCACCGACTCAGCAATTTATTACTTGTTTGTATGTATTTCCCTAGATTCATTATATCCGGCTCTAGAACGGCCATTGTACAGAGAACGCCTACCAAGCAGTAACAGAGAGGGTAATTTAAATTTTGTATTTCGATCTTCGGAATTTGGTGAACCTGAAACTCCTCTTAATCCTTGTTTGCATTTCTAGAACATTAACATATTGTAAATAACTGTTCATTTGATGTCCTTAGTTATGCATATTCTTAATTTAAGTTTATGTACAGTTATTAATTAGATGGTAGTTGCAGTTAATCATCTGAATGTGTAAGTCCCGAACCAGCTCACGACTACCTGCTATCCTGTACTTGCGTAAAAATAATGTGTTTAGAAATTTCTTTAAAATTTAAAATAAAACAAAGATTTTTTTATAAATTAGACAAGAAAAGTGCAAGTGTTGGATCTTAAAGCTACCAGCTACTTTTTTGCTTCAATTTTTAAACAAATGTCCTCCTGAAGCCCAGAAATGCTCGAGAAAATTAAGGTAGACCCACTGTTGTTGTTAACAAAAACTGAAGGTTACAAACATTTGTTTATACGTTCGCGTGAACTGTTTGTTTCAGATTGGAGATAGTATAAATAAGCATAGGAGGTGATGTATAGATAGTAAAAGAAGCTTCTAAATGAGCCCTCATCGGGGCTTTTATAAGAGGGGAGGTTGTGATATAGGATCAGATAGAACATGATAGGATCTGATAGAACAGGACAAGGTAGAGTAAAAGAGGGGAGAGAGGGAAAAATTATAGAGGCAGGATTTGAACGACTTGAATAACTTCTTAATAGGCTACAAAACTCCTATTTCGTACAAACAGTTTGTATAAACAATAGTGTCTCTACCTTAATTTTGCTGGAAAGTTTCTAGGCTTCAATAGAATACATTTTAAAACAGTTTAGGCGAAAAAATTGCTTGTAAATTTGAGATCTAGCAGAAATGCTAATTTCACAGAATTATGTAGCAATAAAATACACGGTTACATTGATGAAATGACACATAATTTTTATGAGAACATACCATATTGCACGGCTTAATACTTGCATGAAATCAAATCCTTATCTTCTAAATATGTTACTAATCGTGACATTGTTGAATAGCTGTTAGATCCGGTGATTACTACATGTTCGACGATCTTGACGATGACGATGTCACCGACTTAATTCCTGATAAAGACGAGCATGATGAAGAAGAGCGTCGAAGACAGCAAACACTTCGGGGACGTCGTATGACTGTTTCAGAGGTGCGTACTGCGTATATTTTACATATTACTATATGTATCTTGGGAAACATTAAAGTTCGAAATTTCGCGTTGCAGCATGAAATGTTCCTATACCCATATGTTCAGTCGTCTACATAAGCATGAGATGTTCCACTATACAAATTTACAAATTTGCAATACTCAATCTAGAGTTTATATTTGTGTACGTCCATCTAAAAAGGGACCAGATTATTGATTTTATTTCAGGACCTAATCTAACTCGGAAAATGGTTTTTCGAAGTACCAACTTCATAAGCGTCCCACTGCCTCATTAAGCCTTTATGTAACACCATACCTACAACCTGATCTCTTGTCAGATAGGCGTACACATAAAATCTCGTGAGAGGTAAGGGAATTCAAGATTTAAATTGTGGGTAATGATACAAGTGTTGATTCCCATTTTGCTTTCACCCCTCGGGACTCGTCTTATTCTCTATTGCGTATTCCTTCATTCATTCATCCACGTTCCTTGTATTCAACATTTCTTGTCACGAGAATTAGGGAAAAAAACAAAAGAACAAAAAAGCAAGTATTTCGGAATGAATGTTACTACCGATCGAAGACTGAAAAGTGAAAAGATTATGAAATGACATACATATATCTATGAGTGGCCATTGCAGCTGATGACCACCCTGATAAAGACAGACATAGAGATAGCCACACATGTTGCCTTGTATGGAGGAACGACGAAGGATGCTCTGAGGCTTCGTCGTCAAAGTGCACCACTGACTCGCAAGAAGTCATCCATGTCTTATCTGAGCGCTCGTTCTGATTCTGACACTGCCGCGGCCACTGATGTGAGACCCTAAGCCTGTCCTGCATGTCATATGTCATGTCAACGTCACGCATACTCTGCTGCTAGTAGTGATTTTCATTTTTCAACTCAATCTGGCTTATCTTCATTATTTTTTTCACTCCTATCTGTATAAGTGTCTAATCATGGCTCGGTTTCTATAAATCTACACTGTACTTATTTTCCAACCAATCCGCTACATTCTCTAACAGTTCTTTATTACGGCTTTATACACGACTAAGTAACAACAGTATTTCATCATCTTCTGCAGTAATCAGTAGGGGCATATTAGGGTGGGCCAGAAAAGCGAATTTTTTAAATTTGAAACATCCACGAGGCTGAAAATTTGTGTATGCTGTATGTAGTTTATCGTTAGAGTTTGATAAAAAGATAAGGAAGCTATCGTAAAAAAAGGAACAAAGCTTCATTTGGATTAAAGAAAAGGCGTCAAAATTTAGTGAAACATAATTGAATCATGAGTAGTTTATATTGAGCAATACCAATAGTGAAAGCAATTCAATTGTTTTTGAGTCTTAACATTGATCAAGTGTATATTAGTTCTATCATAGCTAGGGCTCTAAGACCCTGCTCTCAGTTACATTTCAAATTAAAAGTTTATAAACTTGCGCTATTTAAGGAAATTAAATATTCAAATGACTCAGACAGTTTAGTGAAATTATGTAGTCTTTTAAATTAAATTCTGCTTTCTTATGTTTTTTTAATTTCAATTTGTTTGCGATAGCTGGGTTATTTTTTATCATACTCAAATTTTCGGAATAAACTACTTGTAGCGTAACAAACTTTTGAGTTCCGTCAATTTTTAAAATTGCAAAAATTGTCTCTTTCGGCTCACCCTCGTGTGGTTTAAAAAAACAAAATGAGGGAAATCCAAATTAGAACTATGTGGAAAAGTAGTATATAAAGATCCTGAAGAAGTATAGTTTGGCGTGGGTTGATAAAACGCCTTCACCTTGCAAGATAGTAAAATGTGCTTAAAAAAATTATTATTTTCATAGGTTTAATTTAATTTAAAATTTAAAATTGATATTTAAAATTTTTAAATTTGAGATTTCATAGGTTTAATTTTATTTTTATATATATATCACTTTGTTTGCATTGTTGGAGGTCTTAAAAGTATCTTCAAATTTTTACAACTTTTGAATTAACGTTCTCTAGGCAATAACTTATACTTAATGGACCCCTGGTTTAAAAAAAAATTAATCTATAGGAATACGGAATGAACTTTTCTTAGGTGTTTCAGGCTTTTCTACTGGTAAAAATAGATTAAAATAAGTTGAATAATTCTGAAAAATCATAAATTTAGACACAGTAAATTTTAAGAATCCGAGTTTTGTGCTTTTTTAGATTATCTTTTCTTAGCTGGCTAAAATAAAACTTTCTAGATTCTTTGTAACAACAATCTTATCATTTTTTTTATTCGGAAATTCGTCTGCTGTAGCGCTGAGATTGTATTTTGTATTTCTGTTTTCACTTATTTTAATTTTTCATTTTCCCTAACCGATAATATTGAATGACGAACATTTCAGTCTTTTATAAACTGAATAATACAATAAAATTTCATATTACTACAAAAAACGAATTTTCAATCCAAAAGGACGAATTTTCAAAAAATCAGTTGAATTTTCCACCAAAGAACACAACTTTTTAAGAAAATATTT
>JAWWEA010000021.1:75017583-75035134 GCA_035222095.1 Andricus quercuspetiolicola | reverse complement strand
AACCAATGGCGAAGCTGTTTTCTTTCGGAGCAATGTATTCATTGGCTGTACCTCGAGCGTCGGGGTTCGAGGGTGCAAGCGTCGTTGCCAGGGCCCCAACTGTTTTAACGCGTGTGAATTCTGTGCCTGTGAAGTTGTGTCTTGTTGAAGGTTAAAAGTCACTGCATGAGTCGCTTGGAAACAAAGAAGAAGAAAGAATATCTTTGGGAACGTTTTTCGCATCGGTACTGTAAGTATGACACATTTCCTTATAATTACTTTCACCAAAGTGACGATTTGACCAGGAAACCGGGTAAAATTCAAGATTTCATTAGTTAAATGATTTTGGTCAGTTTTACAAAAGTGATTAATAAAATAACTTATTCACGCGCAACCACGTGCAATTGTTGAATATTCGACGAAATAATTCAACTGTCAACAGTTTAGTTGAATATGTAACCAAGTAGCTCTATTTTTCACTGACAAGGATGAACTTTCGAACAAATAGTTAAGATTTTTGAACAAAATTTATGATCAACCTAACAGTTGCACCTACAACCAAATGATGGAATTTTATTTTTTAAAAAAGGTGAAATTTTTGTCCATAATGACGAATATTCAACAAAAAATTTAAATTCTAAACAAAGTAATTACATTTTCTGTAAAATAATTTAATTTTTGAAAATGTAATTAAATTTCGTGTCTTGTTGAAGCTCGAAAGTCACTGAGTCGCTTGGAAACAAAGAAGAAAGAATATCTTTGGGAACGTTTTTCG
Organism: Andricus quercuspetiolicola; assembly: GCA_035222095.1. NCBI lineage: Eukaryota > Metazoa > Arthropoda > Insecta > Hymenoptera > Cynipidae > Andricus > Andricus quercuspetiolicola. The sequence goes on along the minus strand of JAWWEA010000021.1, from coordinate 75,034,380 downwards.
CGTCGGTACTGTAAGTTTAACACATTTCCTTATAATTACTTTCACCAAAGTGGCGATTTGGCCAGGAAACCGGGTAAAATTCAAGTTTTCATTAGTTAAATGATTTTGCTCATTTTACAAAAGTGATTAATAAAATAATTTGTTCGCGCGCTACCACGTGCAACGATCATTTAATGCACTTAACCTAGAAAATTTAACAATTTTACTGGGAAATTACCGCTTTCTTTTTATTAATTTGATTTAACGAATGTAACGTTTTACTTGAGTTTGTTACCCTGCTTAATATAATACTAGTGGAAACTTACATTTCTATTTCGAATTTCAGGTATATTTCTTTTGAGAAGGAACCACGCGATGTAAGAAGAATCACGGCGAAACGAAAATTTTGCTGAGGGCGCTTAGCGCTTTGCAAGACAAAAAAACTCATCTAGAAAACAGCCTGAGTGCAGAGGCTCGGATTAAACTCGATCTCTTTTCAGCCCTTGGGGAAGCGAAGCGTCAATTCGAAATCAAAGAGAGTAAGTTCTATCATTTCAATTCAATTTTGGAACGTTACTTGAGTATTCAATTCATAATCAGAGTGGAGACTTGACTGCGAAACCGGGAAATGACCGGATACTTTATTGACCGGTAAAAAACCGGCAAATGACCAATAATTCAAACTTAAAAATCGGGAATTTTCTTCTGATCGCAGAAAAATTAAAGTTTACATTTTTTAAATAATTTTGTTTAGTTCAGAAAAGTGATTTCTACTTTATCTAGATTTATCAACTCTAATTAAATCATAATTTATTATTGAATGCTTATTATTTTCTGTTATAAGGAAAACACTTTGAATTTTTTCTCTTGTGAGCTTTTTTTCGCTGACTTGAGTTTGATAATCGAATTGATAATATTCCAAATATACAGAAACCATAATTATTATATGGAATGGGAATTTTTTAAAAGAATTATCATTCGTATTTAGAAGAAAAGAATGTAAAAGAATCCCTGTTCCAAGTCAGGATTTGTCAGATTTTGAAAGTTACCTCTTCCAAATTTTCGATGAGGAAAGTACTTCAAGTAGTTTTTAGAGTAGAAGTAGTATTTCAAAGTAGAAATATTTCTAAATTATAATTAAATTAAAATTGAAAATTAATTTTTTTATTGAAGATTCATCATTAGCAGACAATTTAACTATTCTATTTTTGGTTGAAAATTTATCTTTTTTTTGGGATGAAAAGTCACTTATTTGGTTTAAAATTGATATTTTTAATTTAAAAATTAAACTATTTGTTTGAAAATTTATGTACTTTGTAGAAAATTCGTCTTTTTTTTGTATAAAATTAATTTTTAAAAAATGCAACTATTCCAGTTGAAGATTCAGCATTTTAGTTGAAAATTCATCACTTAGGTTGGAAATTGAAGTGTTTTGTTGAAAAACCGTTTTTGTTTGTTGAAAATTATTTTTTTGTTTAATTGAAAGTTTAACTATTTCATTTTTTGTTGAAAATTGATATTTTTTAGTGGAAAATTTAAGTATTTGTTTAAAAATTCTTTTATTTTGCAATTTTTTGCTCTGTTGTGTTAAAGGATGTTTAGAATGAACGTCTTGAATGAAAATAAATGTATGCGTTTTGCGGCAAACATAATATATTACTTTTGGTTGACCGGGAGAATTAAATACTTGACCGGGAAAAACCGGTAAATAACCGGGAATTTGAAATCGTCCGCCGAATCTCCACCCTGCTCGCGATATTGAGGTTACAATGCACCAACTATCTTCTTAAAAAATCACCTTTCTTGAATGAAAATGACCTTTTTTGTTAAAAATTAATCTTTTCCGATTTAAAGGTCCGCTTTTTTTTAAGCATTCGATTTTTCAGCTTCAAAACTTACTTTTTTTTGAATAATTTCTTTGAAAAATGTATTTTTGTCTCCCAAAATGCATTTAATTTGATTTTATCCTACTATTCCTGCTTTTATAAACCCTTTTTTAATTTGAGGTTAAGAAAGGTTTGAGAGTCCTAAGAACCTGGTTTTATATGCTATATTTTCCTTTTATTTAAACGATCAAGTGCGTATTTTTTATATGTCCCGTATACACATTAAGTAGGTTGCACATTATCATCTAATATTGGCTTGGTCTAGTCTCTATACAGAAAATATCGATATCATCGCTTTGTAGTAAGACCATATTTACTATGTGAAAAAGTTTAGGGGGGGAAAAAAAAAGTTGCCAGATTTTAACCCTTTTTAGGGTTAAGTAGCCCAGAGATGAAACCCTCATAGTTTCGGTCGGGTATCCGCCCGTCCATCGTACTTTTCCCCAAGAAGGGGAAGTGAGGGGAGGAGAAAGTAGGTGGGAAGGGGGGGGGGTTGCGACAAGGAAGTTTCAACGACTTAATTAACTTTTTTTTAAGGAAAATAATTTGAAAAAATAATTTAATAAAATTTGTTGTCAACAAAAATAAAAAATAAAATAATTTTTTTCAACAAATTTTTTTTTTCAAGAATTTTTTTCCAATAAATTTTTTTTCAAAACAGTTTTTTTTACAAAATTACAAAATAATTTGTTTTAAGATTCTGTTAAGACTTACATGAACGTCTTAACAGGCTACGAAACCCTTCCTTGTTTTAACATCGGAAGTGTCACGCAATAATGTTGATCACGCTAACACCACTACCTAACTTTTTTTTTATATTCGGCGCCATCTTAAAATTTTATAAGAAAATATTTCACTTTACAGTTGGTGCAGCCATCTTTTTTATGCGTAATACATACCAACCATGCAACGCATCCCAGGTGAAAAATGCCTTCAATGCTGTTATTGTTTTGAGGCATTCGACAAAAATATATTACCCCAACACATTAGGCTATCGCATATCAGTAAATCTGATTTAATTTGTAAACTTTGTGATGCCGTGTACACGAATGCAAGGTCTCTACGATCACATGTACACAGAAATCATAGAACCCGTGTAACCAAAAGAAGTGGAACGGGCCTTGATGGAAAGAGGCCTTTTCATAGTGAAAATATTCGCTTTGAAGGTTTAATTGATCCTGTTCTCGATCCTACGGATATTCGCCAACTCGAGAACGCTACTGACGAAGAACTGCTAGAATTTCATCTTCATGAAGATGACGGCGCCCCCGTTGCTGAAAGTAATTTTGAAAAGCCTGCAGATGTTGACCGTGGTGATGATCCTAATTCTAGTGATGATCATACTGGTGAAGGTAATCCTGGTGATGCTGATCCTGGTGACGATGATCCTCATCCTAGTGATGATGATCCTGGCGATGGTGATCCTGGTGACGATGATCTTGATCGTAGTGATGATGATCCTGGTGACGGTAATCCTGGTGATGGTGATCCTGGTGACGATGATCCTGGTGATCACGATTTCGGTGATGTTGATTCTGCTACTGAATCTAGTGATGAATCTGATGTACATTCCGACGATGAGCCTGATGATCCCGACGGAAATCCTGATGATGATCCATACAATTTTGAGGATGAGGTTGCTGATAATCCTCAAAAGAAGATAATCGCGGAATATATTCTCTATTTACGGTCACAAACTAAAGCCACTGAAAGTGATGTACTTGGTATTCTACGTAGTTTACAACAAGTCGTGGAGTCATATGTGGATTATTACCTACGAAACGCTGACGAAATATTATTTGAAGCAGCAGGTTTCCGTCTCACAGACTACGTCGATATCGAGGGCACCATTGCCGAAATAGATTGCAGTCAGGGTCTTCATAGTATCTTCAACCAAGACAGGTATTTTGAAAAAAAGTATGGTGTTATTCAGCCTCGCAGAGAAAAATTGGATGGTATCTTCGTTCCTTATGGAACTGCAAGAAATGATGGAGATCAGCCTTTGAAATTGAAGCCAGATGAATTCATACACATTCCTATAAGCGAAGTCTTAAAGAAATGGATGTTGAATGGTTCATTCGGAAATATTGTTGAATTGAAAAAAAGACGTTTCGATGGCGTTTTGGCTTCTTATGCAGACGGTCTTCAATTCCGCAATCATCCGTATAGGCTTAGACGCCCGACTTCTGTACTTGTGAAGGCCTATTATGACGAAGTAGACGTGTGTGATAGTGCTGGTTCTAAAGCAAGTGGTGAACAAAAATTTGGGAATATTTATTCGATGATAGAAGACATGTCCCCAGCTTTTAGTTCCCAAACTAAATTCATCAACTTAACTGGGATCATACGGGATTCTACTGTGCGAAAGTATGGTATGCAAAGAATTTTGAAATATATTGTTGATGACTTCAAGGAACTAGAAAATGGAATTGACCTTCCTAACGGTAATAAATTGTACGGCACTATTTCGACATTTATAGGCGACAATCTTGCTATTCATCAATGTTGCGGCTTAAAAAAATCGTTTGTTGCACGCCATCCATGTACGTATTGCATGGCCACACTGGAACAGGCTAGGTCAATGACGAAAGAAAATATGGCGCTGAGGAGAACACCCGAAGAACACGATCGCCAAGTTACTGCCGTGGAAAATGCTGATGGTGCCGAAAGAGAAGAATTAAGTACATCGTTCGGTGTAACAGAAAGATGTGTGCTAAACGAGTTGTCCGGATTTCACGTAAAAACATCGACGCCACCAGATATAACGCATGACGGTTTGGAAGGGTATGCTCTTGTTACAGTTAAATGCTTCCTTAAGGAGATATGCTTAAACTTGAGGCTAATGACGCTTCTTGAATTGAACGAAAGAGTTCAGAGTTTCGATTATGGGTACTCTGAAAAATCTTCAAAGCCATCTCCAATAAGGGAAAGTCATTTAACGGATAATAAGCAAGGCTTTAAGCAGACTGCTTCGCAAATATGGCAGTTGGTTGTAATTTTGCCACTAATCGTCATTCGCGTCGTACCAGAAGGATTGCCTCAGTTTCAGAATTACCTGAAAATGCTGGAGATTCTCTGTATTTCGTTTGCAGACGAGATACCTATTAGGGCTTTGAATTACTTGGATTGCAGTATTTCTGAATATTTGGAAGGCTTTAAGGAGATTTACAGACTGAATTTGACACCGAAACAACATTTCCTCACACATCGATCTGAACTAATTTTAAAATTTGGACCCCTCATTCAGTACTCTACGATGAGACCTGAATCGAAACACCAGTGGTTTAAGAGATATGCACAGTCAAAATGCGTACTTACAAAAATCTGCCTCTCACGTTAGCACGAAAACATCAACTTTTTCAGGCAGCAATTATGAGGGAAACCATAGAAAGGAAAATTGAAATGGGCCCTAAAAAAATTGTGTATGCACCAGTACTAGCATTCAGTCAACTGTTCCCGAATGAGAGGAACCTTATTACGACACCGTGGGTTAAAATAAACGGTGTGAAGTATACCTCAACAAAATGTTTTCTGGCACTTGGTCTAAATGAAGACTCTTTACCACAATTTGCCTCTTTACACACAATTATCATCGTAAATCGAATACCCACATTTGTGTGTAAGAAAGTTTCGACTATCCAGCATGATACATCAGTCATGGCATACGAAGTGGAAATCAATGACGACTTTGTTAATGTTCGTTTAGAAGATGTATTTTCGCATGAAGTTTTTCATTCACATCGGTTTGGAGCCAAGAAGGTGATAATTGTTAAAAAAGCATTGGGAAATCTGCACTAAAAGTTGGTAAATAGCGACAAAAAGTCGCTTTGTTAGGTGCATTAGAATTAATAATTCAATATCCTTGAACTGAAATCTGTACTCTAAATAGTTTAAATTTCTTATTTTAGTAGAGATACATTTAAAACACTTTAAAGGTAACTTGAATTGGTTTTAAAATGCTCTAAAATTGCTACGATTTTTAATTGAAATTATAAAGCTGTAAACATGTATCAGTTCAAATATTTTTATTTTTTGTACGTAATGAAGGGACCGTCCATGAGCTGCTTTACCAATTTAAGGACGGGAGGGAATCACGCTAAAACCCACGGTTAGTTTACTGTGGCGGGGGTAGGGGGCGTGGAAGTAACGTCACAAAAGTGGATAACGTTTAGTACCTTTCCTGATGATAAAGTTTTGAGGATTCTTTTCTGCTCTGTTTTTAAGAAACATATCCTTTTCCCCTGTTTTTCTCGTTTTTTCGCTTAAATGCGAACTAATTGGATAAGACCCAACAAGAAAAATTAACTACTTTTGAAAGAAAAGTCTACTATGATGTTTTTGTTGGGAATGCAACTATTTTGTTCAAAAGTCATCTGTTTGTTAGAAATTCAGCTACTTGGTTGAAAGTCGAACTAATTCGTTGAAAATATAGTTTTATAATTGTAGATTAATCTCCTTACATAAATTTAAGTATTTCATTTAAAAAAATTAAACTTCTGGGTTAAAAAATCATCGTTTGGGTTGAACGCTTTTATTTAAAATTCAATCTTTTTAAGATCAATTATTTTAATTGAAAATTTATCTCTCTTGTTGAAAATGTAAGTATTTTGTGGAAAGTTCATTTTTTTATTGTTAACAATTAAATTTTTTAACCAACAATGTAACTATTCCATTTTTTATTGAAAATTGATATTTTTCATTAAAAATTGATCTTTTCTAATTGAAAATGCATTTATTTTGTTCAAAATTCGACTTTTTTGGTCGACAATTATTATTTTCCCAGGTTAAACATACATCTTTTTTTGTTAAATGCAACTGTTTGAATATAAATTAATTTGATTTCGCTGAGGACTCAACAATTTGGTAGAGAATTAAACGATTCGTTAAAAATTAACTTTTTTGTTAAAAACGAAACGATTTTTATTAAAATATAACTGTTTGGTAGGAAGTTCATTTTTTTTGTTCAAAAGTCGTATTTGCGGGTTAAAAATTCAATCGTTTTGTAGAAACTTTCTTCTTTTGGCTTTTAAATTCAACAATTTTGTTGAAAATTCGCGTTTTTTTTGTATATAATGAGTATTTTTGTTGGAAAATTCATTTTTTTGGTTGAAAATTCAAGTGTTCAAAATTACTTTTATACCGATTTAAAGTGTTTCGTATTGAATTCAACATGAAATTTACATTTATTTTAATGAAAAGAATTTATTCCTCCATTATTAACTTATTTTCGTTAAAAAAAATCACCCTCCTTTATATATTTTAATACATTTTTGGGCTAAGTCATTTCTTTTGGGAAGGAGGGGGGGGGGGGGTTAAGACAAAACTACGGTCTTCAACTGAGGGGACAGGGGGAGACGTAGAAAATCCTAAAATTCGTCATGTAGTTTATGAAGGACCGTTTATGAATAAGTATCCTAAAAAATGCTCCAATTTTAAATAATTTCTTTACCCAGGAAAAAAAGGATTGCTTTAGTACATCGTTTTTTTTGAGGATGCATATTTGACGATCGTGTTTATCGATCGAAATGATATTTTTGAATCGGTCCTCATGATTTAAATAATTTTATTCTGCTAACTCCGATTCAGAAATTTTTTCACGTTTTTTTTCATTTGGATCCAATTTTTTTACATTATTCTAGCATATTTTATGCAAAATTTAAAAAATGTTGATCATTGATCGTGTAGTGAAACAAGCTATATACGAGAGTTTCAGATCAACTCATATTTTTCCATGTTAAAAAATATATAGTCTATGTGTAATATGTTGGACACGGCAATAATTTGAGAGTAAAACTAAAACTTTATAAGAATGATTGGCAAAAAGCTGACCATTTTAGCAGATGAAATTTTATAAATAAATAAGAACTTTCCAAACCAGTCGAAATGTTTTTTTTTTGGTAATTTAATCGTGACTTAATGCGATAAGGTGACTTTTTTATTTATGATTTTAAACAGTGTATTCTAGAATTTTTAAACTTTTAAAAATTGTGCTTTGATATTAGTAATTTACTGAGATATTTTTATAATAGATTTATTGATAGAAGGGAATGTGAAAAGTAGCTGGGAATTAAAGTGGTCAGCTTTTTAGAAAATACCCACAAAAATGTTGTCTCTAAATCTGAGAAAATCTATTGCATCAAATTAAATTTATACAGTTACTTATATTTTCCCAGTTACCAGAAATGGCATTCGTCACCGATTCAAAGGGCGTAAAACGCTCCTTCTGCGAAATATGCGAAGATTGTACTGCCTTTGAATGGAGGCCGTCAGGAAAAGATTCATCGTGCACTTATTGTGGGTGTTTGCCAGTTAGGCATAACAAAGTGCAAAACGACGACATGTCGATTTCTCATAATCTAGGCACGTCAGAAGAAATTGATTTAGAAGACGAAAACAAGAATCCAGAAGGAAATTTTAATTCATCACTTGAAGAGGATGAACCTTTGAAGGAGGTACTTCCTGTACCAGTTTTTGTCCATCAGTCTGCCCTTGCTTCGAAGGATATGAATATCACAAAAAAACCTTCACCGATTTACAAATAAGGGATTATTTTGGTTCACATTCCTGGTTCAAGCAGCAATTCTAATTTTTTTGATGAAGTGAACAGTAATAAAAGAAAAAATGTCGCTAAATCAGAAAACTGTCAGATAAATACTAAAGTAAGTATAGAACCCAACTTGAATTAGAAAAGCGGCCAATTTTCATTATTTTTATCGGAGACCGGGAAAAGAAACTTATTTTTTTAATTTTTCAATGTTTTTGATTTTTTAAAATTTTTTGCAGAAAAATGTTTGTTATAACACGGTCTGTTGAACTTTTTCCTTTATTGAAATACAAACTTTTTTGATCAAGTTTCAAGTGTTTAAATAAGTTTTAAGTTAAATAGTACACGTTCACACAATTTAGATTTGAAAAAAAAATTTAATTGATAATTTCATATATATATATATATATATAAATTTTTTGAGAATGATAACATTTTTTACTTGAAGAATAATAAAAAAATAATAATGTTGAGCAGTTCAAGACGAAATTTTCTAAAGTGAACAATTTCTTAAATCGCGAATGATTAAGACATTAACTATTGACTTTTTATTTTTGCAACCTGCAAGTTTTTTATACGTTTCTGCTAAAATGAATGTTTTAATTTGTAATTTATTAAAAACTTCCTAGGGCTAAGTAGCCCTCTGAGGGACAGAATATGTTCAGTAAGTACTGAAATCGAGGGCCCTAATAAAGTGTTAAAAGTGCTTATATATTTCATTATTATCAATTTGTTTAATCACGAAACGAACAATGGAAAAACTTTTTATTGTCAAAAATGTCGATCATATAAGTGATGCGGTTTGCAATTTTTTTAAAATATTTTGAAATCTTTGAAATCTTGAAATTCGATGCACACTCAAATTCGTAACTTTTTATTCATCTGGAATTGTAAATTTAGATTGTTTAAATCCAAGAGACAAAGATTCACGTCTCAAAATGAAAATACAAAAACTGTAATTATGATTTGAAACAGGGAATTTTAGAAGTTATATTTGTATTTCTGTATTGGAAAAGGTGAATTTTCTATAATAATTATTATAGTTGTAACTTTCAACAGGGAATTTTTGAAAAGAATGATAATTTTGAATTGGTTTAGAAAATTTTCCAAAACAATTAAAATTCAGAGTTAGGACATGGAATTTCAAAAATAAGTATAAATCCCAGACAAAGAAAATGAGAACGTTACATAGAGCAAACCGGGAATTGACCGGAAATTTAAAATCATCTATCGGGTAGATACTCTGATTATCTGTATTGAAGTATAGAATTAAATTTGTTTTATTCATTGTCGTCTTTGAAGCGGTTTTTTCTTACCTTTTTATTTCGTAATTCTACAGCTGTAAAAAATATTCGATTTGAAAGGAAGTTTACAGCAGTTAATTTTGAACACATCAGACTCTAAATTAAGCTTTGAACCGCGAAAATATTATTTAAAGTACATTTTTTGTCGGAGGTCTCATACGTTTTTTGTAGAAAATTTAACATATACAGTCAATTTAATGAATACAAGTTGATATTACATGAAAATGTATTTTCTATCGTCTTTAAAGTACCTAGACCCCAATTAACGTTTGTCCCCCAATTAACGTTCGTCGAATTTTAGAAGCTTCGATTTTGATTGTTTTAGACCTCAAACTGGAAATTGTACTGTTTTCAGAGAGTGGATAAAAATATTGTAGTTTTGAAGTGTCTTTATTTTTTAGTTAATCAATTAAACTCAAAACTGCTAAAGTATTGTCTTTTTGTGTTTCACCTGAGAAAAACTGTTTAAATCCATGGAATACCTAACTTTGCTTTTCTTTTCTTGGATTTCAGTGGTAATCCTCTAATATTGTAACTTTTGTGTAACAATTGCATTTGACAGTATCATAACACGTCTGCATGATGTCTTTGTTGAAGGATTTGAGGCCTCTCGTACCCTTGAAATTTCCTAATCAATTGGAAAAATTTATTAGAGCCAATGTTGAGTTGTCCGAAACACAACATGCTTATATAATCCGCGAAACGGCGGGGATACTTTTTCGAAACCGGCAATTTGATCCGAAAAGGCACGAGATTGAAGAGATGTCTGTACTTCTAACAAATACATATCCATTTTTGAGGGCTCCTTATGGGGCAGGACACGTAAGTAATTAAACTGCAGCCCGTCACTTTTTTTATTGAAAATTATTATGTATACAAATTTATATCCACGTTATTTTATTGCAGATTCAAACATTCGATCGGATGAATGCTTGTATAAAATACTTGAAAAGAAAGCATGTACAAGCAAGTGAAGAAGATAGTGCTGTGGCTGCACATAATGATATTTGCAAAAAGATGCAAGCTGAAGTATCGAGTCATGATAACCGAGGAAGTGCTAAAACTTTGCATGATTTTCTAAATCAAACCAGAGACATTCGGCAAGAAAATGCTGGGAAAATGAGTGCCACGGAAATGTTTATTAAATATCCAGCTTTGCAAAGAAATGACATGGTAATTTTTTCTTGGATTCGTCGTAATGCTTAAAATTTATTTAATTTCAGCAAAACTTTGAAAAATGAGAAGTGTTTTTTGCTCAATATTTGCTTTCTAAATAAAAAGTATGGGCTCGTTCCAAAATGGGTCATCAGTTCGGTGGTTCCCCGGATAAAATTTTTCTATTGTACATGAGCTTTTATTTTATTTTAACAAAAATCGTTTTTAAGATATTATAGGCGCAAAAAGTATAGGTCTCGAGAATATAGATATTAGGGCGTATTGAATAGAATAAAGTGTTTCATTCGTACTTCTAGTGGGGCTGAAAACTGTCTTTTCGGAGTCAAGAAAATTGTTCTGAAGTTTTATTTTAAAAATTCTTTTTCTGCATCGTAGATATAGTGTTACAGTAAAAAAAAATAAAAGCAACAGACTTCTTTTCACTTGAATAATTTTTTTATAAGATCTAAGTTGCCATAAATAATTGTTCGGGGGAAATGAATTTACATCTGTATAGCAATATTCACATTGAAATATTGTTTAGCCTGCATAAACGGCCTTGAAAAATTAAACATTTTAAAAAGTCGACTTTTTTGGCATAAAATATGAATTTTAAATTAAATGCAACAATTTTCAACCAAAAATGGAACAGTTACGTTTGCAGAAAAGAAAATTATTTCTTAGCCAACAAAAAAAGAATTTTTGGCAAAATATGTAGTTGAATTTTTAACCAAAAGTCCCGTAAAATTGCATGTCATTTTATTTTCTCTCTGAAGTTCTCTAAAAATTTGTGGGAATTTCCTAAAACCCCTTGAAGTCTTTGAAATCCTAATATCTTTGGTACCCTTTTAGAATCCCTTAAAATCCATTAAAATTTTGTAAATCCGTAAAGTCCATGGAGATCCTGTAAAATTGCAAATACCTTGAAATACATTGAAATCCCATGATTTATTTTGAAATTTGTAATATCGCTTCAAATTTCTGTAAAACTTTTGAAACGTTTCAAATCATGAAAATTACGAAAACTTTTGAAATTTCGATGTTTAAGATATCGGGTATGCTATTTTAGTCAATTAGCGAAGAAGTTTTGATATATACTTAAATTCAAAGTAAATAATAGTTGCATTAGCGAACAATTCTCGAAAATTGTAGCATAAGTGTCATTTTTTCAAAAATAGGAGGAAAATAGTTGCATCAGTTTAAAAAAAAGTTTTCAAACATTGTCAATAGTCTGCGCCCAGGGCGGAGGCACCGACGGCATCACCCTAGTATAGTTACAGCTCTGATTTTAGGGCATTGGGAACAGGACCCAACCTTAAAATTGAATTGCCTCATTTTTCTCTATAAATACTAGAGTGATATATTTTTTAAATAATTAGGTCCTATTCCTGTTTTCAATCAAATCAGTATTCTAAATTGTATAGTTTCAATCGTTTTTATGTTAAGCGTTTTTTTTATTCTAACCCGAGCATAAAAAACGTGTTACACAAAAACTATTGAAACTAGCCAATTTTTCACTCCGAGTAAAAAATTTTATTCAAAACAGGAATAGACTCTTATTATATAAAAAAGATGTAATTCTAGTATTCATGGAGTAAAATGGAGCTATTCAATTTTAAGGTTGAGTCCTCCTTTCAACGCTCTTAAGAATGGTATCTTCATCAAGAAAATTTAACTTCTTATCTAACCAGATCTAACCCTCATGAATTGAAAAAATGATATAACTGTAGTCCTTTAGTTACTTTGTTCAAGTGGGCTAACTTCAGTCATATTGTTTTTTCAATTTCTGTGTGTTTCAATTCTGTGTTTCTGAGTCTCATTTGAAAGATTTTTAATTTAAGGGCGTTGAAAGCAGGACCCAACCTCAAAGTTGAATTGCTTCGTTTTACTCTATGAATACTAGCATTACATCTTTTTTAGATAATAAGGGCCTATTCCTGTTTTGAATGAAATCTGTAATCGGAGGTCAAAATTGGCTAATTTCTATAGTTTTTATGTAAAACTATTGAAATTAACCACTTTTTTACTACGAAAACAGATTTGATTCTTGAAATAGCAGGCCCTATGAAAAAAATGTAATTGTGGTATCTATGGAATAAAACGAGGCCATTTAATTTTACGGTTGGGTTCTGGTTCCAATTAATGCCCTTAATTGCATCGACTTTTTGCCGAGGTTCATCTTATAACATTGAAGGAAAGAAAATATAGAATTGTTCAAATAGAATATATTTTGTTCTTTATTTCAGTTACTGTGGGAATTTTCAAAAATCGTTGGTTTGCCTTTTACTACATTGCAAAATAACTGGTCGAATGCTGTTCCAGGAATATTAAACGGTTTGGATACAAGCGTAACAAATGAATTCAATAACGACGGAAAGACTATTAGTATCCTCATTGCTATTAGACAGTTTTTTGTCAGAGTCCGTTCAGAGAAAGGGCAAATCTTAGAGTTTTTATCGGTCTGTATATTTAAAAATATTTAAACAACTATCTATCCTTAATACTATCCTTAATGCAGAATATGCGTATATTTAAAATAATAAAAACCTGTTTTTTTTTTAAGGAGGGAACTCAACTTTCAAATATTGTGCCACCCCGAGATGAGCCTCCTCGCTTGAAGGCCATTACCAGTACCTCTTCTTTTAATGATCTGACCTTACTGTGCCATGCTGATGGAAAGGCTATTTTCTCAGCCCATGGATGTCAAGCAATTTTGCTTTTACTTGCGACTTACTGGGTTCTAAATACTGCGTTTCCACCTGATACAAAACTGCAATTATCTTTTGTATCATTTGCAGTTCTGCGAGACATTGCTGTAAACTATTTTTCTAAGGACGTTTTGAAAAACGTCTCTCTAACCAAGGCTTTAAAAAAATGCGGTTTAACCTGATGTTAATATGATTTAAATGTAACTCTAAGCGAATAAGACCATTTTCTACGTTCGTTATGTTTTACTTTTTTCGTTTACGCGTAATACAAAACTTATTTGGCATGTATTTTATGATATTTATTATGTCTGTGAAAGTACTTTAGTAGTTGCAATAATACTTTCTATAGGCCAATATTTAACTTTTAGTACGTATTGATGTAATTCATCTGGTTGTACCTGAGAACCAAAACATTAACATAATTTTAACGTAGTTCTAAGATTTTACGTTTGAATCATGAATTTAAATCTGAAGTAATTACAAAATGGATGAGTTATTGTAAATATTTTAATAAAAAACTATAAGTAGTGCAGCATATGCACATTTATCTATATTAATATATATATAATTAGTCCAACGTCTGCATGGATTCATTTATTTCGTGATTATTTCAGATTGAAACTTACACAACGCTACTTTTATAATGTTTCAAATTTTTTGACATGATAATTTAATTACTTTGAAGGATGTACTAAAGTTATCTCAAGTTCAAAAATGGGAATTATTAAAAATGATTTATAAAATGTAGGAAAATATTCTTATTTTTAATTGTAACTAATTTCGGAAGGTAAACTTAAAAAAAAATAGTTTAGGTTGAAATTGATTGTTTAAGGGCATTGGAACCAGGATCCAACCAGAGCCGTAACTAGGGCGGTGCTGTCGCAGTGTCCCCGTGCCAGACGCTGGTCGCAAAAGAGCGCATACGGGCCAAATTAACACTTTTGTACCGAAGTCTTTAAAGAATGAAAAAAGATTATCCCGGTTGGCCTTGGTGCAAATATCTAAATATTATCCCGTGGTGTTTGGGAGGAGGGCGCAAAATTATCAAGTCGTGCCGGTCACAACGAAGAGTAGTCACGGCTCTTGACCCAACCTTAAAATTGAATTGCCTCGTTTTACTCTATAAATACTAGCATTACATATTTTTTATATCAGCAATTCCCAAACTTTTTTTGAACTTTTTGGGGAGTGGCAGGGTCGCCACCCTCAAAATTTTTTTACAATACTGGAACCCAAGAGAGACTGAACGTCTGTCGTTCGGGCGCGGTTGCTTGCTTCGCGCGACCTTCCCATTGTTAGAGATTTAGAGCCGGTTGAGGAGAATGAAAATTTGGTAAAATATTAATAAATTGAAATTTAATAGGCTGCGTTAGATTTGTTAGATTATGACAAAGACTTTTAAAAAAGATAGAAGAAAATCGGATAATAACTTCAAAAGTTATCGCACTTTTGTTACAATGAGAGGTCGCATTTATATATTCACAGGATTTGTAAATGTTTCCTTTATTAGTGCTGGTATTAACCGATTTTGAAGAACTTTTTTTTTATTTTCTTTAAATTGTATTATGAAATTCATTCAGCTAATTAAAATTTAATCCAGCCATGTCGTTACAATTTTAGTTATTGTAATCTCATAACAATGAAAGGGTCATTCGTGGTAGGTATACGATAGTGACCGTCTGCTCGCAGCGGGGAGCCTGCCTCGGAGCCTGCCGAGCTTCCGGGCCCGGCGTGGCATCCCTCTACCGCAGGGTAGGTACCCTACTGGCGGTAGGAGTTTGGGAAACGCTGTTTTAGATTTAGATGACTAGGGTTTCTCCCGCCTTTAAATAAAATATGTATTCAGAATGAAAAATTGACTAATTTCAATAGTTTTTATGTAAAATCTTTTTATTTTTTTAATGCTCTGATGAGAATAAAAATAAAACGTTTTACGCAAAAACATTAAATCAGCCAATTTTAAACTTCGAATACAGATTTCATTCAGAGCATAAATAGGCCCTAAGTATGTAAAAAATATTTAATTCTATTAATTATAGAGTAAAATTAGGCAATTCAATTTTGAGAATGGGTCCTGATTTCAACGCCCTTAACAACATACTTTTTTCTACATTTTTATGTTTTTGCTTTCTCTTTAGGCAAATGTAGTAATTCTTATATAATCCCAATGCTGTAGATCTCATTTTATTCGTTGAAAGATTCTTTAAAAATCTCTTCGGTATGTTTTTATGTATTAAAAAAATTATTTATGAATTATGCAATTGCAACGTTCACCTAAAGAGAAAACAAAAACATAAAATCCTACATAACTATGGTTAAATAAACAATTTTGAATATTTTAACCTGAAATATTTTTTCTGAAATTCACCTACCAATTCCCTTCAAAAATTAAAACTAACAATAAGAATGATTTCCTCGATTTTATAAATCATTTTTGACAATGCTCATTTTTTAACTTGATATAACTTCAGTACATCCTTAACACCATTTTTTTTTATAATTTCATTGAATGTGAATTCTGTACGTTGATCCAATATATGGTATGTTCATTTTATTTTTTTAAACAAAATTTGTGTTCATTATTTATTTTTAAATACTTGTTTTATTGCTGTGTGAATTATCTCAATTTGAAACAATTTTTGAGCCAATGAAAATAAGAGCTTGAATTTTAAGACTATTATGATCTAGCACCATTCAACTGCACTTTTGACAATAATAATAAACATTTTAAAGTTTTAAATTGGTTAAACTTTTAAACTAGGCATGATGATCCTGCATTTCAATTTGGTTATAGATTTCAAAACAAAGAACATTTTATTCATGAAACTATTTTTTAAATTTAAATTTAATATATACTTTTACATTAAGATTGATTTTTAAATATTAATATTTAAACTTAAATTTATGCAAAGATGCAACTCATTTATCATATTAGAAATCTAATTCATTCATGTTTGCACTGGCGGATTTCCTATATAGGCTGCAGCCTTGGCGTCAACATTGGGGGGGGGGGGCAAAATTTGATAACATGTCTCACTGTGGATTCAAAATCGAGTCGTTAATTTCTGTTAGCCTAGGGGCGGCAAATACCTAAATCCGCCACTGAATGTTTTAATTTTAAACTTAATTCGATTCCTATTTTTCATTTTGTTCATAACCTGCAATACCGACTGTGGTAGAAAGTGTCACGAAAAAATCTTTCAAGATCGGTTATCATCTCA
>JAWWEA010000021.1:74977831-74989600 GCA_035222095.1 Andricus quercuspetiolicola | reverse complement strand
TGCCCCCCCCCCCCCTCCCACCAAGAACCAAGCTTGGCCGCCCGTGTGCCCGCACACATTGCACCCTATTACGCGCCGGCCCTGTATCGACGAGGTTTATCTTGTTGATTTCACAAGATCGTGATTACTTAAAACGCATACGGAAATGGTATAGCACATTGATATTGTTTGCATTATTTTTTTTCAATGTTCGTGATATTGAAGTATTAAGTTATTTGTCAATATTGCATACACTGTTAGAAAATTCTTGAAAATTAAAGTCGTTCAAGAAATAGGAAGCACCTTTTGTGGCGAAGTAATTAGCGGATCAGAAAATATACTACGCTGTTTTCCAAATAGGGCACAACGCTGTCAGAATGTATTTTTCAATAAATTTTACATAAAATATACCCTTTTTTTGATAATACGTCATCTAATTCTCTTTCCTGTAAACAAAAATAAAAAATTAAAAGATTCTGCGCCCAATGTCCTTAATGCTGGCAGGACTCCTTTATTTTTTTAATGACTTGAAAAAAAACATTCTTCACTATAACAGTATTTAGTTGATTAGCGGCAAACCTGGACCAGATTACACAGTCAAGATGATAAGAAACAAAGTCTTGGTTTAACAGTGAAAATTTCTTATTTTCTATCGTTTTAAACACCCTGTAACTTTTTCGAAATATCTCCAGAAAAATGTGCCGGCCGAACTTAGATCTTTTCTCGGTATTGTATCGCTGATTAGCACCAGTCCTGGGCCAGACTCATCCTTCCAGACCAAATTTAGACCTGTTCTTTTGACAAGAAAATATCTTTATCCACAAATGCTCCAAGAGTAGATTACAATACAAATAAAAGCAATGCTTTATTCAGGGGTAATAAAGGATTCAATTCCACCAAGGAATTGATCACTTTGGGTAGTATCTTAAAAAAAGGACGCATCTGGAAAAATCAAATGGCATCTTGTAATTGACAATGGGAAATTAAATGAAAAGACTATAACTAACAATTAACCATTACCGGTAATCGACGAAATAATAGATTAGTAAGGGAATTATAAATCGACGACTGTCATTTTGTGACTGTCAATTCTCTTTTGTTAAAGCTCTTTCGGCTTTAAAGAACACATTCTCATCACGTATCTCATGCTTCGCACTCGCCTTTGTCCAAAGTACGAACTTTTCTACATTAAGTTCAACTCTATCATATCAATTATAAATTATATTAATTTCTGTACTTTAGTCTGAGACTGCTTATTCAGATATTGCAAAATAATGTACAAATTTTGTTTTTAATGATTGCTTTAATACTGGTTCCTTATTTTGCACTAATTTTTATTCGCAGCTACACTGAAAATTGTATAATTTCAATAAATTTATATTATTGTCATTCATAACATGCATTGATATTGAAACAGATGTATTGTCTTGTTTTCAAAATTTACAAAAAGTGCGCATTCTATAAGAAAACAATTTTGTTAATCAACATTTTATTGCAACTTTTGTCATTTTTCCACAAACTTCTCAGTAGAAAACAGTAACTATGTCTCTCTCGGTTTCAGTTCTGTCCATACACTCCCCATCCATTAAAGGATGTTTGGTGGGACTGACATCATAACTAGACTCCACCCTACGACGATTCAAACCATAAATAATAAAAAAAATAGAGCAGCTTCGGAATGGATTGAAACTTTGGTTGACGAAACGCATGCACACGGTAGAGGTTAAGTTAAAGTATCAGGCACTGAATAGAGACTGGCTGTTTGGAAAGCTAGAGGGGCGAATGATCATAAAAAAAGAGAATTATAAGAAACTATGTGCGTAAGAAAGCTATTATTTTATGTATACCTAAAAAAATAAGAAGGGATGTGACATTAGAAAGATAGAAAATGGGGAGTTGAAAGGTGGACTTGGATTATGGTCAGGAGTAGTCAGTAAATCACATGGTAGTCCAGGGGTCGGTTCGATTATGAATGAGAGAGCAAGTCAGCATGTAAGGAGTAATAGATTCGTATCTCCTTAATTCTTGAGGTTTAGAATGAAAGTAGGAATTCGAAGATTGTTTATCATAGCGTGCTACACTCCAGTTGATGGTGAGAAGAATGAAGTAAATGACGCCTTCTGGGATGCTTTATATAATACTATGTGTACTTGCGATCATGATGAAAGAATCATCCTAATAGAAGATATGAACAGATTGGTTCACGGAGAGAAAAATCTAGTCATTAGCGCCTGAACATTTGTCACGCTTTAATACAAGCAGTACAATGCAATACATACAAACACAACGCTGTATTTTTGTACATAAAATTTTGTGTTCCTTAGGGAAAATTCAAAAACACAAATTTTGGAAAGTGAAAATGCGTTAGCTGTTAACCTTCGCTGAGTAACATTCAATAACTGCCGAACAAGTGCAAGTTTGTAATTATAAAATATCTGTTTGTGATATCTGTGCCACAATTTGTAAGAAGCTGTGTCTACGCGTCCTTACAGGTAGTTATTTTAAGTAGAAGCCTACGTGCCATGTAAAATTTTATGATTGTGAACAATCAGTCTACAACGAAAGGGTTCTATTTTGTTAGAGCGTGGCGAATATAATTGCCTGATATAATTGAAATCTAAAAGTATTCTAATAAGTGGATTTCCTGCTATCTTTGAAGTCATACTCGATGTTGATGTCAAAAGCTCTTTTGTGAAGGAATTATCAATCAATTGATTTTGATCGTTATGAATTCTTAGGAATCGAAATCATTAGGAGTATGTTCCGTAAAATCTCTTACCAATGATGCGTCAGCGTAGTATTCTATCGTGAGCGAATCTGGTACGTCGAAATTATTAATGGTGTAGAAAAGTTAAAATGTTGACATTATGATGCTAGTTTATTTGTAGGTTGTAGTAGATAGTGAAGGAAAAACGGAAATTGTCGGTGTAGGAGTACTAGTAAAGGAAGATCGTGGTTTAAACTGCTTAATGGATTCTTTCAAGAGAGTTAATCCATCGTGCGAAAACATGGAATGTTTGATAATTGATGAAGACTTACTGGAAAGGGAGATTATAAAAGAAGATATTCCTAACGCCAGAACTTTTATCTGTATCTTCCATACACTAAGAACGTTCAATTGAGAAATACGCTGCGAAAAATTGGACACCACGCCTACTGAAAGGGGTACTGTGAAAGAAATTCTTGAAAAGATGGGCTACTCCGTTAAGAAAGAATAATATATGTAATTATATACAAAGCTTGAAAAAGTGCGACAAAGTATTATTAATTACTTTAAAAAGAGTTGACACTCTATTCGACAAGAATGGACAGTTTATTCTACTCTTTTTTAAATAACCTTTTCAAATAAGACAAACAATAGAATAGAATCTATAAACCATGAAGTCGAGCAACTGATCAACCAAAACAGCACTTTACGGGGTTTTATGAAAGATTTATTTACTTTTATGAAAGGTGGATATTCAGAATATGACTACAAGGCCTTAAAAAATGTCTACAAGAGTCGGGTTATAAAAGAAGATGCGGATACAGCCGAAGAATTTTATGCTGAATACCTCACTAGTTACGCATTTAGTTTTGTTCAACACGAAATAAATGGTATGGATAGCGTATCAGTTTCTAATGCTCGCGAGATTGGTATCTTCGAAACGGAATGTGAAACAAAAAAGTGTACGACTGCGTCTGATGAATGCGATCGCTCTCATTTTGTCTCTATGGGTCTTTCGTACAGGTAAAGTGTAAGTTTAAAAAAAATGTATTTCATTTATTTTTGAAATTTCACCAAAAACTTTTATTTTTACAGACACATGTGCGCTGTAAGGGCTCCACTAGGTTTTAATCTGTTCTGTCAGAGTTTATGTCTCGAGCGTTGGACAAAGTATCACTTATTGTTGCCACATCGATCTTTTAAACCTAAACGTACAGTTGAAAGGGAAGCTGTCACTGTATCTACTGCAAAGGTTGCACAAATTATTCCTTTAAGAAAGGAATAATTAGCAAATGTTCACCTGACAACTAGGCTTTTAAACAGCCTTGCTGCAGAATATTTGGGGCAATTATTTATTCTACGTGAAGAAATTGTTGACTCGGTGATTAAAGCTTGGAAGGTTGGCCATCAAGTTATGGCTAGCGAATCGGATAAAGATATTACTTTGGTTTTCAGATTAGAGGGCATAAGAAGAATAAAACAGGTTACACGGAAAGATGTCCTGTGTAAAAATGAGAAGTTTTGCAAAATTCGTCGAAAATAGAGGGCCTGGAAAAACTGTTGTGAAGAAACAACAGACTCTTTGGAATGTTGCCTAAAAGTGTTGGCATCTCTGAAAGTAATATAGGAAAGCAAGAAAGAAGCGTTTGTTGTCCTAGTTGATGGAAATTTAGATTTGAGTTTTAATTTGCATGGGTGGGAGGAAGATAACCTAATACCACATTCTACTGCTTTTGAGGATTCCAGTCACGCAGGGAACCAAAATTTCAATGCAGATTCCCAGCTTACTTCTGCCTCGACTTCCGCAGCATGTCCTCGTGACGCAAGAAATGAGGTCCACTTCTCTCCCAAAGCCGTAACTTTAAAGACTCGTTCTGTTTGCAACTCAGAACCTTTACGCGATTCAATTTTGCCGTCGGCTTACAGACCTCGCGGACGACCTATAGGCGCAGACACAACAACGATAGGCTTGAAATGTAAGGCATCCAAAAAAGGCGATTCTGGACTCAAAAAAATTGTTTAAGAGATTAATGGCAAACCAGAATCATTTTGTAAAAAAAAAATTTACAAAAATCATTAGAAAATTTATTGTGATAAAGAAAAGATTATTAATTAGACATACATTGAAAATGATAAAGACAAAATATCCGACGGAATTGTAGACGAGTTGGTGGACATAGACAAAATGAAAAAATGCTTAACGGAAAAGGCTTTTGTGCCGTTACAAGAAGTTGTCAATAGTAAAAGAGAAAGCAACTTATTCAACTGCGGACAGTGTCAAAAATTTATTGAAACCAGGGAAGATGACGATAGTGAGGCGATTGACAGCAATTGTGCTAAACAAAATTTGAAAAATAGTAGCACAATATTGTCGTGCAATTTTAAAAATATTAGATACAGGTGTTAACTATTTTTTTAATCTGTGAGACAATATGGAGATCAAATAAAATGTGCGAAAATATTAGCATTAGTGTCATTTTTTTCAAAATGGAAGCAAAATAGTTGCATTCTTTACAAAGTGCCAATAGTGGCGTGAGTCCCACAGCTGTATTGTAGTTCAAACCCCTGCTTCTTTCCAACATATCGTGGGGGACGAGAAGGTACCCTTGTGGCAGGTCACAGAAATAATGTAGTTCAAACCTCTGTCCCTTTCCAAAGTATCGTGGAGGGTGGAATGGCACCCCTGTGACTGGTCTTGGAAATAATGTTGTTCAAACACTGTGATTGAGTTTAGTCCAGAGCAATGAATTGGCTACTTATACGGAAATTTCATGAAGAATAGCCCAGATACTGGATTTCACCGACTCGAATAACTGTTACAAATGTAGAGGCCTTTTTATACCTCTGCTGGCCGACAGTGGCAGTCAGCATGCCTGCAGTGTCCATAAGAGTGAAAGAGAGGGGCCGTTCTCTATCTCCTTTCACTTTTGCGGACTTTCCGCAAGCAGGCTGCCTGACACTGCCGGCAAGCAAGGTATGAAAATGCCTTTCGTATCATAAGTAAGTAACGCGAAAGGAACGAAACGAGCTGATCACCGTACAGTGTTTTGAGCTCCTCTTTGGCTCTTGGGTACCTTCTACCAGCATTAGCAGCCGAAGGAGGCCGGGCGTTATCGATCGTGCACGTAGCCGAAAAGAGCCGGTTGGCGCGCAATTTAAATGCCTACATTTAAATTTTGAATATGTAGAACAGAGTAGAATTTGGTTTTTTCATGTACATGCTCATTAGACTTTTACATATACCTTACCTTTGTACCTTCCGAGTAATTTTTACTTTGGCACTTTTTGCCATGCTTCGTAGTTACGAAAATTACATATTTAGCTTATTTACGTCATTCTCCGCTTATTATTCTTACAATAATTTATTCTGAAATTGGTTAATATTGACACTTGATATTCTTCTTTTCATGAGCCTTATCCTGAATAAGTTGATCCATAAAAACATTAGTATTTAAATTCCTACAATAGTCAAATTTCTACAATATTTAGCTTGACTAAAGTTGGATAACAGTCTTTTACTTAATGTTTCCTGTGCTAATTGCATACCTGGTACAAACCAGATAAACTCTTTGTTTCCCAAACATCAGTAAATAGAACGTGTGGAAGGGAAAAATGAACTGAGTTGAAAGTAATCTTTGCCATGTAAAATATGTGATGAGAGCTAATTTGTTTGAATTTTGTCGTCAGCATTTGAAAAAAATATCAATTTTTAGTTGGGTTCTTAACTTTAATTCTGATCAGTGTATCATCATATGTAAAATAAAGAGTAGCTTGAGTGTATTTGAGGTGTAATAATTTATTACTGATAAAACGGTAAAAGAAGCTAATTAAATTTTGAAACAGGATAAAGTAGTAGAGACAGTTCTAATAGCCAGCCATTTCGGACTGTCGATCCGGTAGTAGAGAAAGTAACCTTGTTCATGATATACAGGAAAGGCAGACATACAAATTTTGTTGCAGGTAAAGATTTACCACGCTATTATTGTTGTGATAGGTATGTGTTAACTTTAAATTTAACTAACAATTCGCCTTTTGTTTCCGTGTGTGTATGCTCCTGCAGTTGGGAGCAAACTGGATTTTGGATGAGAGGTTGTGGCCTGAACATCCAGGGCCTACATTCTGCCAGCTTGGAGACCATCTGGGTCGAACATTGTTTTCTTGGGTTCGAGATTTCTGTGGATGGATTTACTGACTTTTTGAGTTAGGAAATGAAAGGTCTCGAAGAGTTTGTCGTTGATGCTGATAATTCTTCTTGTATAGTCGGTGGGCATGTAAGTGTGGTCTTTTAAATTGAATGCTGTCAAGTTGCTAGTGCTGCCTGGGAAGCAGCAGATGGGTTCAGTGTAGGTTGTCAGGAGTTGTAGAATACTGACATGGTATCGGACGATTAAATTGTGGCCAAAGAAGCCACGTGGGTTTCGATGCTTGCTTGTTATGGTTGGCATCTGTTCTGGACACTGGTGCAGTGCTTTGAAGATGGTTTGTTGCTTCATCTTCGGAAAAAGCAGTGGTTGAATTTCAGTCCAATGGTATTTCAGGGCATACTGTAATCGGAAAACTGCATTCGACTGACTGAAGACAGATTTTTTATCTGCGCAAGAATCGAGACGTGGTAAAATTGAAAATTGAAATTCGAGATGCGAAACAGAAGCGGGATTTTTCTTTTGCTGTAGAGTAGATGCAGCATTCTTGTCTTCGTTCCGTGAAATTACTGTGGAAGTGTAATTCTCCTATTTAGGATATCATGATTGTGTGTACTGCTTTGGACTCGAGATGTCCTGTTCGAATGTGACAGCTTCATGCGGCTAGAATTAGTGTGGACCCAAGGTGGCTCTGGAAATTGTCTGGTGGTCCCTTTGGGACCCGTGAATAGCCTGTAGTTGATCCCCTTGTGGACTTACTCGTGAAGATTTGGTCAGTCAGTGCAGAGACTGTATGTGTGGAACGGGAATGTGGCAAAGAGAGTCAGGCGTGTGGACGTGCGGGAGCACGTTTATTTGTAATAATTTGCGCTAGTTTTGGAAGTGTCTATTGATACAGATCTTCGTGTCAATTAAATACCGTTGCAGCAAAACTTTATATTCAGATTTATTGTGATGTTGGGTAGAGATTCTTCACAGCAGAAGTCTATTTGGCGGCATCAAAGCATCAAACTACTAAACTTAGAAGTGTAGTAAAGGGTCTCACAACTCTGATTGAAAAAGAAAATAATTATATGCGGTTGATCGAAACTTGATTAATAAATTGCAGTTCATTTGCTTATTGCGCATTATTGATAGAGAGGAGTATATATGATATCTAATAATTGATATGTCAGGGCGGAAAACTCATCATATAAGGGATATAGAAATTGATATAGAAATGCTCTCTGCATCCATCTTGCAAGAGCCTAGAATATCAATATAAGCTGTTATCGTAAAATATTATGTACGCAGAGAAACGGGGGGAGTGCTGGCCAAATTTTCAGAATCAAGTAGTGATCATTTCATAGAATATTGGGACAGACCCGTATCCTTGCGAAAGCAATTAAATATCAGTAGGATGGATGAGAGTCAACAGAAGAAGTCCACCGCGTGTGACATATTTCAGCAGTGGACAAGAAAATTACTGGATTCGAGTATTTCTTATATTGCTGATCGTGATAGTTGCTATCTTTCACATCACATATTATCTAATTGGATCACACCGGTAACCCTATTTGTGATGTACAAAGAACTCCTAGCTCTGGGTACATGGGGGAGTATGTCACATACGGGCTCACCCATTTTCCTGCGTCACGGTCAGGAAAGAATATTTTGACTGGAAAAAATGTTTGTTGGATCTATGAAATGAAATCAGAGCGATTTTACCAGAACTCAAAAAAAGGTTTCGTTGATTCAACCAAAATATTTTGTTAAAGCATCTTAAAAGCCATGCGCACTTGTTACGATTGCGCACTCCAATTCAAGGTGACAGTCCACGGGCGAGAGTTCAAAGCGTCGCAAGTAAAACAACTAAATGTGAATGTAAATGCAAATGCAAATGCATAGTAGGTGATATATCAAATTGTTTATCTTGTTTCACGTTAAAGACGCGTGAAGGAGAATGAAGATAGAATATAAAAAATGAACCTCATCAAAGTGTGTTTAAGGACGGACTCGCTCAAGTCATCTCCAGAAAACTCCAGGCTTTGTTGCCAAAAGCATGATAATATTCAACAATCCCCAAGAACTCGCCATAGCAATTTTAACTGAAATTATTCCAAAGTGTCTGCATGAGAAAGAGCTAATGAATTTTTAAATAAAAAATAGTCACATTAGTCACTGATTCAAGAATCTAGTAAATAGGTGCAAAAAAGCGCACCCCAGCATATTGAACTATTCCCATTTTTGCTGCATTCAAACAGAAG
Source organism: Andricus quercuspetiolicola (assembly GCA_035222095.1). NCBI lineage: Eukaryota > Metazoa > Arthropoda > Insecta > Hymenoptera > Cynipidae > Andricus > Andricus quercuspetiolicola. Next base: position 74,980,526 of record JAWWEA010000021.1, on the reverse strand, counting down.
AGCCAAAAAACTCAATGGAAGATAATCACACCAGTTAGCATTTGAAGACTCTACTAGATATTCCCCAGCTCAAAGTAATATTCAACGACCCGGAAGAACAACCTTTAGCACATTAGGCAAAGCGCATTTTAGCTGACTTCAGTTCTAAAGTTTACTAGATGTTTTACATGAAGATACTTTATAATTTCTTCACTGAAGGTGCTACGGCTGGATTTTGAATGTTGTTAAATATTGTTTTGGGGTTAATAGCATAACCTGGAGATTTGTGAACGTGACTTGTGTGACTATTTTCAATTTTGAAATGTAATGGCTGCTTCAGATGGACATTTTCTGGAATCGCATCGTTCTCAGTTTCATAATATTATGGTTGTTCTACATGCAGACACTATGGACTTGTTTCGCTGAATGTTCTGTGGTTGGTTTTTTGGTAGGTTGAAAAATGGGATGTTACACTAGGGAATTAAACTAGGGAGTTAAACTAGAATTATATATTCGGGTTTCTAGAATGGACCTTATTAGATATTTTGGGGTCTTCGAAATAGTTTTCGATTTTTCCTGTTAGATGGAATAAAGAATTCACTACAAATGAAAAGAACGATTGTCTTTTGGGAGTTATTAAATGCAGAATGGTACAAAGGTATTTTTTGTGTCCAAAGATAGAGATTTTTGTCCCTGTTATCAAACTTTTTATAATATCAGTTTTTCTGAAAATTTTTCGATAGGTTCCGAACTTCTTATTTTTTATACTAATACAGAAGATACGAAGGCAAATGATGCAATCATACAAGTAGCAATTACTTGTGCGTACGCGTAGAAAACGCTATCTCTTACAACAAACGTCTTAGAACGATATTTAGCACTTGTTTACACCTTGTCACTGTTTCGTAGAAAATATTTCTTTTTTGGTGAAAAATGCAGCTGTCTAGTCGAGTTATTCTTAACTAGAATTTCCAACTACCTGGTCAAAAGTTCACCTATTTTATTGAAATATTAACTACTACGTTTTTGGTCGAAGATAGATCTTTTTTGTGTCAAATGTCCGATTTCAAATTCGACTGTCCAAAAACCGGCTAAACTCAGAAGTCAGTTTTTTGCAGTTTTCGTCTCCCCTCACCGAACGCCCAGCAAAATTCCAGTACAGTGAAACCGGCATTTAGTCATCCTCCATTTAATGTTTCCAAAAATTGACGTTGCGCGGTGGGGATGCGCGAGAGGCGCTGCGGGGGAATTTGTGGTGTGCACTCAAGCATGACAAAAAAGAGAGTGATAAAACAGGAGAGAGACAAAACAGTTCTGAGATTTTGGATTTAATGTCACCGTCAGTCCCAAAATCGACACTAAATCCAGGTTTGACTGTAATTCTAATAAAGTCGGATGCAGCCGCAGGTTATCACTGATAGTGATTAAATTCGTGCAGTAATTCTAAGGCTACCTTAGTGAAAGGAAAATTTTCACAGGCCCATACCCCGAGGGGCTGTTCATTGAAGGAAACAGTGATTTTCCTCACTTAAAATCGATTCAGAATCAATGGCTTGTCAAAAGACTTTTCAGAAATATGTGGGAATCAGCTTGATTCGGTAGAATCTTAGAGATCGATTCTGAAAATTTGAAATATGCGTTCATCAGTAAGGTTCAGAAGAAACACCGGGAATCAGTGAGAATCGCCAAGGATCATTCGGAATATTTATTTCTTCAGATTACAATTGATCTCTTTTGGTTGAAAATTTAACTGTGTTGTTGAAAAAGAACTTTTTTTGTTTAAAAAAAAACTTTCCAAAGAAAATGCAACTATTTTGTTGAAAATATGTCTTTTTTGGATGAATTCAAATGTTTTTAAATTGAAATTCAACTTTTTTTTGATTGAAATATCAAGTATTACATTTTTTTAAAATTAATCTTCATTGGTTGAAAATTTAACTACCTTGTTGAAGTTGAACAACTTTGTAAAAATCTATTTTTTTTCGTCCAAGATTCATCTCTGGTTGAAAATCCGTTTTATTTGGTTGACCCATCTCTCATTGTATTTTTGGTTAAGAATACACTTTCTGTGGTTACAATTTTTCTTTGTCTAATTTCATTATATTTTTGAAATTTGATTATTTTGTAAAAATTCATCCTTCTTGGTTGAAAATTCAACTGCTTTGTAGAAAATTTGGTTGAAATATCAATTATTACAATTTTCGTTAAAAATAAAATTGTTTTAATAATTGTCTTTTCTGTGTAAAATTGATCTTCTTGGTTGAAAAGCCATCTATTTAGATTGGAAATTTAATTATTTTGTGGAAAATTCATCAATTTTGCTGAAAAGTCATCGTTTTTGTTGAAAATTTAACTATTTAGTTGAAAATTAGTTTTGTTGATAGAAAACTAATCTTTTAAATTGAATATTTCATTATTTAGTTGACCATTGAATCATTTTGTGGAAAATTCAACAAATTTATTAAAAATTCATCTTTTTTATCTGAAAATTCAACAGTTTGTATAAAAATTCATGCAATTTGTTAATTTTTTTTCTATAGAAACCTAACCTTCTTGCTTCAAAATTTTATTATTTGTTTGAAGTTTCAATTCTCTTGTTGAAAGTTCAACAATTTTGTTCATATCTTTTCTTTATTTATTGAAAAATCGTTAATGGTTGAAAATGCCTTTTTTTTAGTAGAAATTCAATATGTTTTTAGTACAAATGCAACTGTTT
>JAWWEA010000021.1:74843232-74853827 GCA_035222095.1 Andricus quercuspetiolicola | reverse complement strand
AGCATTCGCATCCCCTCCTTTTCACAACTTCTACCTCATCTACTCTCCTCACTTCCACTCTCATGTGACTCTTTTCCTACTTTCATTTCCCATCACTTCTTCTACTTCCCCTTCCCTCATTTCCACTCACTTCTACTTCATCTCCCCTCATTTCTCCTCACTTCCACTCTTCTCATGTGACCCTATTTTTCCTACCCTTATTCCCCATCACTTCTTCTACTTCCTCTCCTCATTTCCACTCACTTCTTCTACTTCCCTACTCCTCACTTCCACTTTACCTCGCCTCATTTCCACTCACTTCTTCTACTTCCTCTCCCCACATTTCTCCTCACTTCCATTCCTCATGTAGCACCGTTTCTCACACTTTTCCTACCCTCATTTCCCAACACTTCTACTTCCTCACTCCTCATTTCCACTCTCTTGTTCTACTTACCCTCCCCTCATTGCTCCTCACTTCCACTCTTCTCATGTTACCCCACTTTTCCTACCCGCATTTCTCTTTACTTCTACTTCCTCTCTCCTTATTCCCACTCACTTCTATTACCCCACCCCTCATTTCCACTCACTTCTTATACTTCCTCTCCCCTCATTTCTCCTCACTTGCACTCTCCTCATATAACACCACTTTTCCTACCCTCATTTCCCATCACTTCTACTTCCTCTCCCCTCATTTCTCCTCACTTCCCCTCTTCTCATTTGACACCACTTTTTCTATCCTTATTTCCCATCACTTCTATTTCCTTTCTCATCCTCACTCACTTCCACTTCCCCACCCCTCATTTCCACTCACTTCTACTTCCTCTCCCCTCATTCTCCTCACTTCCACTCTCCTCATGTGGACCCACTTTTCCTACTTTCCCTACCCTCATTTCCGATCACTTCCTCTCATGATTTCCCCTCCCTTCCCCTGCCTGGGGCTACGAAACCCTAAAAATCAAAAACAAACTTTTTAATAATATTTTATCTTCATTTTCTGTCTTTTGATAACGAAACTAATAAGAAAAAAAGGAAATGAATCTACCTTTGTACCGTACAAACGAAATAAAAGTCAAATGCTCGAGTAAATCTCAGTCCAAGCTCAGGTGAGTAAAAAAATGAATAAGTATCTATCCGTTCTTTCCTTGTACAAAGGCGTAATTTAATTATTACTGATTTTATCAAGCGAAATTTGATTAATGATTTTACCAAGCGAAATTCAATTTCTAGAAGCGCGTCTTCGCGAAACTAAAAATCTGTTTTTTTTTCATTCCTATCATTTTTAAGATCATGCGTTTTTTTATTATTGCAAACAATTACTTTTGGAAAATCAGGATCAAAAAATAAGATCACTGATAAAGATGAAAAATTTTTAAAAACATAAAGCGGCACAGTCTCATTATTTATTCGCTCCATATTCTGCAGAATACGAAAGAAAAAATAGGAATCAATTCGAAAATGAAATAAAAATTACTCTTGAAAAATGTGAAAAAAAATCAATGAAAGGCGATGTAGGAAAAAGAAAGAAAAATGCTTTAGGCGGTTGCCTCGATAGAAATTGCCCAAATGTGGTGCACAAGTAGTTAGTTTTAATCAATTGACATTGATAGAACTCTCGGGCAGAATAAAAAAAAATGTTGTTATATTATTTGTTAATTTTCTTGGTCGAAGAAATTACCGTTAATCGTTTTTTGAATAGTTTAAAAAATCCTTTTCTGCCAAAGAGTTCCTTTTTTTCCTGTAGAAAGAGAATTTTTTTATTACAAAGTGTATTTTGTTATATTTGTGTTCTATATCGTTGATTTATGTTTAGGGTGACAAGAACGTGAGGTTTTGGCCACGCCATAAGAAACTTCTTCCAATGCCACATGACTGGCTGATCTGGATATCCAGGATTTGGATTCAGCATCCTTGAAAAAAGGCGAGAGAAGTCTTGATGAGAGTATCTTCGAAAATTGTTAAAGGTAGAATCGATAATTTATTTTTGTAACTTTTTACAAACCCGTCGTTATGTCATCAAGTATGAAAATAAAATCTTCAATAAAATGAAAACTGTTCTACTTTTTATTTTTTTTTAGTTTGTTTCTGGGGTATTTATTGACTTTAATTGTAATTATTTTTTTATATAAATAATTTAAGGTAGCGCTAGGTCAGGGAAAATTCAGGGAATTTTACTGGTCAGGGATTTTGAAAAAAAAAATTGCAAAAGTCAGGAAATTTCCATAAGAGGCACTTTAAATAACTGTCAAGAATACTAAATTTGAAAAACTAGATCATTGTGCTCACTATGCGCGCACTAATTACGCTTTCTTTAGAAAAAATATATTCCTTTTCGAAAATTTTGTTAAAGATTTTAATGAAAATATACTGGAAAACCTGCAATTGTCAGGGAATTTTTTGGAGAGCGTGCATAATTTTTTATTTTTTAATACATTATTAAGTTGAATAATAATGATTCTTTATTTGCAAAAGTAGCTTTATATTACTATATAGAACTATTTTGTTGAAAGTTCTTTTTTTTTGGTTTAAAGTTAATTTTTTTAACTAAAAATTCGAATATTCTCTTTTCGGTGGAAAATTGATTGGTTTTAGTTGAAAATTCAAGTTTTTGATTAAAAATTAAAATCTTTTTTGTTTGAAATATGAACTGCTACATTTTTGATTAGAATTCATGTTTTTTTTACTCTTATTAAAAATTAATTTTTTTGGTTGAAGATTCATCTTTTTAATTGAAAATTAATCTCCTTGGTTGTAAAATGAGCTATTTTGTTGAAAATTAGTTTTTTTTTTTGGCTGAAAATTTATCTACTCCAGTTGCAACTTCAACTATTTTGTTGAAATTTTTTTTTTCTGAAAAATACTTTTTTTTTTTACTGAAAATGTAACTTCAATTTTTTTTAAATTGTCTTTTTTTAGTTGAAAATTAGACTCTATTCTTTGGTTGAAAAATAGTTATTTCATTAAAAAATAATGTTTTTAACTGAAGACTCGTAGTGGAAAATTCATCTGTTTGGTTGAAAACTTTTTTTTTTCAACTGGAAATTGAAATATTCTCTTTTTGGTCAAAAATTGACCGTTTTTGGTTAAAAATTCATCTATTTTGTTAAAAGTTGTCTTTTTGGTAGAAAATTCATCTTTTGGGTTGAAAATTCAACTGTTTGTTTAAAAATTCATTTTTTTCGTTCAAAATTCATTTCAGTTAAATATTTATTTCTTCGGTTGAAAATTAATTTTTTTTTGTTCGGAAATAAATTTTTTTGACTGAAGATGTAGCCATTTCTTTTTTCTCGAAAATTTATATTTTTCAGTTGAAAATTCCTTTTTTTTAATACTCACTCTCTAAACTCTCTTTCAATTGAGGATTTAAACAACTTATTTCAAAATTCGTATTTTTTGCTTTAATTTCGCCGATCTTTATTGAAAATTAAAACATTTTTTGGTGGTAATATCAACCATTACACTTTTCGTTGAAAATTAATTTTTTTTATCGAAGATTCCTTCTTCTTGGTGGAAAATTAATTGTTTCGACTGAAAATGTAGTTCTTTCATTTTTGGTTGGAAATTTATCTTTTTGAGTTGAAAACTTAGCAACTTTTGATTGATATTTGGCAATAAAGTTACTTTTGCTCATGTCATATACAAATTTTAATTCCGCTGTAAACCTCTTTCTTTGGATTAAAGGATTAAAAATTTCAATTTGAAATTGTTTTATTCCGTTTATAAGATACTATTTTTAAAATGTTACAAGATTAAGATTCTGGTCCTTGAATATTAATAGTCTGGGAAACGATAAAATGGTGAGGGAGAAATTACGCAATTTGGTGGAAAATTAACTTTTGGTTGCAAATACATATTTTTGCGTTAAGTATTAAACTGAAATCTTTATTGTTTTAAAATTTAACTATTATTCGGAAAATTTATCTTTTTTTAATAAAAATGCAGTTCTTTGGTTGAAAATTAATCTTCTTTGGTTGAGGATTTAACTATTTTATTGAAAATTCATCATTTTTGTTTGAATTCAACTGTTTTTTTATTAAAAATTAAAATTTTGTTGTTGAAATACCTGTTATTTCATTATTTGTTGAAAATTCATCTTTTTTGGTTTAAAATTGATTAACGGGGTTGAAGGTTAAACCACTTTGTAAAAAAAACTTTTTTGTTGAAGTTTCATCATTTGTTAGTTGAAAATTCATCTCTTTGGTTAAAAATTTGACTATTTTGTTGAAAATAAATCTTTTTCAATTAAAAATTCAACTACTTGTGTAAAAGTAGAAGTACTTTATGAAAAAATTTCTTTATGGTTTATCTCTTTGGTTGAAAATGTAACTATTTTGTTGGAAATTCGTTTTTTTCGTTGTAAATTATTTTTTCAACTGATAATGCAATATTTCCATTTCTGGATTGAACATTCATCTTTTTTTGTTGAAAATTCAACTCTTCTACAAAAATTAATTATTTTGTCGAAAATGCAACTGATTTTATTTGAATTTTAATCTTTTTTGTCTTTATTTGGTTGAAAATTCATCTTTGTAGGCTGAAAATTGAACAACTTAATTAAAAATTCAACTATTTGGTTAAGAAATCATTTTTTTTCATTGAAAATTTAACTGTCTTGTGGAAAAATCGTCCTTTGGATTAAAAATGCATTTTTATGGTAGAAAAGTCATCTTTTTTGATTGAAATAAATAAATTTAAAATTTTAAAAGGAAATTTCATTGTTTTAATGGTCAGGGAAAAGTGAAGGAAAGGGAAAAAATGAAGTTTTTCGGCTACCCGGTAATTGAAGACTTATACAAACTATCAAAGGATTAAATAAAAATAAACTTCAGATTATTTGTATACTTTCTTTTCGCTTTTTCCTCCTTATATTTTGTATATAAAAATATAATACATAATAGAAATTACAATTACGGAATTGTAACATTATTTTTCTTTTAACAAGGGAAATAACTTTCGTATCAATAGAACTTAAATCTTAAACAAGATCTGACGCAGAAAAACGTCGTTTGGCAGTTTGAATCACTTTGTCATATAAAAAAAAGGAATTATAAATTGTAATCGTAACGTGAAACAATTTGAACATATATGAGAACCTAAGATGTAGAAAAATTATCACAATTTTTTATGACGTCGAAATTTAACAATATGATCATTGAATGTGCAATGACTTATGATACAAATGATTGAAATCTTTATAATAACAATTTTAAGTTCTCATGGTTTCGTAAGTAACGAATGATTTTCGAACAAAAGAAAGATTTTCCAAAGGTATTTTAGGATATTCTTCTTTTTTTGTTATCACTAGTCAAAAGGGCGATTTGAATGTAACTGTGCCCTTCTCGAAGATTTATTAATCTGAAACAAGTTTAAGGAATATAAAAATATAATTTTTTTATGATAATAACTTTTCATTTTTCAAGCAAATTATTTTAATTTGTTCCTTTCTTATGATCAGAGTGTCTACCCTACCTGGAAAACCTGGAATTGGCAGGGAATTTTTTCGAGAACGTGCTTGATTTTTTTAAGTGCAATATAAAATTAAATAACAATGATTTTTCATTTGTAAAAGAATCTTTATATTACTATACTTACTTTTTTTTTGTTGAAAATTTATCCTTTTTTGGTTTGAAATTAATTTTTTAATTGAAAATTTAACTATTCTATTTTTTATTTGAAATTAATTTTTTAACTGAAAATTTAACTTCTATTTTTGGTTGAAAATTGATCGTTTTTAGTTGAAAATTCATGTATCTTGTTGATTTTTTTTTCTTTGAAGAAAATTAATCTTTTTGTTCGAAAATTCAACAGTTTGTTTGCAATTCTTTCTCCCTCTTAACTGAAAAATATTTTTCAAACAGAAAATTCAACTCATGTTGAAAAGTCGTATTTTTCTAATTCAACAGTTTTTGATTGAAAATTTCAATCTTTTTGGGTTGAAAAATGAGCTATTTTGTTGAAAAATCGTTTTCTGCTTTAGCTAAAATTAATTTTTGTACTAAAAATTAAAGTATTACAGTGAAAATTTTAAATATTTTGTAGAAAATTTGTTTTGGTTTTTGGTTCAAAGTTAATTTTTTTTTTAACTGAAAATTTAACTTTAATTTTGGGTTAAAAAATTATATTTTTTAGTTGAAAATTCAATTGATCTAGTTAGTTATTGTAAATATTAAATATAAATATTGGTTAGAAATTCATGTATTTTATTGAAAAATCGTCTTTTTGGTAGAAAATTAAAATTTTTTGGTTGAAAATTCAGTTATTCTAGTTAAAGTTTTATCATTTTAGTTGCAAATTCATTATTTTGTTTGAAAATTATTTTTTTTTTGTTGAAATTTTTTTTTAAATCTTCATCATTTTAGTTGAAAATGAATCTTTTTGGTTGAAAATTCAAGTGTTCCAGTTGAAGATTCATCATTTTTGTTGGAAATTTATCAGATTAGTTGCAAAATAATTTTTTAAATTGAAAACTGAATTATTCCAATTTTGGTTGACAATGGTATTTTCCAATTAAAAATCCAACTATTTGGCTGAACATTTGTCTTTTTTAGTTTAAAAAATCAACTATTTCGTTGAAAATTCATGAATTTTGTTGAAAAATCGTATTTTTTTTGGTTTGAAATCAATCAATTTAATTGAAAATTTAACTTTTATTTTGGTTTGAAAATTGATTGGTTTCAGTTGAAAATTCAAGTTTTTTTATTAATTAATTAATTCTCTGATCATTTTAGTTGAAAATGTATCAGTTTGTTTGAAAATTTATCTATTTTTTTTCATTCTTTTTTTTTTGTAAAAATTAAACTTTCTGGGTGAAAATTTATCTTTTTGGATGATAATTCAACTATTCCAGTTGATGATTCATCATTTTAGTTAAGAATTTATCACTTCCTTCGAAATGTTACTATTTTTTCGAAAACTAGTTTTTTTTTTTTAGTTGAAATTTTTCTTTTTTTTCTTTTTTTGTAGAAATGAATCTTTTTTGTTGAAAATTCAACTATTCCTGTTGATGATTCATCATTTTAGTTGAAAATTCATCACTTTGTTTGAAAATGTTACTATTTTTTTAAACTAGTTTTTTTTGTTGAAAATTATTTTTTTCAATTAAAAATGTAACTTATTCCAATTAAATATTTCATCATTTTAATTGAAAATTCATCTCTTTCGTTGAACGTTAATTTTTTTAAATGAAAGTTCAACTATTCAATTGCGGTTGACAGTTTATCTTTTTTAGTTGAAAATTCACTATTCCAATTAAAGATTCATCATTTTAGTCGAAAATTCATCAGTATGGTTGAAAATTAATTTTTTAAACTGAAAATTGAGTTTCTCCACTTTTTTGTTGAAAATTAATCTTTTTCAGTTCAAAATTTAAATTAATCTTCTTATTTGAAAATTCATGTTTTTTGTTGAACATTAATTTTTTCTACTAAAAATGTATTTATTCCATTTTTGATTAAAAAATCACCTTTTATAGTTAAAAATTCAATCATTTGTTTTAAAGTTCATGTATTTTATTTAAAATCCGAGTTTCGTTTTATGTACAAAATTAATCTTCTTGCTTTTTTGTTGAAAATTATTTTCTTTAACTGAAAGTATAACTATTCCATTTTAAATTGTAAATTAATCTTTTTATTTGAAAATTCCTGTATTTGGTTGAAACTTAATTTACTTTGTTGAAAAGTCAACAGTTTGATTGAAAATTCGTCTTTTGGTTGAGTTTAACTGTTTTTGATTTAAAATCTTTTTTTTGTTTAAATATCAATTATTACATTTTTCGTCGAGAATTCATCTCATGTAGGTAAAAATTAATTTCTTTGTAGAAAATTCAAATATTTTGTTAAAAATTAATTTTTTGATTCAAGATTTATAATTTTAGTTGCAAAATTAACTATTTTGTTGAAAAATCTTAATTTTTAGGTTGAACTTTTTTATTTTGAACTAAAAATTTAACTATTCCAGTTGAGGATTCATGGTTTTAATTGAAAATTTGTCTCTGGTTGAAAATTAGTTCTTTTTTGGTTAGTATCATTTTTAGTTGAAAATTCATGCATTTTTTGGAAAATTTGTGTTTGTCGGTAGCAAATTAATCTTTTCATTGGAATTCATATTTTCGGTTGAAAATTCATCTTTTTGGCTTAAAATTCAACTGTTACAGTTGACTATTCATTATTTTAATAATCAAATAAATAAAAAATAAATAATTAAAATTTGTCTTTTTAGCTTGAAAATTCAACAACTTGGTGGAAAATTACACTTTTTGTTGAAAATTATTTTTTTTTAACTGAAAATTGTAATATTACATTTTTGGTTGAAAATTTGTCTTTTTTTAGTTGAAAATTGGCGTATTTTGTTTTAAAATCGTCTTGTTGGTAGAAAATTAATGTTTTTTATTTGAAAATTCATCTTTTTGGGTGAAAATTGAAGTGATCCAGTTAAATATTCATCATTCAAGTAAAAATTCATCTTTTTGGTTGAAGATTCATAATTTTAGTTGAAAATTCATCAATTTGCTTGAAAATTTGTCTCTTTGGGATGAAAATTCAACTATTTTTGTATAAAATTGAAGTATTTTGATTAAAAATCGTCTTTTTTGTAGGAAATGAATCTTCTTGTTTGAAAATCCATTTTTCGGGGTGAAGATTCAAGTATTCCATTTAAATATTTATCTTTCTAGTTTAAAATTCATATTTTTGGTTGAAGTCAATCTATTTCAGTTGAAGATTCATCATTTTAGTTGAAAATTCATCACTTTGGTTAAAAATTTCTTTTTATTTCGTTTGAAAATTATTTTTTTTTTTTTTACTGAAAATTGAACTATCGATTTTTGGTTGAAAAATAATTTTTTAATAGAATCTTTAACCGTAACTCTGTTTCAAAAATTATAAACTAATTGAAGTTTAAAATTCACATGTTTTGTGAAAAACTGATCTTTTGGGTAAAAAATTCAACTATTTGGTTAAAAATTCGTCTATCTTATTGAAAATGCAATATTTTTTACTAGAAAACTTAGAAATTTAAAGCAGTTTAAATTGAATTTAATATAGTACCCACATTAATTTTACCTAAATATGCACTGAATTTTAATTATAAGATAAAATAAAAATGTGTTTGGTTAAAAATTAATTTTTTTAAACTGAAATATTAACTATTCCTTTCTTGGTTGAAAATTAATCTTTTTATGTTAAAAATTAATCTTCTTTAAAAATTCAAGTATTCCAGTTTAATATTCATCATTCTAGTTGAAAATTAATCTTTTTTGGTTAAAATCCATGTATTCTAGTTGAACATTCGGCATTTTAGTTGAAAATTCATCACTTTGGTTGAAATTTTTTTTTTTTTTTTTTGAAAAATTTTTTTTTTTTAATTGGCAATTTAATTATTCCATTTTTTGTTGAAAACTGATCTTTTTTTGAGAAAAATTAAACTACTTGGTTAGAAGTTGATTTTTTTATCTGGAAATTCAACTATTAAAAACCTATGTATTTTTTTTTTTAAATGGTATTTTTTGGTAGAAATGTAATCTGCTTGTTTGAAAATTCATCTTTTTGGTTGCAAATTCAAGTATTCTAGTTAAATATTCATCATTCTGGTTGAAAATTCATCTTTTTTGTTTTAAAAATTCACTTATTCCAGCTGAAGATCCATAATTTTAGTCGAAAATTCATCACTTTGGTTGAAATTTGTTTGTTATGAAAAATTATTTTTTTTAACTGACACTTTAACTATTCCATTCTTGGTTGAAAACTGATTTTTTGTTGAAAATTCAACTATTTCGTTAAAAATTCATGTATTTTGTTGAAAAATCATCTTTTTTGGTAGAAAATTAATCTTGTTTGAAAATTCATCTTTTTTGTGAAAATTCAAGTATTCCAGTTGAATAATCATGATTTTATTTGAAAATTGATCTTTTTGGTTGAAAATGAAACTACTTGTTTGGGAATTAAATTTTTTTGTTAAAAATGTAACTATCTGTTTTAAAAAAAATCTTTTGTGGTTGAAAATTCAACTATTTTGTTGGAATTTTTTTTTTTTATGAATTCACCTGTTTTTTTTTAATTTCAAATAAAATCGGTTCGGTTGAAATATCAACTATTACATTTTTCGTCGAAAATTCATTTTTTGTTGGTAGCAAAATTAATGAAGGTGAAAAATTAATTTTATCAAATGACAATTTAACTATTCCATTTTTGGTTGAAAACTGATGTTTTTTTAGTTGAAAATTCAACTTTTTCGTTAAAAATTAATGTATTTTGTCGAAAATACGTCTTTTGGTAGAAAACTAATGTTATTGGTTGAAAATTCATCTTTTTGGTTGAAAGTCCAAGTACTCCAGTTAAATATTCATCATTCTAGATGAAAATTCATCCTTTTGATTTTAAATTCATCTATTCCAGTTAAAGGTTCATTATTTTAGTTAAAAATTCATCACTTTGGTTAACATTTTTTTTTATTTATGAAAAATTAATTTTTTTAGCTCGCAATTTAATTATTAAAATTGACATTTCTTAGTTGAAAATTCAATGAAATGGTTGAGCATTCATCTATTTTGTTGAAAAATCGTCTTTTTTGGTAAAAAATTATTTTGGTTGAAAATTCAACTATTTGGTTAAAATTCGGTTAAA
>JAWWEA010000021.1:74810919-74823473 GCA_035222095.1 Andricus quercuspetiolicola | reverse complement strand
ACATTTAAATAGTGTAAAAAATATATAGATTTACATTCTGAAGTATTCTTTTACAAAATTCTATGTATTATATTATCCAAGATGACTGCACGCTGAGGGCCAAACAATACTACTAATTGCATGGGAAAAAATTTTATTTTTTTAATAACTTTGAAAAAAATTATTTTTTATTGTAAGTGTATTTGGACATTTTTTTATGTTACAAAAGCTATTCAATCAAATAAGAAAGTCGACAATTTTTGAAACAATTTCATTAATCATTTGAACAGCTCTTGAAAAATAAAAAATAATATTTAAATACACTTATAGTGAAAAATTGTTTTGTTGAAAATTTAACTATTATGTTATAAATTCTTTTTTTTCTGTTTAAAAATTCATTTTTTTTAACTGAAAGTTTGACTATTCCATTTTTGGTTGAAAAAGGATATTTTTGAGTTGAAAAATCATGTATTTTGTTAAAAAATCGTCTTTTTTGGTCGAAAATTAGTGCTCTTGGTTGAAAACTGATCTTTTTGGCAAAAAATTCAATTGTTTGGTTCAAAAGGATTTTTTTGTTGAAAATTTATATTTTATATTGAAAATTCAACTGTTTGATTAAACATTTTCTATTTTGTCAAAAATTCGTCTTCTGATTAAATTGAACTACAATTTGTTAAAAATTCGTTTTTTTGTTGAAAATTGAACTATTATGTATAAAATTAATTTTTTTGTTTGCTTAAAAATTAATCTTTTGGACTGAAAGTTTGATTATTCTTATTTTAGTTGAAAATTGCTATTTTTTCGTTGAAAAATCATGTATTTTGTTACAAATTCGTCTTTTTTGGATGAATTCAACTCTATTTGACTTAAAATTAGAATATTTTTTGGTTAAAATATCGACATTTTCAATTGAGAATTCACTTTTTTCTTTCTAAAATGTAACTATTTCGTTGAAAATTAATTTTTTTAAGTAAAAAATTCACCTATTTAGATGAAAATTCAACTATTTTGTTGAAAATTTGTCTTCTTCAAAAATAACTTAAAATTTAAAAAGATTTAAAAAAATGTAAAACAAAATGTGGATTTTTGAAGATATCCAAATCAAAATTAAAAAAATTTTAAGAATGTTGAAAGGTTTCAAGAGAATGAACAAATTTTCTTATAAGATTCATGGGAAATTTTCATATGCATTTTCATATTAAAAAATGAATTCCACGAGAAAATTGAAAAATATTTCAAAACCCATGAAATGATTTTCTACAATTTTGAAAAAGACTATAAAAGACTTTAAAGGAAAATTTTGCAATTTCTCAAGACTACCTTAAAAAAAAACAAAAATTGAGTTATAGTTTTTAATTTCGTTGGTATCAGCCATTGCTCATTGATTAATTATGGAAGAGATATTACAAAAAACCATAATAAATATTATTTATTTTAATACTAAGTGAATTTTACATTAACCACGTTATAAACAAATATAATTAAATGTATATAAATGAAATTAATTATATAGTTAATTCAGGAAATAAAATGAATCCTACAATATTAGGATTAAATAAGAAACAACTATTGTTAAATAAACAATTATGACCTGAAAGATTAATTAAAACATTTTTAATTTTGTAGAAAATTAACAATGGGAATATTTCCTCGATTTTATCTATCTTTTTTAACAATGCTCATTTTTGAACGTGAGATAAGTAGTATATATCCTTAAAGAGGGTATCTTTCAATCAGAGTTTGCATAAGAAGATAGTTTATCAATAAAGTATTTTTCTTTCAATAAAATGAAAGATATTCCAATAACTTTTTCCACTTTTAAAGAAATATTTCTTCTTTTCGTTCCACCAAAGACGGACCCAACAAATTTGTCTGAAGGAACGATTGTGAATTTTCTTCAACGAATATTTGTAAAAGGGGGGGGGGCGTCTCCCCAAATTATTTGAAAAAACTTTTCAAATTGAATTTAATGAGGCGATAAATTCCACTTGTTTGATATTTTTTCATTATATTGTTCACATTCATAAAACACCTGAAAGTATGCATATTTGTTTCGGAGGGGGGGGGGGGCAAGGATTTTTCTATGCTGTTTGACAGGGGGTACGTTTTTTGTTAAAAATTCATCCATTTAAGTCGAAAATTCAACAAGTTGGTTTGAAAGTTGAACTAGTTTATTAAAAATTCAATTTTTTTGTTGTTGAAGATGAATAATTTTAGTTGAAAATTTAACTGTTTGGTTAGAAATGAACTTTTTTGTTGAAAATTCAACTATTTGGAAAAAAATTGAACTGTTTCGTAGAAAATTCGCTTTCCTAAATTGAATTTTTTTCCGATTAAAATTTAACGATTCTATTTTTGGGTAAAAAGTGATCTTTTAGGACTAAAAATTCAACTATTTTGTTGAAAATTAGCCTTTTTTGTAGAAAATTAAACTTCTTGGTTGAAAATTGATGCATTTTTTTGAAAATTTGTCTTTTTTTGTGGAACGATTTTATCGAAACTTCCCTTTTTTGAGGCAAAAATTAATTTTTAACTGGAAATTTAACTTTTTGGTTAAAACTGAACTTTTTTGTTGAAATTTCATATTTTCGAGTTAAAAATTCAACTGTTATGTAGAAGATTTTTTTTTAAATTAAAAATTTATTTTTTTCGTTCAAAAATTCAACTATTTGGCTGAAAATTAGTCTTTTTTGGTAAAAAAAAATCATCTTCGTGGTCAATGATTTGTTTGATTAGAAAATTCAATAATTTTGTTAAAAATTTATTTTTTGGTTTAAAAACTAATTTTTCCAATCTAAAATTTAACTGTTTTGTATAAAAAATTAATCTTTTGTCTTCAAAATTCAACAGTTTGGTTGATACTTAATTTTTTTTGTTGAAAATTCATCTTTTAATTTAAAAATTCAACTGTTTTGTAAAAGATTCGTTTTTTTTTTAAATTGGGAATAATTTTTTAAAATGAAAATTTAAGTATTTGATTTTTGGTTCAAAATTCAATTTTCATTTTTTCGATTGAAAATTAATTTGGTTTAGTTGAGAATCCAAGTAATTTGCTGAAAATCCATCTTGCTTAGTTAAATTGAATTGTTTTCTATTTATAATAAAAACTTTTGTGTTAAAATGGCATTTATTATATTTTGGATTGAGAACTCACCTTTTTGGGTTGAAAATTTAACTGTTTTGTGGAAGATTTGTTGCTTTTAATTGGAATTTTTTTTTCTTTTTTAATGAAAATTTAACTATTCCATTTTGTGTTGAAAATTTCTTTTCTGGGTTGAAAACTAATTTTTCGACCTATAATTTAACGATTTGATTGAGAATTAACTTTTTTGTTACAAATTCATATTTTCGGGTTGAATATTCAGCCGTTTTGCATAAAAAAATTTGTCTTTTTGTCTTTAAAATTCAACAGTTTGGTTTAAAATTAATTTTTTTTAAATTCATCTTTTTAATTTACGAATTCAACTATTTGATTCAAAATTTATGGATTTTGTTGAAAATTTATTGTTTTGGTTAAAAAATAATTTTTAAACCTAAAATTGAACTATTTGATTGAAAATTAACTTTTTTTTATAAAAATTCATATTTTTGGGTTGAAAATTCAACTATTAGGTAGAAAATCAATTTTTTGGTTGAAAATTAATCTGTTTTAGTTGAGGATTCAAGTACTCTTTTCAAAATTCATCTTTTTTGGTTGAATTGAATTGTTTTTTTATTTATAATGTAAAACTTTTGTTACAACATCAACAATTATATTTTTTATTGAAAATGCATCTTTTTAGGTTGAAAATTCATATCTTTGGTTGAAAATTTAACTGATCTATTGAAACTTTCCTTTTTTGGGGTAAAAATTAATTTTTTTATCTAAAAATTTAACTTTTTAGTTAAAAATCAACATTTTTGTTGAAATGTCATATTTTCTGGTTGAAAATTCAACTTTCTTGTCGAAAATTCAATTTTTTAATTTGAAAATCTGTTCTTTTGGCTTGAAAATTCAACAAGTTTGCAGAAAATCTAACTATTTCGTAGAAAATCAATTTTTTTGGTTAAAAATTAACCTGGTTTAGTTGAGGATATAAGCACTTTGTTAAAAATTCCTCTCCTTCGATTAAATTTAATTTTTTTTATTAACTCGAATCGTTTTTTATTAATAATTAAACATTTTGTTGTTAGAATATCAACTATTGTTTTTTTTTATTGAAAATTAATTTTTTTAGGTTGAAAATTGAACTACTTTTTTAAAACTTCTCGTTTTTAGGCTAAAAATTAATTTTTTAACTGAAAATTTAACTATTTGTTTGCAAATCCGACTGTTTTTTATAAAAAAATATTTCTTTTTTTGTCTTCAAAGTTCAAAAGCTGGGTTGAAAATTAATTTTTTTTTCGTAAATTCATCTTATTTGTTTAAAAGATCAACTATTTGATTCAAAATTTACGTGATTTGTTGAAAATTCATCTTTTTAGGAAGAAAATAAATCTTCTAGGTTGAAAATTCAACTATTTGGTTGAAAATGTATGTATTTTCTTGAAAATTCGTCTTTTTTGATTCAATTCAACTGTTTTTGATTTTAAATGAAAATATTTCCTTGGTTAAAATATGAACTATTACATTTCTTTTTTCAATTTTGATTTTTGATTTTTGTTAATTTTGATTTGACCCCTAAATAAATTCAAGAAAAAAATTTAGTCCGCAAAAATTGCGTTAGATAGGGGTTTGTGGGGTCTAAACTTATGGACCCTAACAAAGTGGGGTACGCAGCTTAAAATTTCAGAAAAGCAAATTGAAAAATGCAATTTATTTCGTATTTTTAAATTTCGAAATACTTAAAATTAATAATAATACACTGAACTCCCGATATAAGAAACTGCGGTTTACGATAATCCTAGAACTGATGGCCTCCGCAGTTTACTGATGAGAGGAGCCGCGGGGCCGAAAGAGAGGCGGTGCTCAGTCAAGGTCACTACAATCCATGCCCGAAACCGTTCTTATATCGGGGGTTGAGTGTAAATTCAAATATTTATTTAAATACTTATTTATAAATGCAAAATTACCTGAACTTGTAAGGTTTGTATTTCTCCTTTCAGATAGGAGATCACGACAGCAAATACGATCATTACAAGACAAACCAGAAGGTTTCTTATCCTCTTAATGAATTTTCTTTTTTTTGAACCTGAGAGCACTACGTTCATGTCTACGTTCCACTCAATGAGTTTCGTCGTGTTTTCGAAAGGGTTGACCTGAACTTTTATGTCATTTTTGGGAGGTTCCATTTTCAGATTCAAGGACATCTCCCTGATTTGATTGGAATTTTTTTTATGCAACCCTCAGATATCCGAGACATAAGGTTCTTTAAGTTCTAAAGTCTTACTACCCTGGAAAAATATTGATAACAAATATCTTTAGGCAAGTAATAAGGCCACATCCGGTCTTCTCTAATATATTATATTTTTATCTAAAGTTTATTTTCTTTGATAAAATCATATCGAGATTCTTATCCTGTAATGAGAATGAAAGGAACGCTGGGAATGCAAACATCGTATGATTGATGAATCGCAGCGAGTCTTATAAGAATGATAAACATTAAATTAAATAAAGTTTATTTATTTTCTTCAGTAATTAATCTACAATGCAAAGTTTCAACTCTATTTTTGAAAAAAATGAATAGGATTAAAGGAATCTCTTTCTCTGCTGTAAAATGTTCTCGGATAAGTTTTACGTTTTACATTTTCAGTTCCGTTTGTGAATTATTTTCGTATCGTAAACAAGGAAATAAAAATCGTGAAAAAGTTTTTCAATAAAATGGTTTATTTATTCAACATTTATTGTTCTTTTTGGTGTCAAAATGTCTTCTAAATTTTGACTGAATTTATAAAAGGAATATTTAGAGGTTTCTCAAATCCCTATATATTTTTTTAATTTTATCAAGAAAATCTGGTCGATGTATTTCACTAAAAAATAAGAAAAAAATAGGTTTATTTTGAAGTAAAATATTCATTTAACAATGGAAATTAAAACAAAGCAATTAATTATTGGGAAATTTTTCTTGAGAGACCGATAAATTATTTTTCAAAATTTTGCTAAAATTATTTCACTTTGAAATACATTTCTTGTTCTATTTTTAATCAAATAAATTACCCAGATTTTTGACAGAATTAAAAAAAATATTTAGTCAAAATAGGCCTAAGAGGCCTCCACATACATTTTTTAAATTCTTCAAAAATTTGGTTAAATTATTTCACTAAATGGATCTCTTCCAAAGCAAAATAATTAATTAACAATGTCAATTATAATCTAAAGAAGCAATTGGAATACATCTATTGCTTTATTTTTAGTTTAAATAGATCACCCAGATTTTTGATAAAATTTAAAAAAAGTAAATTATGCTCATTTTTGCAATAAATTGCTGGTCTTATTTGCATTTGAGTCATTTGTATTTCAAAGTAATAGAATCCGTCAACAGCGGCAATGAAAAAAGCCATTTTTTGATAAATGGGCCTAAAATTTTAAATAAGCAATTTATTGCAAAAATGAGCTCTAAAGACCCCTAAATATTTTTTCAAAATCCTGACAAAATTATTTTACCTTGAAATGCAACTATTGCTTTATTTTTAATTTAAACACATCACCCAGATTTTTGATAAAATTAAAAAAAATAAAATACAAAAGTAAAAAAGCCCATTTTTGCAATACATTTCTGATTTTTTTTTAATTTCCACTGCTAACGAATTCCTTTACTTTGGTATATATGCATTTCAGTGTTTTGTATTTCAAAAATGAAAGAAGCAATTTTTTGGAAAACGGACTCAAGAGACCCCTACATTTAAAAAATTTTAAATAAGTAATTTATTGCAAAAATGAGCTTGAAATACCCCAAAATGTTTTTTTCAAAATTCTGTTAAAATTATTTTATCTTGGAAAATATCTATTGCTTTATTTTTAGTTTAAATACATCACCCAGATTTTTGATAAAATTAAAAAAAAGTAAATAATGCTCATTTTTGCAATAAATTACTGATCTTATTTGCATTTGAGTCATTTGTATTTCAAAGTAATAGAATCCGTTAACAGCGGCAATGAAAAAAGTCATTTTTTGATAAATGGGTCTAAAATTTTAAATAAGCAATTTATTTCAAAAATGAGTTCGAAAGACCCCTAAATATTTTTTCAAATTTCTGGCAAAATTATTTTACCGTGGAATCCATCTGTTGCTTTATTTTTGATTTAAATAGATCAACCAGATTTTTTATTAAATTAAAAAAAAATTAGAACAAAAAGTAAAAAAGCTCATTTTTGCAATAAGATGCAGATTTTATTTTAATTTCCGCCGTTAATGAATTCCTTTACTTTGGTATATATGCATTTCAGTCTTTTGTATTTCAAAGTAAAATAATCCGTTAAAAGCGTCAACGAAAAAAGATATTTTATTTTATTTTTAAATGAGTAATTTATTGCAAAAATGAGCTTGAAAGACCTCGAAATATTTTTTGAAAATCCTGTCAAAATTATTTTATCTTAGAATACATATATTGCTTTGTTTTTAATTTAAATACATCACCCAGATTTTTGTTGAAATTAAACAAAAATTAAAATTAAATAACAAAAAAGCCCATTTTTGCAATAAATTGCTGATTTTTTTTTAAATTTCTGATGTTAATGGATTCCTTTACTTTAGTATATATGCATTTAAGTCTTTTGTATTTCAAAGTAAACTAATCTATTAACAGCGTCAATGAAAAAAGTTATTTTATTTTATTTTAAAATGAGCAATTTATTGCAAAAATGAGCTTGAAAGACCCCTAAATATTTTTTCAAAATTCTGACAAAATTATTTTACCTTGGAATGCATCTGTTGCTCTATTTTTAATTTAAATAAATCACCCAGATTTTTGATTAAATTGAAAAAAAAATTAAAATTAAAAAAGTAAAAAAGCCCATTTTTGCAATAAATTCCTGATTTTTTAAAATTTTCGTTGTTAATGGATTCCTTTACTTTGTTTCATATTCATTTCAGTCTTTTGTATCTGAAAAATGAAAGAAGCAATTTTTTGAAAAAAGGACTTGAGAGACCCCTTCATATTTCAAATTTGAAACAAGCAATTTATTGCAAAAATGAGCTTGAGAGGTCCCAAAATATTTTTTCAAAATTCTGTCAAATTTATTTTGTCTTTGAATACATCTATTGCAATGAAAAAAGTAATTTTATTTTATTTTAAAATAAGCAATTTATTTAAAAAATGAGCTTGAGAGACCCCGAAATATTTTTTCAAAACACTGTAGAAATCATTTTAACTTGGGATACATGTATTGTTTTATTTTTTAATTTAAATAGTCACCTAGATTTTTGACAGAAATAAAAATATATATTTAGGCCTCTCTCAAGCCCAATCGTCAGAAAAATTAAAAAAAATTTTTTTCCTTTGTATTTGCATTTAAAAATAAAATGAACCGTTAACAGCAACAATTAAAAAATTCTATTTTTTGCAAAAATAGTCTATTTTTTGAATATTGTCAAATATCTGGGAGACGTATTTTACTAATAATAAAACAATAGATGTATTCTAAAGTAAAATAATTTATTAACAATGTCAGTTAAAATAAAATAAGCAATTTTGGTAAAAAAAACGGTTTCAGAGACCCCTACGTATTTTTTTTTTAATTCTGTCAAAAATGTGGATGATATATTTTACTAAAAGTAAAACAATATATGTATTCTAAAGTGAAATAATCCATTAACAACAATTTAAAAAAAAACTTCTTTGAAAAATGGGGTTGAGAAACTTTTAAACATTTTTTTAAAATGTTAAAAATTTAAAATTTTTTTTAAAATTCAGTGGACATTTTGACACCAAAGAGACACTATTTTAGAAAAAATAAACTTGAAATGAATTTGAAAAGCAGTTAAAAATTAAAACTACTGCTAGTAAAATAAAAGTAAAATATTTGCAAATAAAGTTTGAATTCTTTTCGTAGTTAAAAAAATATTTAGTGGTGTTTTTTTTCAGTTTAACTGTTCCTAATTGAATGAACAAATAGTTCCTAATTCAATTAAAATTTCTAATTAAATTAACACCACTCTCAAAAATTGTTCAGTTTCAACCATCTGAATTAAAAAAAAAAAAAAAAAACCTAGTCAAGTGTAATCTCTATCAGACAAAAAATGTTTTCTATCCCCCCGATGATTTTTAGATTGAACAAATTTCTCCTGCCATTTCTGAATCAAAATAACAATATCCAAACCTCAAATAATTCCTGAAAAACGAATCCAAAAAATGGTCAAACTTCAATTCCCTCATTCGATCAACGTGGTCACAAAGGCAGTTACGCGCGGCAGTTCCCTATTCAAATTCAAATGAGTTATTCAAAATTAAATAAAATTTCCGAACTTGTAAAAACGCGACACACTTTTAATTACACATGAGGAAGTAAATTCTATTATTATCCTGAGGTCTCGTTCACTCGGAATCCGTGACAATACTGACTTGCGTTGATTCTGATTCTCATTTCTCTGTGTCACACTTTACTTCCATTGCTCCAGAAAAGCAAAAGTGCGAAAGTGTCACATTTCGTTTTCCGAATATTTTTTTACTTTCGAATCATGACTCCCGGAGAAGATCCACTCGTTGCATTCTGGGAAGTGTGGGAAGACGCAAGTCCGATTAGCGGTTCGGATGCACCGGCTTTTTCCTCCGAATTCTCGCGGGGTGGGAGTATCTAATTTTTTGTCTCTATTTTTCAGATGGCCAACTGGCAATAATCGAAAGGAGCACTTTAGTTTGAAATAAAAATGGTACTCACCAGGTACCCCATGAAATAAATCCACGGTGGCGTGGACGCCTGAATCCGGCCTCACGAGAAACTCTTCCCAACGTACGTTGAAGAAGCCTTGAGTCGCATCTTTTGTTTACTATGGCTGAGGCTTGCGAACCTTGCCTCTACTCGCCTCCTCCACAGTCCGCTCCGCAGAATCCACACACGGTCTACGTTTGCGTTCGACCGGTTCGGCCGTTCGGGTCGGCTGGCAAGCAAACGGTGTTCGAGTGCCAACTCCGCTCGGCGAAATCCCTAGGTCAGTGGTTGCCAGTCTTACGCGACCTGACGCGACCGTAGGAGGTACAACTGTACGTGTCGGAATTTCAACCTGCGCCTGCGATCGGATTTCCTTTTTTCGGGTCCTGCCTGGCCCTGCCCCCAGGCTGAATGAAGCCTTTCTGCCAGTTGGTTTCCCTTCAGGAAGGTCGAGGAGTTTTGACCGATTTTACCAGGAGAGATTGACCAATTCTTGGAAGATTCGATTTTTAGAAACTCGGTGAGGATTCGATCGTTCTAGAGAATCTAGAGCAAACGAATATGATTTTATAGATTTTGAGCTGGAAAGTCTTTGCTTTTCATATTGTAGAAGAAGAAAAAAAGGATTTGATGGGGATTGCTAAAACTATTAATTGATTTTTGCGGATTAAGTGAAACATTTGGGTGAGGATTGAGTCTTTTGAAGTAAATGGAATCATTTTTGAAAGTTTTGGCTGAAAAGAATTGGTTTTTATTGATTGATGCAGAGGAGCACGTGATTAGTAGAAACGCATTTCTGCGTTGATCGATCCTTTAGAACCAGAAGGCTGACTATTTTATATTGTGCGTTCAAAAGATCTTACTATTGTCGAACAGAAAAAATACAGCAATTATCAGTCATAATCTCTATAATAACGCTCAATAACGTGACCCCTATTATCAGTCAACAGCAACAACCTCTATAACAACGGTCAATAACGTGACCCCTAGACCCAGTGCCAGTCTTAAACTACAACCGCTACTATCAGTCAACAACAATAACTCCTATAACAACGATTAACTACGCGACTTCTAATATTAGTCAACAACAACCCCCATAACAAGTATCAATAACATGCCTAATATCAGTCAACAACAATAACTCCTACAACAACTATTAACGTGACCACTATTATCAGTGACCAAGAACGACAACCCCTGCTGCCAGCCAACAACAATAAATCCCATAACAACGAATAATAACGTGACCACTATTATCAGTCAACAACAACCCCTACTATCAGTCAACGACAACAACCCCTACTATCAGTCAATAACAATAACCCCTACTATCAGTCAAGAACAATAACTCTTATAATAACGAATACTAACGCGACCCCTAGTGTCTGTCAACAGCAACAATCCCTATAACAACGGTCGATAACGTGACCCCTGGTGTCAGTCTATACCTACAACCTCTACTATCAGTCAACAACAATAACTCCTATAACAACGATTAACAACGCGACCTCTAGTATCGGTCAATAACAATCCCCATTACAAGTAACAATAACGTGACCCCCGGTATCAGTCAACAACGATAACTCCTGTAACAACGAATATTAACGTAACCACTATTATTAGCCTGCTGGCCTAAGAAAATTGCACTGTTATCAGTCGACAACAACAACCTCTACTATCAGTCAACGACAACAGCCCCTAATATCAGTCAACAACAAAAACCCATACTACCAACCAACAACAAACCCCTACTATCAGTCAACAACAACAACCCCTGTTATAAGTAAACAGCAACAACCACTACTACCATTGAAAAACAACCCCTACTATCAGTCAACAACAACAACCACTACTACGAGTAAAAACAACCACTACTATCAGTCAAAAGCAACAACAACCCTTACTATCAGTCAACAATAACAACTCCTAATATCAATCAACAAAAACAACCCCTACTATCAGTCAACAAAAACAACCCCTACTATCAGTCAAGAAAAAAAAATCCTACTATCAGTCAACAAAGAAAACCCTAATATCAGTCAAGAACAGCAACCCCTACTATCAGTCAACAACAATGACACACATAACAACGAATAATAACGCGACCCCTTGTATCAGTCAACAACAACGACCCCTATAACAACGACCAATAACGTGACCCCTAGTGTCAGTCAATAACTACAACCCCTACTATCAGTCAACAACAATAACTCCTATAGTAACGAATCATAACGCGACCCCTAGTATCAATCAACAGCAACAACCCCTATAACAACGGTCAATAACGTGACCCCTAGTGTCAGTCAATAACTACAATCCTTACTATCAGTCAACAACAATAACTTCTATAACATCGATTAACAACGCGACCCATAGTATCAGTGAAAAACAACATCCCTATAACAACGGTCAAAACCAATCCCTAGTATTAGTCAACAACAACCCATACAAAAGCAGCCAATAACGAGAGGCCTAGTATCAGTCCACAACAACAACCGCTAGAACAATGGTCAAAACCAATCTCTAGTATTAGTCAACAACAATTACATAACAGCGGTCAATAGTATCTATATAGTAGCTATATAATAGTATATAGCGTCCGCTAGTATCAGTCAAAAACAATAACAAGCCTTATAACAACGTTGCAATTCAACCCCTAGTATCAGACAAAAACAACCCCCATAACATCGGTCAAATCCAACACCTAGTATCAGTCTAAAATAGCCCCTAGAAAACGGTCAAAACCAACCTCTAATATCGGTAAGAAAAAGTAGCCCTACAACAATGG
>JAWWEA010000021.1:74617371-74627761 GCA_035222095.1 Andricus quercuspetiolicola | reverse complement strand
AAATTCCCTGTCTTAAATTCAAAATTATATTTCTTTACTGACATTCTATGTCGCAAGTTAGAATTATAACTGTTTTACAAAATGTCCTGTTCTAAGTCAGGATAAATGTAAATATTGCAAAACTTGCAAACAAATTTCACGGTCATTGAAATTAAAAAATTCGAGCTCTTAAAGTTGAAAATTTTTGATTTGAAGTAAATCAAATTAATAATTGTTCACTTATTATTTTTACATCAAAATTTAGCACTTTTACTTACAAATAAAATTTTTTTTGGCATTTCGAAATTTTAACGATTCAAGGCTTTCTATTTCAAACAAATGAAATTATTCAACTTGTTTAGTTTTAAATATTTGATTTATAATTGCTTACTTTAAATGAATTTGAAAATAGTTTACAAACTTATATTTGGACGTTCAAATCTATTTAAATACTAATGCTTTCGAGTTAAAACAGTTGAATTTTTAACGTTGAAATCTGTGAATTTTCTAATTTTGAACAGATTCAGAATTCTCTTGTAAAATCCATTATTGTTCAATTTTTAATACTCGAAATAAAGTTCAATTAAAATTGAAAAAAATTCAGTTTTAAACGCATTTAATTTTGAATTGTTTAAGTCTTCAAGGCTGCATTTTTAAATTCTCTACATTGAAAATGCATACTTAAAAATCAAAACCTAAAATGAGAAATTTTTTATGTAACAGATTTTAGAATTACTCATTGTAAACTGAATGATTGCTTAATTGAAAAAGTTGAAATCGAACTTATTTAAAATTGCATTATATTATATATTATGAAATGTGTGACATTGCAAGTGATTAGAAAGATTTTTCTTCTAAAAGATTGTAAAATTCCTGTTCAAAAAATATATTTACTGTCATTTCATGGTTTTCCCCGGTCTCTAAAAATTCGCGGTTTTCCAGTCCAGCGGACACCCTGATCGCTGTAAGATATTGAATATGTGAAATGAATTATACGATTGAATTTCAAAGAATTTTGACTTTTATGGCTCAATGTCCCCTTCATCAACTTCTGAAATAGCTTCTTGAAGAAAAAAAATGTGGATGGCCTTAGGGAGAGTATAGGGGACTAAATATCATAGTAGGATCTTCTTAATGTTAGACCTGACGTTTACGATGGAGTATGTAGTACTTAAGTTCCTAAGTGACTCTAGAGTCTAGAGAGAAACAATTTTTTATAGCTCTAGATAATTTCTAATGAAGTTTGCTAGAGAGCACTTTCTTCTACTACCATCTAGTTACGTGGCTTTTCTTAAAATTCTTTTATCAAAGTTTTTCTTGAAACTGTTTACAAGGAAGTGCTTAAAATTTAAATATTACGTATCATTATTGTTGCGCTGAAGACGAAATAAAAAATTTAGAAATGTAGAATTTGAAGTATGCAAAACAAACAAAGAATAAAACCTTTCTAGAAACTCTATTTAATATTCATGAGTCAACTATGTACTACCTAAACAAAAAGCACTGCTCGCAAACCGCTGGGTTTTAATTTTAATCAATTAAAATCCCAAAAAGGGTTGAAAGTCGTAACTTCTCTTCTCAGCCCCTTTGAATCAACCACATAGAACAATATATTTTTCACGGATAGTTTGATCTGGGTCCTTCTTCTAACATTAGATTGCGATTTATTGGTGGGTTGTTTAGTGGTCCCTATATTGCGTTGCACTGGCTGCGGGGAAAAAAGGGCAAAAATAAAATGAAATGATCCACATGAAGAAGCCAAAGAACAATAGCAACTCACACCCTCTCGGAAAACTTGGGCGGCGCGTGTTTTACACATGCGGTTGCCACTTGGTAAGGAGAATAACAGATGCAAGTCCTTTTTTATCAGAAGGATCGGATGGGTGGGTTGGAGGGTGTCATCCCAGGAGACTCTCCTCCAGGGGTCACCCAGTTAACTAGAGTATTGTTCGATTATTATTTCTCTACATATCGCGCACTTGTTACCTCATTGTGGGTTTATATATGGTATTATCCACTAGCTGGTCAATCGTGTCATATGCACCCACAAATGAAACTCATAAACCTCTAAGAGCATCCATTCCTTTATTTTTTATGAAAAAACACGTTAAGAAAGTCTAGGCGTTTTCCGGATTTTTGATGTTTGTTAAAATATCACCAACATCTTTCGACTGGAATCGGATCTTTTTCAAGGCGTAATTATATTATGGGAAAATTAGATATAATTTCATTAAAGAGCGTTCATCGTTATAAAGATTTTGTAGTACGTGGTTTGGTACACACTGCGTCTGAAAGTGGCGTTTTTCCTGCAAGAGTATTAGATTGATACGAAAATCTGGATTTTTTGTTGCAGATCAAATCAATACTCTCATATTTAGTATGTAACAATTCTGTTGATTCTTTTTTCTTTACGCATAAAAGTTTAGTTTCTTCCAATTTTTGGCTAACCACACACAATGTTCGTAATAGTCTTGTTCATGTTGTTGGTAGAATTAACTGATTATCATTTTGCTGTTGAAGGTTTCAGGTGAGTATATTGATGTTTTTGTTTTGCCTTTTCCGGGTTTTTAACGTTTATTAAAAAATCACCAACATTTTTTGACTCTGATTCGAGTCCTTCTCAAAGGCGTTATTTTTATTATGCGTTCATTGTTCTAAAATTTGTATAGCATGTGATATAGTAACAAATCCTAATTCCGACAACGATGTAGGAATTTACGTTGATACTTCTTTCTTTTCGTATAAAAGTTTGGTTTCTTCTAATTTTCGAATAACCACAGAGCATGTTCGCAGTGGTCTTAATCAAGATGATGATAGTATCCGCTAGTTATCATTTGTCCATTCAAGGTTTAGGATAGTATATTGATGTTTCTGTTTCTTGAATTCTTAAATCTTAATCTTGAATTTTTAATGTCACCTGATTTTCACTTGTTCTGCATGTGAAGTAACAGGAAACAATTGAAAATCAAGTGACTTCTAAAATCCAAGTTAGAATCTTACGGTCCCAGTGTCGCGATTTGTTGGCAGTTTTCAAATAAACAACAAAAACATGACAAAAGTTTAACATCACTTTGTGGTTTCGGATCATTTAAAACTCCATTAAAGCATCCCCTCTTTTTTCTTTCTTAAATCCCCCCTCCAAAGTCAGTGACCCTTCAGATGACCATGTTCCGCGAATCTTAGGCAGGACTATAGGTATTGACAGGACCCTAAAATTTACTGCTATTAAATTCTTCGATCTTAGAATTTAGGGTCACGAGTCACAAGTTAAGCAGCTTTCCCCATAAACTCGAAAGGAGCAAAACGAGCAGAATAAGATATCGGTAGTTTGTTTTGAAAAGCAAGTCAACCGTGATTGCACACTACACTCATGGGGTACTGCATTGATTTTTCCAAGTTTTTGAGATTTTCGAGGGGAAGGAACCACTGTTTGAAACTAAAGTCTCATAGTATTATATAAAACTAGGTGGCTATTTGTCAAAGGGGGTTTATGAGGTTTATGTTTATGGGGTTGCCACCAGGAATCGAGGAAACAGCTGTAAGGAAGCAGGTGGGTTCTGACGTCAGGAGGACACACGCGGCTCGCGTGGCTAACCGGATATGTTCACGAGGATCCGCTTCTCGCTTCGCTTCTTGCCCTGAAGGCATTTCAAAAAAGAAGTTCTGGATCTAGGCTTTCTTATACCTGATGGTGAAACATAATGCCTCATAATCGACAGGATGTTGAACCAATTTTTTTTCTTTTTATTATCAAGTTCTCATCCAAGTTTCCATTTTCAGGTTCTATCATCCTCTTGGTCTCCATTTTTTATTCTTAGGAATATCGTTAAATGGGGCTAAGCGGCTTGTTTCTTCGGGGTTTTACAATAAAGTGCAAGAAGGAATTTAAATTAGGTATTGATGATTCAAACATATAATCTCTATCTCACAACTATCTAACAACTATTCATCATCGCTTGAAGTGTGAGCGACTTTAACCCACATTGTGGGGCTAAGCCGCGCACTCATAAAAAAGTAAAGAAAAGTGCTGGAAAGGAAACCCTTATATGGAAGCTGCATCAAACAAGATTTAAAATAAAGTTTAAAATTGATGAAAAAGAAAAGAATCGCTAAGCTTAAAATGTGCTGTTCAGAGAAAGAGATAATTAATTATAAAAAATAAAGTTGCCGGTGAACCGGTTTCCCCCACAGGGGCCGCTCAAGACAATTTTATGGTATTAAATTTCAATTTTTCTTTCTCCTCTCAATTTTTAATTTTCTTTGAAACTCTCGGATAAAAATGTTGGAAAACATCTTCGGAGATAAAATCGCGAGGATAAGCAATATCTTGCCGTCAAAGCTTTTGAATATGAAAGTCTTAAGCCGAGCATTCAGCTTCGCACCATTGACCTGCTTGGATGCAAATACATCGGTTATTTCCCTCAGCTACAGCGAAATTCATGTCAAGTGAATGCACTCGAAAAAAGTCGCACTTTTTCCTAAACCCAGGGCTTAGATCGATTTTGAAATATCGCTTCTCCGAATCCTAGATTTGGAACATAAAAAGACAGTTTACGGGGGGTGAACCAACTTTAATTGCATGTTCCTTGCATATAAAATTTTCTTATTCATTATGGCAGTCTATAACCCCACTGATATTTTAGGACCAAAAACAAAAGGAAAATCCATTGGACCCTTTTTGAAAAAAGTCTACTTTTATTGTAAGGTTCCTGCTTATGAGATTTTCCAAATGAGTATGATAGTATCAGGGTTGCTACCGGTCAGGGAATTTCAGAAATTCGGATAAAGCCGACTGTCAGGAAAATCCTGACAGAGGGAACTTTCGATAATCTGAAGTTGAAGTTAATTTGATTATTTTGTTGAAAAGCCGGAAATTTAGTTAGTCATTCTTTTTGGTTGAAAATTCAACTGTTCCTTGAAAATTCATCTATTTTGGCAGAAATTTCACATTTTTTGGTGGAAAATTAATCTGATTTTGTTGCAGATTCAACTATTTTTTTTTTTGAAAATTCGTCTTTTTTGGTTGAAATATCAAATATTAATTTTTTTGTTGAGAATTCATCTTTTTTATTAAAAATTCAAATACAAAGTTGATAGTGTGAATATTTCTTTAAAAATTAATTTTCTTGGTTGATGATTCATCATTCTAGTTGAAAACCCTCCTTTTTTTGTTGTTCAAAATTTGACTATTTTGTTTTAAATTATTTCTTTTGGTTGAAAATTTCTGTATTTTGTTGAAAATTCATCTTTTGTGGTAGAATAATAATATTTTTGGTTACTAATTCATCTTTTCATTCTCATTTTTAGTCGAAAATTCATTGTTTTATTGAAAATTGAACTATTAGTTCGAGAATCCCTTGAAAAATTTTAATATTTGTTTGGAAATTCATGTGTTTTGTTAAGAATTCATTTCTTTTGTGTAAAATTAATTTTTTTCATTGGAAATTCAATTTTTTATTTGAAAATTTAACCATTCCATTTTTGCTTCAATTTGTCTTTTTTGCTTCAATTTGTCTTTTTTAGTTGGAAATTCACTTATTTTGTTGAAAAATGATCTTTTTTGAAGCAAAATTTTAATTATTTGAATAGAAAATTCATATTTTCGGACATAAAATGCAACTTTTTTGTTAAATATTAATATTTTGGGTTGAAAAATCAACCCTTTGTAGGATCTTACGTAATTTGTGGGTGATCCCTCATAAAATTCTGCATGACTGTTGTCACTAAAAGTGTCAAATTTTACGAAGAAACATTTTTTTGCATGAGAATTATTGATCTCCTAGGTGCAAGGTTGTTTTTATATAAAAAAAAGAAAATTTTATTACGGTTAGGAAAAATGAAAAATCGGTCAGGGAAAAGTCGAGGAATTTCGTTTGTAGCAAACCAACGGACACTTTAAGACCAGAAACAAAAAAATCCATAAGGCTCATTTTGAAAAAATTTGATTTTTATGTCAAAATATTGAAAAATTAAAACAATCATACTTTTCACATATTTTTTGTTAATATCATAAATACAAATATTCTGCAACTTCGGATGTTATTAGAAACCATTAATGTTTTGTGTTGACATCCTAGGTTTCATAATGAATCATTTATTGTATCAACACAAAAAAGTGAAGATTAGGATTTTTTTTTGTTTTCAGTATTGAACTGTCCGTGGGATTACAGACTACAATAAAATCAGTCAGAAAATCCCATATGCAAGGAACTTTAAATTAAATTTGGTTCAGCGCCCCTTACCTTCGGATACGATATTCAAATTCTGAAATAGGGTTGGGCTTGGAAGAAAAAAATTACTCGGAAAATTTTTAAATTGAGTTTTTTCTCGTCTCAGGGCTAGTTGCTCAATGTTGTAGTGGTGATTCGCCCCCTTAACAGTTCCTCGAAATTCGATTTACCCTCTACTCTACAAAACAGACGTAGGAGAAACTTTGGCTGCTCCGAATCGAGAAGGCCAGGTGGGTCAGGTAGTTTGGATCGTAGAAAAATTTTACCTGCACGGAACACCTTTTACCTAAACACAAAGTTCCGACATTGAAAACGTGCCAGTTGGAGGATTCTTCTTGCAATTTCGACCCTACGCAATCCTACATATTTTCACCTCATATCGTTATTTCAGGCAGTAGAAAAATGGTAGAAAAATCCGTCAGCTGCTGAGAGGACAGTAAAAATAAATTCTCTCTGACAAAAAAACGGCGTGTGACTATGTTTTAAATCTCCCCTAATGAACACCAGATTGAAATGGGGACTGAAATCGGAAATTAGCTTCTCATAAAACGATTTATCTTCTGAATTATTTTTAAACTAATTTTCTGTTTGAAAATAGAAGATTTCTATTTGTTAATCTTTTTTAAATATAAATCCGTTTATATCAAGGAAAATGCTTTGATCTCTTGTTTATGAGTTTTCAGGAAATGTCGAATCAGTGGTTTTCGAAGCGAAACTTCCTTTCTTGATATGAATGCGTCGAGGCGGAAAATGTGTTTGCTTCGATTGAGGATCGAAGAGGAAAGCTACTCTTTTGCGACGGAAAAAAACATCCAATTGATATTATAGAGGAGCTGGAAAATAAAAAGAAGAAGCGTCTCTTGAAAAGGGACTGGCTTGGGTTAGGTTTTGGGTATAGATGTGCCAACAGATGGTTGCAACCACGTGTTCCTTCTTAAGAACCTTCCACCCGGTCTCAATTCTCTATATGTATATGCATTTGGAGATGTATAGGGTGGCCTGATTGGACACACGCGTACCACTTTTAAGTTCTCAAAATAATTCCGCCTTTGTCCCGAAACTTTGCTCACCCTTGACACCCGGCCGAATGCAAATCTATATACGAAAAGATTCCTTTTTCCCCTATTTCAAAATGACTAATGCGATTAGTCTTATAAATTCTTTGGGATGCAGTTGAAGTATTTCTTTTTGTTGCGTTTTGCCCCTTTCATATTTTCCTTATTGGAATGACTGGTTTCCAATTGTATAGCTTCATACGTCAGATATTCACATATTCACTGATTTGGTTGCTAAGATTTATAAGGGTACAATTTTTTTATACTTAGTAAATAATTATTGAATTTTAACATTCAAAATTCTAGATTGTTCAATTTTGAAAGATTGAATTTGGTTTGAATTTAATTTGAATACCAGGGTTGCTACAGAAGTCTGGTTTCAAAGTTACACGAAGTTACATGACTTACATTCCACTGATGCAGACTAATTTATCAACAATTTTTTTTTACAATAATAATTAATGAAAATGAAAAGGGCTTTTCAAGGCAACTACCTCAAATCTTAAATTGTTCAATTTCTAACGTTTTAAATTCCCAGTCAATGATTTTTGGAAGGCAAGTATAACATTATTCGGAAATTCAAACAATGATTAGAAAGTTAAATTCGATTTGAATCTAGTTTCTAAAAATTTGAATAGTGAGAAATCAAAAGAAGTTAGTCTAAATCTAAAATCTCTAATTCTCTACCAAGAATCGAAAGTGCCTATCTCAATATAAAATGACGTGATATTCAGGAATCGATTTTGGTACGTCACATGGCTTTTGTCCTGACCTTTCGCAAGGAATCTACTAATTTAGATACGCTAGGATCGAAGCTAGGGAGAGAATAATAAAAATAGAGGTAATGTATTGACTGTTGGCAGTCTCGAAGTCTGGAAATGAGATCGATTTTTATGTACGTGACATGTGTATCTTTAAAGCCGCACTTACAAGAAACAAGATAATCATTTATGGTGTTGGTAATTTTTTGTCGTTTCCTGGATAAGATAGTATTGTGTGCTCTTTCGAGTTTGTGTTGTGTACTTTTGATCGTAGATTTGATGTCTTCGATGTTCGGACATAAAACATCTGCCTGTGTAGACAGTGTAGACTGTAGACTGGAGACTGTAAACTGTAAAAGTAGACCCCTCGACGAACCCCCGAAAAGAATCATTATGGGGTTCCTGAAGCTCCTTTGTAAAGACGACTTACGTGGGTCGAAAGGACGAGGAAGATTCCTTTTGTGCAACATGTGGCTGGCACGTGTTTCCTTAGGGATAGGCATATTCTACGATTTATATTTTATAGGATCGCTATGTATGGGTATAGGACTATAGGGAATCAGGACCATGTTGGGCAGCTGCAAGGTAGGATCTTTCGTTCTTGGGGTCAATAGGAATTTTCTTTTTTTCAGTTTTGATGCCAGAATGCTAGATCGCCAGTGGCCTACCCTCCCAATGTGTTTGGTACGAAGTAACGATCCATCTACTCTACTGGATACTTTTGTCGATTTTAGATTTGGAATACACTATTGGAAATATTACTTACTAAAGTTTTTAGATTTTTTACTGAATAAATGAGTTTTATAGTTTAAAACTCATCGGATTTTAAGTACAAATATTTTTCCACTTAAGAACAATGCTATCTAAATAAAGTTGTGTAACGATGTGCCTCGAAAATCTCGTAATCATTTTAGTTCAAAACATGATTGGTTTTTCATTACTTGAAGTTGTTTACATCTAGCAATAAATTGGACTTAACAAATTAAAATCATTTAAATGTTGACGTCCGAATTAAATGGGTCATTTCGATTCAGAAGAAGATCGTCCAATCCAGTTGGTTGAAAGAAACCAATTCACTAAGGCTAAAGCAATTGTTTATTTTTTTCAATATTATGCGAATTGAGAAGAAACATTTGTGTTTTTTGAGGGCATGTAACAGATTGTCTCATGACCAATTACATGGTTTATATTTGGCGGCTTTATAGTTTCAAAGATGTGAATATTGTTTCCAATTTTTGGGAAATGGTTGCAAATGTATAAGTGCACGTCTGTCTGGCCTATTTGAGTTTTCATTTTGTTTTAAAAGTGCAATTTTTACTAATTTTCAATTCGGAATGTAACTGAGCACAGGGCTTTAGAGCCCTAGGGCCCAGACAAAATAGAATGTATAAAATTGCATTATTTAAATAAAATAAAGTTCAAATGGGCTAGATAGACATGCTTTTATATATTTTGAATCCTCTCCCAAAATTTCAGCAAAATATATTCATTTTTCGAATTACAAAGCCGCCTAATATAATAACATGCAATATATGATCACTTGGTAGACGTTCAAATGCCCTTAATACGCTTGCGCAATTAAATTCAAACTTTCACATTATCTAATAAATTATTGAAAATGTTATGCATGTTTTACCTCAGTGCTTTTCGTTGGAAATTAGTATTTTTTAAAATATCAATAGAGATTTTAAAGAGGATTTAAGGAGGATTTATAATTTTGGAAGAATTTAAAAACTCAAATTGGTGTTTTCAACCTTAAAACATCATCACAACATCATACAATTATAACATAACTTTTGGTTTTGCTGGGATTTTATTCTGAAAATCGGTACTTTTGATAAAAAATTATTGGATGCCAAAAAAGAATAAAGTTTTTTGAGTAATTTTAGATTATGCTTGCGTTTTTCTATTATTTTTTATAATAGATAGTATGAAATACATACATTTGGTATATTAATTGAAATTTTTAATTTTAATATAAAATTCGCGTGAGATACAAAAAAGAATAACCGTGCGCGTTTGTTTTCTAATATTGTGAAATAGTTGTTGGTGGAATTGGCTTTGGTGTTCAAAATAGTTGAAATATGTAATTTTTTTACAAAATCAATAAAGCCACTGACGAGAGGGCCACCATTGTGTGCTGAAATGTTTGGTTCAATTGTTAATTAATTGAATTTAATTATTTTGGACCCTTAAGGCCATATAACGAATGGGTCACGTGACCAAGCTAGTCCTCAATTTTTCTTTCCCAACTTACGTCCAAAACAAATACCATATCGCTCTGAAAGTTTGGGAAATGAAAGAGGAGACAATAAAGTACGTGTCTCTGCTATGTTTTTGTGGAAATTTTGAAAAATATTTCCTG
>JAWWEA010000021.1:74551926-74566661 GCA_035222095.1 Andricus quercuspetiolicola | reverse complement strand
TATTTATTTTTTAACGTTTTGGAAATTGTCGTATTTTTTAAATTTTAATCTGAATTAATTTAAAATTATCCAATTATAAAAATTTCAGTTAAAAAATTTTCAATTTCGAGAGCTTATGATTTTAATATCTTCAATTTTAAATTATTCAATTTTAAACGCTTTTATTTAGAAATGATACGAATTCAATTCCTTTTGTTTTCATTTGAAATAGTGAAAAGACCTAATCTAAAATTATTTGATTGAGAACGTTTTCAATTCAAATCCTTTCATTACATTCTTTTTAAATTTAAAAAGCTTTCAATTTATGAATTATTTTTTGAAATAAAAAAAAACATATTTTTGACAGGAGAAATATCGGACATAATATTTTTGTTTACAACGTTTTGAGAATATTTTCCAAATAAAATAATTTTCTTAGTAATTAGATACACCTACAGCCCATACTTTTGAACCAATTAGTACCAAATTTTAAACAGAATTTTTAAAAATGAAATTCCAGGTCCAAGTTCTAGAATCTTTTGATTCAAATATTTTTCGTTGTCTTAGTCATTGCAAAAAATATTGTTTTCTTAGTGATTAACCACAGCAACAAATCATACTTTTGAACCAATTTTTATAAAATTATATGCATTATATTCCGTTGAGTAATCAATATTTTTATAAATTTGAAACCAGTGTTTTACAAAATACCAATTTGTATTAACAAAGAAATGATATTTAAGTGTAAATATTTTTGTTGTCTTCGATCAACGACTTGTAAACACGTTATCTTATGGGTGCCTTGGAGGCTACAGCCTGTTTACAAACTTCAGAATATTGCTTTATCATTATTTCAATAAAGGTGAAAATGCTACACACTCTCAGTTTTTTGAAAATTCTTTCATTTAGCACATTTCTCATTCCCATTTATAATCTTTTTTTAATTTCATATATTTTAACAAAAAAATTAGATAAATCAAATACTATAAAATCAGAAAAAAATTACTTTTGTGCATGTATGTTATCCATATTTATTGATTATTTTTCAAGATTTTGAATTTTTTATTGGAAAAATCGATTTTTTAGTAATTTAAGACTTAAATCTTTGATAATGATTGATGAAATTAGAAATTGTCTGATTTCAGCTCTTTGATTGTAAATGGATGACTAATGACGGGCGCTTCTACTTATTGGTATACAAAGGAGCTGAAGTCGATTATCGCTCTTTAAGTAGAAAATCCGAGATATGGCCGGCCACTTGTAATCATTAAGGCTCTTTACATGTAAAATTGCGATACAAATAAAATTCGCTATATAATATTTTTTTTCACATCGAAGGCTGAAAAATTAGAAAATAAGGAAATCTAGATTTTGATGGTTGGAATGACTTCCGAATTCTTTAGCTTACGAAACGCTGCCTTCATGGGTCTTATTGTCGACCTCGTCAACTTAATTTCTTTATTTGTTACTACTGTTCTGGTTTTTTTTCCAATATCTTTTTTTTACAGTTTTTAATCAGAAAAATAAAATAATAGTAATAAACCAAACCAAAAAAGGAGTTACAGGATCAGACACTATTTATTATTTAAACAAATTTTTAATAGTAAAAAAATATTCCAGGAATCTCATGAAAAAAACTTTATGGAAGTGTCTGCACGTATAAAAAGAACCTGTCTATTTGAACCGAATTTCGGTACCTGTATCCACGGCAATTTTTTATTGTCTTGCAACCTTTTTCATTCCTTAAAGAACGAAATTTTATTTTAAAATATTCGAAAATCTACATTTTGTTAAATTTTTTTTTAATTACCTTAAAATCGAAGAGATTTTTTTTCCCAATTTTTGACATTTTTAAACAATTATTTTAAAACTTTTTCAATATTCTCTTAAAATTGATTTTTCACAATCAAACATCACTTCAAATGTTTCTAGGAATAATCAGGAAATTTCTTTATTCTCTCGAAACTTTTCAAAATTCTCAACAACCTTCGAATTTTTTTTTTTAAATCTTACAAAATCTACAACTGTTTTTAACTTCTTTAAATCTTTTCGAATTTTAAAAAATTGTTTAAATTTTGTCAGAACTTTTAAATATTTTTTAAAATTATTCGAATTTTTCCTAAAATCCTGCAAAATCCTGAAAATTCAAAAAATTGCTTTGAAGTTGACGAAACATTTTTTTGATAATATTAGACATTGTTTTAACGTCTTGAGATATTCTCTTAAAATTAATTTTTTTAAATCAAAAATCATTTCAAACTTTTATAGGATGATAAAGAAATTTCTTTATTCTCTCAAAACTTTTCAAAATTCTCAACAACCTTCGAATATTGTTTTAAAAATCTTACAAAATCTACAATTGTTTTTAACTTCTTTAAATCTTTTCGAATTTTGAAAAATTGTTTAAATTTTGTCACAACTTTTAAATATTTTTTAAAATTATTCGAATTTTTCCTAAAATCCTGCAAAATTCTGAAAATTCAAAAAATTGCTTTGAAGTTGACGAAACATTTTTTTGATAATATTAGACATTGTTTTAATGTCTTGAGATATTCTCTTAAAATTAATTTTTTTAAATCAAAAATCATTTCAAACTTTTATAGGATAATAAAGAAATTTCTTTATTCTCTTTGAATCTCTATTCTTCTTTAAAATCTTTTCAAATTGAAAAAAATTGTTTCAATTTTTTTTAAACTTTTAAATATTTTTTTAAATTATTCGAACATTCCCTAAAATCCTTAAAAATCGTGAAAATTCAAAAAATTGCCTTCAAGTCTGCGGAACATTTCTTCGACAATATTAGACATTGTTTAAATGTTTTGAGATATTCTCTTTAAATTAATTTTTTTAAATCAAAAATCATTTCAAACTTTCACAGGAATAATAATGAAATTTCTTTATTCTCTTGTAGCTTTTCAAAATTCTTAACAACCTTCCATTTTTTTTTGCAAAATCTTACAGAATCTCTACTTGCTTTTCAATCCATTGAAATCTTTTCAAATTTCAAATAATTGTTTAAATTATTTCAAAATTTATAAATATCTTCTAAAACGATTAGAATTTTGCATAAAGTTTTTGAAAAATCTTTCAAACTTAGAAAAATTGCCTTAAAATCGATGAGATTATTATTCGACAATTTTAGAAATTTTTACAATGTTTTGCAATCTTCTTGAATATTCTCTTTAAATTAATTTTTCAAAATTTCTAACAACCTTGAATTTTTTCAAAATCTTACAAAATCTACACTTACTTTTCAATTTGTTGGGATCTTTTCAAATTTTAAATAATTGTTTCTGAAATTGTTAAAAATCCTACAAATTAAAAAAATTGCTTTAAAATCGACGAGATTTTTTTTCGAAAATTTTGGGCATTTCGTTAAATGTTTCGAAATATTTTTTAAATTATCTTTTTAAATCAATTTACCAAAATCAAACATGGTTTAAAATTTTTCCAGGAAAAATAAGGAAATTTCCTTATTTTCTTGAAAGTGTTCAAAATTCTTAACACACTTCGAATTTCCAAATATCTTCTAGAACGATAAGAATTTTTGATATAATTTTTGAAAAATCTTTTAAGCTTACAAAAATGTCCTTAAAATCTATGAGATTATTTTTCGTCAATTTTAGTAATTTTTTAAATGTTTTGAAGTCTTCTTAAATATACTTTCAAAGTTAATTTTAAAAATCAAAAATCTTCGTAAGTGTTTCTAGGAATACCATAAGGAAATTTCTTTATTCACTCGATACCTTTCAAAATTCTCAACAACCATCAATTTTTTTTTAAATATTGCAAAATCTACATTAAATTTTTAATTGTTTGAAATCTTTCAAATTTTGCATAATTGTTTCAAAACTTCTAAATATCTTTTAAAATGATTCGAATTTTTCATAAAATCTTTAAAAAATCTTGCAAACTTGAGAAAATGGACGTCAAGTCGATAAGATTATTCTTCAATAATTCAAGACATTTCAAAAAATGTTTTAAAATCTTTTTTAATATTCTCTTACATTTAATTTTTTGAAATTAAAAATCATTTCAAATATTTCTAGAAATAAGAAGGAAATTTCTTTATTCCCTCGAAACGTTTCAAAATTCGTAAGAACCTCCAATTTTTTTTTAAATCTTACCAAATCTTCATTTGTTTTTTAATCAATTGAAATCTTTTCAAATTTTAAATAATTCTTCCTAAAATTGTTAGAAATACTACAAATTAGAAAATTGCCTTAGGATCGAAGAGATTCTTTTTCGAAAATTTTGGACATTTCGTTAAAGTTTGAAATCTTTTTAAATATTCTTTTAAAATTAATTTTTCAAAATCAAAAATCATTTCAAATATTTTCAGGGATAATAAGGAAGTTTCTTTATTCTCTCGATTTAAAGTTTTTACGAAATCCACATGTGCTTTTTAATTTTCGAAATCTTTCGCAATTTTGAATAATTATTCCTAAATTTGTTAAAAATCCTCCAAATTTAAAAAAAATTCCCGAGCTCTTTGTTCAACAATTTTACACATTTTTTGAGTGTTTTAAAATCTTTTTAAAAAATCTCTTCAAATTAATTTTTTAAAATCAATAATCATTTCGACTTTTTCTGGGAATAATAAGAAAATTTCTTTCTTTTCTTGAAACTGTTCGAAATTCTTAACACGCTTCGAATTTTTTTTCTTCAAATTCTCACAAAATCCATACTTAATTTTTAATTTTTAAAAAATTTTTTAAGTTTTGAATAATTGTTTAAATTATTTCAAAATTTCTAAATATCTTCTAGAACGATAAGAATTTTTGATAACATTTTTGACAAATCTTTTAAACTTGAGAAAATGTCCTTAATATCGATGAGATTATTTCTCGAAAATTTTAGAAATTTTATAAGAATGTTTTGAAATATTTTTAAAGATTTTCTTAAAATTAATTTTTCAAAATCAAATATCATTTCAAATGTTTCTAGGAATAATAAAGAAATTCCTTTATTCTCTCGAAA
Source organism: Andricus quercuspetiolicola (assembly GCA_035222095.1). Lineage (NCBI taxonomy): Eukaryota > Metazoa > Arthropoda > Insecta > Hymenoptera > Cynipidae > Andricus > Andricus quercuspetiolicola. The sequence continues at coordinate 74,561,702 of JAWWEA010000021.1, read as the reverse complement.
CTTTTTAAAATTCTTAATAACCTTCAACTTTTTCTCAAAATTTATAATTACTTTTTAATGTTTCGAAATCATTTCAAATTTTTAATAATTGTCCAAATTGTTTCAAATCTTCTAAATATCTTTTAAAATGACTCGAATTTTTCATAAAAATGTTGAAAAATCTTTCAAACTTGAAAAAATGGACTTAAAATCGATAAGATTATTTTTCAACAATTTTAAACTTTTAAAAAAATGTTTAATCTTTTCTAATATTCTTTGACAGTTAATTTTTTTAAATCGAAATTCATAAAAAATTTTTTTTAGGAATAATAAGGAAATTTCTTTATTCTCTTGAAACCTTTCAAAATTTCTAACAATCTTCAAATTTCTTTCAAATTCTTACAAAATCTACATTTTTTCTATGTTTGGAAATATTTTTAAATATTCACTTAGATTTGATTTCTCAAAATCAAAAATCATTTCATATGTTTCTAGGAATGATAAAAAAATTTCGTTATTCTCTCAAAACCTTTCTAAATACGTAATAACCTCCATTTTTTTCAAAATCTCACAAAATCTGCATTTACTTTTTAGTTCTTTGGAATTTTCTCAGATTTCAAATAATTGTTTTAAAATTTCTAAATAGCTTTCAAAACTATTCAAATTTTTTATAAGATTGAAAAAAAAAATTTTATACTTAAAAGAATGGACTCAAAATCGATAAAATTATTTTTCAGAAATTTTAGAAATTTTTTAAAATCTTTTAAAATCTTTTTTAATATTCTCTTACAGTTAATTTTTTAGGTAAAAAATCATTCCAAATTTTTCTAGGAATAATAAGGAAATTTCTTTATTCTTTCGAAACCTTTCAAAATTCTTAACAATCTTCAAACTTTTTTTAAAAATCTTACAAAATCTAAATTTACTTTTTAATCTTTTGAAATCTTTCGAAATTTTAAATCATTTTTCCTAAAATTGTTAAAAATCTTGCAAATTGAAAAAATTGCCTTAAAGTCGGAAAGATTCTTTTTCGAAAATTTTGGATATTTCGTTAAATGTTTCGAAATATTTTTAAATATTCTCTTTAAATTAAGTTTTCAAAATCAAAAATCAGTTCAAGTTTTCCTAGGAATAATTCGAAAATTTACTAATTCTCTTGAAAACTTTCAAAATTCTTAACACAATGTTTTGAAATCTTCTTAAATATTCTCTTAAAATTAATTTTTCAATATCAAAAATCATTTCAAGTGTTTCTAATAATAATAAGGAAACTTTTATTCTCTCGAAACCTTTTAAAATTCTTAACACGCTTCAAATTTTCTTTTCAAAATCTTACAAAATCTACGTTTACTTTTCAATCTGTTGAAGTCTTTTTAAATATTAAATAATTGTTCCTGAAATTGTTAAAACTTTTAAAAGTAAAGAAATTGCTTCAAAATCAACGAGATTATTTTCAAAAATTTTGGACGTTTCGTTAATTGTTTCGAAATGTTTTTAAATAATCTTTTAAATTGATTTTTCAAAATGAAAAATCATGTCAAATTTTTATATTAATAATGAGGAAATTTCTTCATTCCTTCGAAAACTTTCAAAATTCTTAACAATCTTTCAATTTTTTTTCAAATTCTTACAAAATCTACATGTACTTTCTAATTTTTTAAGTCTTTTGAAATATTGAATAATTGTTCCTAAAATGGTTTAAAATCCTGCAAATTGAGAAAATTTACCAGATTCTTTTTCAAAAAATTTAGACATTTTTTCTGTGTTTTGAAATCCTTTTAAATATTCTCTTAAAATTAATTTTTTAGAATCAAAAATCATTTCAATTTTTTTATGGATAATAATAAAATTTCTTTTTTCTTTCGAAATCTTTCAAAATTCTTGACAACTCTCAAGTTTTTTTTCGAATTCTTACAACATCCACATGTACTTTTTAATTTTTTAAATCTTTTGAAATTTTGAATAATTGTTCCTAAATTTGTTGAAAATTCTGCAAATTAAAAAAAAAATTTTGAATTTTTCTAGGAATAAAAAGAAAACTTCTTTATTATCTTGAAAGTGTTTGAAAATCTCAACACGCCTCGAATATTTTTTCAAATTCTCACAAAATCTACATTTACTTCTTAATTTTTTGAATTGTTTTCAAATTCTAAATGATTATTTGAATCGTTTCAAACTTCTAAATATCTTTTAAAACCACTTGAATTTTTCATAACATTTTTGAAAAATTTTTAAACCTAAAAAAATGGATTAAAAATGGATAAGATTATTTTTCAACAATTTTAGATCTTTCTCAAAATATTTTAAAACATTTTATAATATTCTCTCAAAGTTAGTTTTTTAAAATGAGAAATCATTTTGAATGTTCGTAGGAATAATAAGGAAATTCCTTCATTCTCTCGAAACCTTTAAAAATTCTTAACAACCTTCGAATTTTTTTCAAAAATCTTTTGAAATCTTTTCAAGCTTTAAATAATTGTTTCTAAAATTTTTAAAAATCTCCTAAAATTAATTTTCTAAAATCAAAAATCATTTCGAATTTCTCTGGAAATCATAAGGAAATTTGTTCAATCTGGTAAAACCTTTGAAAATTATTAACAATCTTCAAACATTTTTTTCATAAAGTCAAAAAAAAATAATTTACACTTAAAAAAATGGCCTTAAAAACTTTTAGATTGTTTTTCGACAATTACAGAATTCCTTGAAATATTTTTAAATCTGAGCAAACAACAAACTAAAAACAGCCGCTAAAGGTCATATTCACAAAGTGTCGCAAGGTCTCAAGCAATCATGTTTTCATCAATAATGTATGCCAGACTTCCGGACAACTTGAAAAAAATTAAATTTTCAAATTACGACAATTAAAAAGTAGCCTGTTTTATTTAATTCTTAGATTTTCTAATTGCATAAATTTTCTAATTCCGTGAAAATGTTAATTGCACCAGAAAATGTATGACGATCATTTCAGTTACGATGCATGGGTTCCCCATGAATTGAAACATGCGAAGCGCTTCATGACCGTGACACCTTATCAGCAAAAGTTTTGTCATTCACTTAAAAATTTTTTTTTCATTTACATTACTTTTCCATTTAGTGTATTACACGTGAGAACCGTATATAAGATGTTGATCAGACCTGAGAGCATCAGTTTTCTGTGACCCTTCGATCAGACATAGACTTATCAGAAGTAAAACATAGGGAATATATTTTTTAATATTAAGTGAAAATCATGGCATCAGTCGTGTCCTTCGTATTATTGTGTATTTTGCATTTGGTGAAAGACTCCGTTGGAAATGGTAGTGTATTACATTTTATTTTCGTTTTTAATTTAACCAGAACATTGTGCCCTTATTATAGCGAGAAAGCCCAATTACTAAAAAGGGCATGGCGCCATTTTCGATTAATTCTCGAAAATATCTCGAAATTACTCGAAACAATGTGAAACTATTGTTGTCGGGAAACACGAGTTCGTGATTGGTTGAAGCTTTAATTTTTTTTTACATTTAACAAAAGAGTCTGCGAACTTCAGATTTATAGGAAATGTAGGGTTATCTAAACAATATATTCAATAATAATAATAATAATAATAATAATAATAATAATAAGAGTAGTAACCAATGTAAGAGATGTGTCCAGCATTTTAAGATACAAAATTATTTTCAAAATAGAATTTAGGATAAAATTGGCAACGATTTCAAAGGATTAAAAATTATTTTCTAAAATTTCGAAAAAGAAAGGGAAAGATTTTTAAGCAAAATTATAGTTAAGAAGACTATGAAATTTTATAAAAAATGCGAGTAAGTTTAAGAAATATTTCGAAATTTTTAAAATATACAAAAATAATTTAAAAGTTGGAAATATTTCAAAACAGTTTAAAAAATTTACATTTTTGAACATTTTGAAATAAAAATTTTGAAGCTTCTTGAGGATTTTGAGAGGATTCACGATAATGAACAAATTTTCTTAGAATTCATCTGAAAGTTTAAACTGATTTTATATTTTGAAAAATTTATTTGGAGAGAATATCTAAAAAGATTTCGGAAGATAAGAGATTCAAAAAGATTACAAAACATTTCTCAAATCGTCGTAACAGATTCCTGAAGAATTTAAGGCCATTTTTGTAATTATTCAGAATTTTGAAGAAAAATGTTGGAAAAATTCGAATAATGTTAGAAGGTTTGATAGTTTTGGAAATAGTTAAAAAAATTATTTAAAATTTGAAAACATTTCCAAAAATTTTTAACAAAATGTAAATGTTTCAATATTTCGAAGAAAATTTCGAAGCTTTTTGAAAAGTTTAAATGGCTTCAAGAAAACAAAAAAAAATTCTTAAGATTCATGGAAAAATTTAAACTGATTTTTTGTCTTGAGAATAAATTTTAAGAAAGAATTTATAAGCATTTCAAAAGATTTTAAATGATTTTCTACATTTCGAAAAAGAGTGGAAAAGATTTTGAAGCAAAATCTTTCAATTAGCAAGATTAAAAAATTTTATAATAAATTTGAAAATTTTTTCAAAAATGTTTCGCGTTAATAAAAAACATTTCTAAAAATTCATGGGATAATTTAAACTGATTTTTTATTTTGAGAAATTAATTTCAAGAGAATGTTAAAAAAATTAAAACATTTCAAAAGATTTCTAAACTTGTCAAAATAGAATGTGAAAGATTTGAATTGCAAGTTTTTTAATTTTCTAGAATTTTAAGAAAGATTTTGGAAGAATTTTAAAAGATCTTTAGAAGGTTTAAATATTTTGATAATGTTTGAAAAGTGATTTTAAGTTTCAAAAGATTTCCAAAAATTCTAAACAAAATGTAAATTTTTGAAGATTTCGAAAAAAATTTCGAAGTTTTTGAAGAAGTTTGAAAGGCTTTAAAAAAGTAAGAAACTTTCTTGAGCCTACTGTGAAAGTTTTAAATGACTTTATTTTGGAAAATTAAATTTTAAAGAAAATCGGAAAAAGTTTCAAAACATTGAAAAATATTATTATAATTTTATAATATTTCTACAAATTTTGAAAAGATTTGAAAGATTTTTAAAAATTTTTTTAATAGTTGGAGTCAGTCTAAGAGATGTTTATCTCCCAAAATTCTAGAAGTCCTAATTATCTTTCAAACTGACTCTCTTAAACTGACTTGAACTATTCCTAAAATTTTGAAAAATCTTTCAAAATGAGAAAAATTGCCCTAAAATCTTCCAGATATTTTCGAAATTCGTGGAAATATTTTGAAAATATAATAATATTTTTTAATATTTTGAAACTTTTTCAAATTTTCTTTACCAATTAATTTTTGAAAATAAAAAGTCATTTAAAACTTTCCCGGAAATCTCAAAAAAGTTTTCTATTTTCTTGAAGCCTTCTTAAAAGGCTTTGGAATTTTTTTTCGAAATCTCCCAAAATTTAAATTTTTTTCGAGATTTTCTTGGAAATCTTGAAACATTCACAGTTTGTTTTAAATGTTTGGAAATTTTTTCAAATTTCAAATTATTTTTTCGACTATTTCCGAAACTTTACACCTTGTAAATATCTTTTGAAATTATTCATTTTTTTCCAAAATTTTTGATGAAATTCTGAACAATTAAAAACTTGAATTCAAATCTTCCAGATTCTGTTTTAACAACTTTGGAAATCTTTCTAAATGTTTTAATTTATTAAAAATATTTTCTCAAAAATAATTTTTCTAAATAAAAAATCAGTTTAAATTATCCCATGAATTCTAAGTGAATTTTTTTATTATCGTGAATCTTTTCAAAATCCTTAAGAAGCTTCAAAATTTTTATTTCAAAACATTAAAAAATGTGAATTTTTTAAACTGTTTTGTAATATTATAAACTTTTAAACTAATTTCGTATCTCTTCACATTTTCGAAATGTCTCTTAAACTTACTCGCATTTTTTATAAATCTTTATAATCTTGCTAACTGAAAGGGTTTGCTTCAAAATCTTTCCAATTCTTTTTCAACATTTTAGAAAATAATTTAAAATCTTTTGAAATCCTTGTCAATATTCTCCTAAAATTTATTTTCAAAATGAAAAATCAGTTTACATTTTCCTAGGAATTTTAATATATTTTTTTATTATCCTTAAACCTTTTAAAATTCTTAAAAAGCTTCTTTATGTTTGAAATCTTCAAAAATCTAGAAATTACATTTTGTGTATCAAAATGCTGGACACCTCTCTTACATCGATTATTATTATTATTATTATTATTGAATATATTGTTTATATAACCTTACATTTCCTTTTAACCTGAAGTTTGCAGACTCTTTTTTTAAATGTTTAATTTTGTGTATCAAGAACTAAATTTTTTTGAAATGAAAAACATGAATCAAAAATTTAAAATAAATTGAACAGATTTTTCTGAACTGTCGAAAATTTTAATGTGTTTAAAATATTTGCAACTAAAAATTAGGAAAACTTTAGCAATTAACAGATAAAGGATCTTGTCTTTTTTTGTTTATGAAAACTTTTACATTTCTTTGCAAATGCATTTCACATTTTTGTCGTGAAGAAATTTATAAATCAACAAGAAAAGATTAGGATCATTTATAGACCTTCTCTAATTTATTTTGAAAATAGCATTTTCTTAGCGATATGCAATAAAAATTTATAAAAATTCACAAATCTATGAAGCTTGGCAATATTTTTCACATTAAAACATAAGATTGAGACAATTGTTTATTCAAGTATAGTTATTTACATATTTTTTGAAATATTTTATTTAAAACATTAAATGAGTAGCTACTCACATTATTATCAAATCTTGATTATTATTCTTTAATTATTGTATATATCATTTGGATAACATAAATGATAATTCAGCCAAAAAGTTTTTGATTTTAAACAAACAACAGTAGAACTCATGCCAAAAGAGAAAAAGTCTCAACAAAATAGCTGATACTTCAAATGAAAAAAATTGTTTTTACCAATTGCATTTTAAACCAAAAAAAGGTTAAATTTTTTTTAAAAGAGACGAATTTTCCACATAACAGTTTAATTTTTGAACACGATATTTATGATTTTTTAACGAAAGAGATGAATTCTTCTACCAAGAAAGTCAATTTTCTATTAAAAAAAGACAAATTTTCAACGAAATAGTGACACTGCCACAGATACATTTTTAACTAAAATGATGAATCTTTAATAAAAAAATTAATTTTTAGCAAAGTTGCTGAGCAAGACATTTTTGAAGATTTCTTTTCAAAAGATATTTAGGACTCTAAGAAGTTTAAAAATAAATGTTTTCTAAACTGACTCCAATCACTACTCAAATTTTGAAAAATCTTGAAAAATAAAAAATTGTTATACTTTTTCGACATACCTGAAAGCTTAAAAATAATTTCGAATTTATTCAAGAATCTTAGGAAAATTATATGCTTATTTAACTTTAAAAATAAATGTACTAATAAACATAAAGAAGCAATGTTTATTCGAAATTTTTATTCTGTATTTTAAATTAATTATCCCCTAAAATAATTATTTGGCTGAATTTTTTTTCTTTCATGACTGACAAATATTTTTTAGATAAAAATTGAAATATATGGAACTGCTTTGTAGAAAATCAGTCACTTTTTTAAAAAACTTCATCTTTTTTGGTTTAATGTGGTAAATAGTTGAATTTTGAACTAAAGAAGAGGAACCTTTAACAAAGGAGTTCAAATTTTGACCGAATAGCTTCATTTTCAACCAAAAAGATGAATTTTCAACTAAAATGATGAATATTTAACTGGAATGCTTGAATTTTCGACCAGATTGATAAATTTTTAAGCAAAAAATTAAATTTCCACCAAAAAGATGATTTTTCAATAAAAGACATGAATTCTCAACAAAATAGTTGAATTTTCAATTAAAAAAGACAAATTTTCAACAAAATAATTGAATTTTGAATCAATCAAGATCAATTTTCAACCAAAAATGGAATTGTTAAACTGTCAGTGAAAAAAATTAATTTTGAACAAAAATTATGGAATTTCAAGTAGGATTATGAATCTTCATCTAGAACAGTTGAATTTTCTACCAAGGAGATGAATCTTCAACCAAGAAGATTACCTTCTACCAAAAAAGTTGAATTTTAGTCAAAATACATGAATTTTCAACTAATAAAGATCAATTGTCAACCAGATATTGAATATTTAAATTCCAGTTAAAAAAATTAATGTTCAACCAAAGAGTTGGATTTTTAATTAAAATGATGGAATATTCAATTGCAATATTTACATATTCAATTGACGACTTCGAAAATAAAAAAACCTTTTAAGAATTTTAAAATATCTCAAGATAATAAAAAAATTGCTTAAAACTCCTGGCAAAATTTAGAATGATTTTTTATTTTGAAAAATAAATTTTAAAATAAAATTAACGATGATTTCCAAACATTTTCAGACATTTCACAAAATTTCTAAAAAGAATATGGAAGATTTTGAAGCCGCAAGCTTTTCAATTAGCAATACTACAAAGTTTTATAAAAAATTTAAAAAAATTAAATCAAATTTAGGAGACATTTAGAAGATTTAAAAAGATTCAAAATTAATTTAAGACTTGAAAAAACTTCAGAAAAGTTAGAAAAAACGTACATTTTTGAATATTTGGAAATAAAAATTTGCAAGCTTCTTAAACATTTTGTAAGGTTTCATGATGACAAAAAATATATCTTAAAATTCATTGGTTAATTTTAACAGATTTTTCACCTTGAAAAATCAATTTTGAGATGATATTTAAAAAGACTTCAAAACATTTCAAAAGATTTCCAATATTGACCAAACAGAATCTTCATGGATTGAAGGCAATTTTTTTAATTTCAAAAGATATTTAGGAGATTTAAATGTTTTGAAAATCATTGAATAATAATTTGGAATTTGAGAGGTTTCCTAAAATTCAAACCAAAATTTAAATTGTCAATTGTTTGAAAATTTCGAACAAAATTTCGAACCTTTTTATGCTTCAAGAAAATGAAAAACTTTTCTTGAGATTCGTGAGAAAATTTTTAATGTCTTTTTATTTTGAAAAATTAATTTTTATTGTTTTAAAAAAGTTTTAAAACATCACAAGATTTCTAAAAATGTCGAAAAAAATCTGGAAGACTTAGGGTCAATTTTCTTCATTTTCAAAGATTTTTCAAAATTTGAGTAGAAATTCGAGTCAGTTTAGAAGACACTTATTTTTAAACTTCTTAGAGTCCTAAATATCTTTTGAAGTGACTTTTGAAGTGAAATCTTTAAAAATCTTTTGCTCAGCTACTTTGTTAAAAATTAATTTTTTCATTAAAGATTCATCATTTAAATAAATGTTTCAAGATTTCGAAGAAAATTTCAAAAAAAATTTCGAAGCTTTTTAAGACGTTTGAAATGCTTCAAGAAAATAAGAAAACTTTCTTAAAATTCCTGGAAAAATTTTAACTGATTTTCTATTTTGAAAATAGACTGTAAAAGAAGATTGACAAAGATTTTAGAAGATTTTAAATCATTTTCTGAAATTTCGAAAAAGAATGGGAAAGATTTTCGAGAAAAATCTTTTTATTAGCAAAATTGCAAAATTTTATACAAAATTTGAAAAAAAATCTAAAACGTTTCACGCCAATAAAAAATATTTCTCATAATTCAGAGGATAACTTAAAGTGATTTTTTTTCGTTGAAAAATTAATTTTGAGAGAATATTCAAAATTGTATCCAAAATTGTCAAAATTAAATCTGAAAGATTTGAAGGTAAGTTTTTTAATTATTTAGAATTTCAAGAAAAATTTTGGAAGAATTCGAAGAATTTTAAAATATATTTAGAAGATTTGTATATTTTGAAAATGG
>JAWWEA010000021.1:74207633-74219092 GCA_035222095.1 Andricus quercuspetiolicola | reverse complement strand
TCTTTCTCCTTGATGATCTTCGTTACTTGGATGTTTAAATTCAAAATTTGTTGTCTAACTACAAACCTCTGCAAATTTACAGAAGAAAATAGTGTTTATATTTTGTTTCAGTTCATTTTCTCACGAACTCAGATTGAACTTCAGTTATGTTTACACTCTTGATCAATGTTAAATATACTCTGGTTTATCTGTTCACAAATTATAAAGTATGGCATTTTGCTCCTGTATGTTTTTCGTTACTTGGACATTGAAATTCAAAATTTGATGTCCACATATAAACCTCCGCAAATGGGTAAAAAAAAGGTTTATATTTTGTTTCAATTCATTTTCTGACAAATTCAGTTTGAACTTCAGTTATGTCTACTCTCTTGATCAATGTCAAAAAGTAATCTGGTTGATTTGTTTGTAAAATTTGAAGAATAGCATATTTCTCCTTTATGATCTTCGGTACTTGGATGTTTAAATTCAAAATTCGATGTCCAACTACAAACCTTCGCAAATACACAGAAAAATAGGGGTTTCGTTTTATTTCATTTTATCTTCTCACAAACTCAGACAGAACTTCAATTATGTTTTCTCTCTTCATCAAGGACAAGTATAATCTGGTTTATTTGTTTATAAAATTCAAAGAATAGCATCTTGCCTCTTTATGTTCTTCATTACTTGGATGTTACAATTGAAAATTTGCTGTCTGCCTACCAACCTTCACGAACAGACAGAAAAAACGTAAGCTCTATTTTTATTCCAGTTCGTTTTTTCACAAACTAATCTCGACTTCAGTGGTGTTTACTTAATTGATCAATGCTAAAAATACTTTCGTTGATCTATTTACAAAATCCAAAGTATAACATCTTGCTTCTTCATGTTCTTCGTTATCTAGATGCTAAAATTTAAAATGTGGTGTCTACCTACAAACTTTCGCAAATACACATAAAAAGAGGGTTTTCGTTTTGTTTCATTTCATCTTCTCACAAACTCTGTTTGAAATTCAGGTATGTTTTCCCTCTTGATCAACGACAAATATAATATGGTTTATTTGTTTATAAGATCTGAAGACTAACATCTGGCCTCTTTATGTTCTTCATTATTTGAATGTCACAATAAAAAATCTGAGTTCTACTCACAAACCTCCACAAACGGTCAGAAAAAACGTGAGCTTCATTTTTATTCCAGTTCGTTTTTTCACAAACTCATATTGAACTTTAGTTATTTTTACTCAATTGATCAATGCCAAATATACTCTGGTTGATCTGTTTATAAAAGCCAAAGTATAGCATCTTGCTCCTTCATGCTCTTTGTTGCTTGGACATTAAAATTCAAAATTTGGTATCTACCTACAAACCTCTGCAAATATACAGAAGGGAATGAAGTTTGCATTTTGTTTCAGTTCATTTTCTGACAAACTCAGTTTGAACTTAAGTTATGTTTACTTTCTTGATCAATATCAAATATACTCTGGTTTATTTGCTTGTAAAATTCAAAATATAGCATCTTGCTTTTTCATGTTCTTCGTTACTTAGATGCTAAAATTTAAAATGTGGTGTTCAACTACAAACCTCCGGACATACACATAAAAACATAGGGTTTGTATTTTGTTTTAGTTTATTTTCTCACAAACTCAGATCTTCGTTTATGTTTACTCTCTTGATCAATGACAAAGATATACTCTGGTTCATCTGTTTATAAAATCTAAAGTACAGCATCTTGCTCCCTCATGCTCTTCGTTACTTGGAACTCAAAATTCAAAATTTGATGGCTACCTACCAACATCTACAAATGCACAGAAGAAAATAGGACTTGTATTTTGTTTTAGTTTATTTTCTCACAAATTCAGTTTGAACTTTAGTTATGTTCACTCTCTTGATCGGTGCCATATATGCTCTGGTTTATCTGTTTACAAAATCCAAAGTAACGCATCATGATACTTCATGCTCTTCGTTACTTGGACATTAAAATTCAAAATTTGATTTCCACCTGGAAACCTCTGCAAATGCACAGAAGGAAATAAAGTTTGCATTTTGTTTCAGTTCAATTTCTCACAAACTCAGTTTGAACTTCAGTTATCTTTACTCTCTTGAACAATGACAACTATACTCTGGTTTACTTCTTTGTAAAATCCAAAGTATAGCAATTGCTTCTTTGTGTTGTTCGATACTTAGATACTTGAATTCGAAATTTGATATCTGCCAACAATCCTCCATAAACAGAAAAAACTGGGCTTTTAATTTTGTTTCCGTTCATTTTCTCACGAACTCATCTTGAACTTCAGTTATGTTTACTCTTTGGATCAATGTCGAAACTCAAAAACAAATGAATTGATCCTGATATCCGTATTGCTCAATATAAACCGATTTTGGTTCTTTTTTATTTCAGTACATTTTGACTTCGTCTTTTTTAAAATAAATCTTACTTAGTGATACTTCTTTTACCTCTATTTCATGAAAATAATAAGAGCACCTTTAATGTGGCTTGATTAAAAAATTTTATAATTATGAGTCTCTATTTAAATACTTTTACTACATTATTTTTTAGTGATGGTTCTTTTATTATGATTTAAAATATGATTGGTAATTTGCAAGCATATATGGAAGCGCATGAAAAAATTTTCCTCTTTTCCCTGACGTTTTTTATTAGACTCTTCCGTACAAAAAGTGGTTTTTAGAGATAGTAGAACATTATCAACCTATAGATGTTGTTACTTAAACTTTTATGAGTCCTCAAGTGCTCCATATAAATGGTATACATGAGTTCACTAATTTTCGCATTATCATATTATATTATATCACATGACATCATATCATATTACATTATATCATATTACAGAATATCATATTACAGTATATTGTATCACATATTCTCTCTTATATTATATTCACTATTTTCTCCCTGATTAAAAGATATATATCAGTAATCCTTTTTAGGCCAGAAATTGATCGTTTTCAATTAAAACTTCAACAGTTTAATTGAAAAATTTATGTATTTGTTGTATATTTGTATTTTTCTTATCAAAAATTGGTCTTTTTTATCAGAAGTTCAACTACTTATTTGAAAGTAGAACTGCTATGTAAAAGATTTATTTTATTTGTTCAAGATTCATATATTTTGCATAAAATTAATTTTTTTGTTGAAATTCAATTTATTAACTGAAAATTCAACTATTTCATTTTTGGCTGAACATTGATTGAAAGTTGAACTGTTATGTTAAAAGTTTTTCTTATTGGTTAAAGATTCATCGTATTGGTTAAAGATTTAACTGTTTTGGTTAATATTCTCTTTTTATGTTTGCAAGTTAATACTTCTAACTGATAATATAACTATTCCATTTTTTGTTGAAAATTGTTCGTTTCAGGTTAAAAAAGTATTTGGTCGCAAGTTGAACCACTTTGTAAAAAATTAATTTCATTAGTTAAAAATTTTAATATATTGTTGAAAATTCGTTTTCTTTTAACTTAGTTTTTCAAACTGGAGATGTCTATATTTCACTTTTGCGTAAAAATTGATAATTTTTATTTTAAAAACCATCTATTTGGTTGAAAATGTATGTATTTTGCTTAAATTTGTTTTTCTGTAGAAAATTAATCATATTGATTGAAAATTTATTTCTTTAATAGTTAAATATGTGGTTGAAAATTCAACCACTTTGCTAAAATTCATCTTTTCTTATTAAAAATTCGCGTTTTCGTTAAAAAGTCATTTTTTTCTCGAATATTTATCATTTTGGATAAGAAGAGTCGTTCCTCTGATTGAAGAATTTATCCTTTTTGGTGAAAAAGTTGTGGACTAAAAATTCATCTTTCCTGGTTGAAGAGCCTTCTAAAAATTCTTTTTTATGGCTTAAACATTAATCTTTTTTTCAAAAATACAACTGTTTGCGATGGAAATTAATTTGTTTATTTTATTGAGAATTCAACTATATGCTTTTAGAATCATATTTCATGATACGTTTAAACGCAAAAGTTAAAATTTCTCATAAAGTTCGCATAAAATAAAAAAATGTACTTAAGCATATTGTGTTCAGCGCAGAACATTCATATTTACATTTTTGTATCGTTATTCACATTTGCTTCACTTTAGTCCATTTTCTTTGGCCTCTTTTTACATACACTATCTCACAAAAAATTCTGTGATAATTCTCTCTGTGGAATACGAAAATCTGAAAACATCAGGCTTTATTCGTCTCGTTCATTTAAATTTAAAATTTGAAATTGAGATACTTTATGTAACTCAGAAACACAACTGCGCAGGGTACGTGTGTAGGATCCGTGTGTCGGATGCGTATGTAGGATGCGTGTGCAGGATGCGTGCGCAGGATGCGTGCGCAGGATGCGTGAGCAGGATGCGCGTGCAGAATGCGTGTGCAGGATACCTGTGCAGGATCTGTGTGCAGGATACGTGTTCAGGATGCGTGCGCCTAATACATGTGCAGGATACATGGTTAGGATGTGTGTGCAGGATGCGTGTGCAGGAAAATTGTCGAATCTTATAGCAGGATGTCTAGCGTTTCTTTGACAAAAAATTCCGGGACTATTCCAGGTTTTTCAGGATAAAAAATAGACTCTTCACAATACCCTTTTTTACAGGGTAAAAACACTTTTCACGTTGAAATAAAAAAGTGTCATACTCGAATTTCCTCATACACCACCGAAATCTGATTTTATAATAAAAATTCCAGCTTTTTTGAGGCAGATTAATTTTTTACCAAGAAGTTGCAATTTAATACAAAAAATATCAAATTTCTACGAAAAAAGATGAATTTTCAAACCAAAAATACTAATTTTCAACAAAAGAGTTGAATTTTTAACCAACAATCAACGATTTCATTTTTGGTTCAAAATTTAACTTTTTTTTAATTCATGTATTGTGTTACAAATGCAACTGTTTGTTTAAGGATTAATCCATTTTTCTTAACGATTCAACTACTTTGTTGAAAATTGATTGAATTCGGTTGAAGATTCAGAATATTAGTCGACTATTCATTTTTTTAATTGAAAATTTAATTATTTTGTTAAAAATTCAACTATTTCATCAATTTTTTTATTGATTCAAAAATCTTTCCTAATAGAAAATTAAAATACTTGATTAAAAATTATTCTTTTCTTAGACGAAGGTTAATAGTTTTAGTTGAAAATTTATCTCTTTATTTGAAAATTTAACAATTCTGGTGAAAACTAACTTCTTCGTTTAAAAATCATCTTGTTGGTTAGAAACTCAACTGTTTCGTAAATAATTTATTTGCTAAGTTGAAGATTCAAAATTTTATTGGAAAATTCATTTTTTTTGGTGGAAAATTTCACTACTTTGTAAAAAATTCTCTTTTTTTTGTGTTGAAAATTAATTTATGTATCTCAAAATTTAACAATTCTATTTTTGGTTGAAACCTTATCATTTTTCGTTGAACTCAACTGCTTGAAAATTTTTTCTTTTTTTTTAAAGTAATTTTTGAAACTGAAAATTTAACTCTTCCATTTTTAGTGGAAAACTTATCATTTCAGTGTTGAAAATTCATGTTTTGAAATATTATATTATAAGGATTCGTATTTTGGTATAATATTATTGTTCACTTTTTGTTCTTTTTTTATCGGAAGTTCAATTATTTGGCTAGAAGCTCAACTATTCGCTTAAAAATTAAAAATCTTCTTTTCTTAAAAATTTATCAATTTAGTGGAATATTTGTCTCTTTGACTGGAAATTTAATTATTTTGTCGAAAATTAAATTTCTGGTTGAAAATTCAGTTATTTGGTTTGAAAATTCTACTGTTGTGTAGTTTCTTTTTACTGTAAAAAAATAATTTTTTCGAACGAAAATTCAACCTCTTGGTTAAAAAGTAATTTTTGTTTGTTTAGGTTTAACATTAATTTCATTGGCTAAAAAATTAACAATTTTGTTGAAAATTTACTTCCTTATTGAAAATTAAACTGTTTAGCTGAAAACCTAATTATTTGGTTGAAAATTAATTTTTTTGTTAAAAAATCATATTTTTTGGTGGCAATTTATCTTTTTGTTCGAAAATTCAACTAGTTGTTTGACAATGCATTTTTTTAGTTAAAAATTTTAATCTTCTTTCAGAGATCCTATTTTTCGGGTAGAAAATTCTTCTTCTTAATTGAAAATTGACCTATTTGGTTGAGGATTCAACTAGGAATTTAACTATTCCATATTTGATGAAATTGTAATCTTTTCCGATGAAAATTCATATAATTGTTTGAAAATTTATCAATTTTATTCCAAGTTCATTTGCATTGATTGAACTCAACTTTTTTTTTATTTCAAATAAAAATCTTTGTTGGTTGAAGGTTCATATTTTCGAATAAAAAATTCAACTGACTTGCATTGAATTCCTTCTTTTTAGTTGAAGATTCATAATTTTTTTTGATAATTCATTCCTTTGCTGACAAATGAACTTTTTTGTTGAAAATTTTTGTAAATTCCTTGTTTGGCTAAAAATTTATCTTTTTGGTTCAAAATTTAATTATTTGTTTGAAGATTCATCTTTCTTGGGTGAAAATTTAACTATTTGTTCTTTGGTTAAAAATGCAACTACTTTGTTGAAAATTCATTATTATTGCTTGATTTCAACTGTTTTTGTTTACAAATTAAAATCTTTGTTGATAAAAAGATTCATCATTTTAGTTAGATACTCATTTTCTTTGATTGAAAATTTAATTTCCTTGTCAAAAATGAACTTTTTTGTGAAAAAATTCATATTTGCGGTTTGAAAATTTAATTGCTTGGTAGAAAATTCATTTTTTCAGTTGAAAATTCATAGTCTTTTCGAAAATTCATTTCGTTGGCTGACAAATGAAATATTTTGTTGAAAATTCGTAAATTTTTTGTTTGGTCGAAAATTCGTCTTTTTGGTTTAAAATTCGCCTTTTCGGTTGAAAATTTAACTATTTCATTCAAAATTCCCCTTTTTTCGGTCAGAAATTAGTTTTTGTGTCTAAAACTTCAACAATTCTATTTTTCGTTGAAACCTTATCTTTTTATCTTATCTTTTATTGATAGAATTCAGATGTTTTCGGTCACAAATTAAAATATTTTTTGATTAAAAGATTCATCATTCTTGTTAAATATTCATCACTTTGATTGAAAATTTAATTTTCTTGTTAAAAATGAACTTCTTTCTAAAAAAATTCATATTTGCGGTTTGAAAATTTAATTGCTTTGTAGAAAATTCATTTTTTCAGTTGAAGATTCATTATTTTTTTCAAAATGAATTTCTTTGGCTGACAATTCAACTATATTGTTGAAAAATTGTAATTCTCTTGATTTTTAGAATCATCTTGGTTATAAATTTAACTATTTGTTTTAAAATTTATCATTCTTCGTTGAAAATTTCACTATTCGTGTACGAATTCAGATGTTTTGTGGGAAATTAATTTTTTTAGTTGAAACTTCATCATTTTATTTGAAAATTCATTTCTTTGGCCGACAATTCAACTATTTTGTTAAATAATTGTAATTTTTTTTTGTTGTTGAAAATTTTCCTTTTTGATGGAAAATCTAACTATTTTGTTTAAGATTCATCTTTCTTGGTTGAAAATTTCACTAATTGGGTAAGAATTCGACTGTTTTGTAGAAAATTAATTTTTTTTGTTGAAACTTCATCATTTTATTGGAAAATTCATTTCTTTGACTGATGATTGATCTATTTTGTTGAAAAATGGTAATGTTGTTTATTTTTAATTTCATTTTTTGGTTGAAAATTTACCTATTTGTTTTAAAATTAATTTTTTTAGCTGAAGATTCACAATTTTATTTGAAAATTCATTTCTTCGGCTGCCAATTCAACTATTTTTTTGAATAATTGTAATTTATTATTTTTATTTTTAAAAATTAATTTTGTTGCTGGAAAATTTAACTACTTGTTCTGAAATTTATCTTCCTTGGTTGAAAATTTAACTATTTGGATAAAAACTTATCTGTTTTGTAAAAAATTAATTTTTTTAGTTGAGGATTTATCATTTTATTTGAAAATTCATTTCTGTGACTGTTGATTGAACTATTTTGTTGAAAAATGGTAATTTTATTTATTTATTTATTCTTTAATTCATTTTTTGGTTGAAAATTTAACTATTTGTTTTAAAATTCATTTGTTTAGCTGAAGATTCACAATTTTATTTGAAAATTCATTTCTTCAGCTGACAATTCAACTATTTTATTGAATAATTGTAATTTATTATTTTTATTTTTGAAAATTCATCTTTTTCCTTGAAAATTTAACTATTTGTTCTGAATTTTATCATTCTTGGTTGAAAATTTAACTATTTGGGTAAAAACTCATCTGTTTTGTAGAAAAATAATTTTGTTAGTTGAGTCTTCATCATTTTATTTGAAAATTCATTTTTTTGGCTGACAATTTAACTATTTTGTTGAAAAATTGTAATTTCATTTTGTTTTTAATGAGCTTTTTGGTTGAAAATTTAACTATTTATTTTCAAATTCACCTTTCTTGGTTGAAAATTTACCTATTTTGTTAAAAGTTCACCCTTTTTGGATAAAAATTGCACTACTTTGTTGAAAGTTGAACTTTTTTCTAATTGTAATTTTTTTTAACTGCACTGTTGTTGCAAAATCATGTATTTTGTTAAAAATTCATCTTTCTAGGTTAAAAATTTAACTATTTTGTTGATAATTCAGCATAAGACATAAGGGATGCTTACGAGCAGGGACAAATTTCATATCAATCTTGATTTCCCGTATTATTTATTCAGAAAGTTCGTTCCGCAACGTCGCTCCGACACGGGTCGCTGATCAATCACTCTAGCAATCACCCCAGGTGAAAAGCTTCACAAAGTCATCATACGTCACAGTTCTCACATATTTGATAATATCTAGTCGTCATATCTAATTTTAGGATTACATTTCCTTTTTTTCCTCATTGCTACAGAACTCATTCAGAGGGTCATATTACTCGGTGGATCGGCTTTATCGCCCTGGGCAGTACAACGAGAACCTCTCATGGTAAAACGTCGCGTGGCTGAAAAAATTGGCTGTCCTGGGGATATTGAAGCTGATGATATTGCTCCATGTCTTCGCCTCCACAACCTTGAGGAGCTTCTAGATATCCAGCTCGATATTCCGAGATTCACATCTGGTTTCGCACCTTTCGTCGACGGAGCAGTTTTGCCACAGACACCCACCCAGGTATGATTTCTCTCCAGTTTATTATGATTTAAATTATTAATATTATATACAAATTATCAATATTATACCGGATATCAGAAAAGTCCAGGAACTGAACATTTCCTCGGGTAAGATATTTTTCAGGTAGGTCAAGGTCATTCTTGAAGTAACATTCAATAAGTAATTCAGTGGTGATCTTTATTTTGATCCTGATCATGACCGTAAAGGTTTTTTCAAGGCCAACTTTTTTTAAAAATTGAAAGCCCCTTTTTTACATCGGCAAACGATAGAGCGGGAAATTTTACGTTCAAATATGTACGCAAGTCATAAGTAGTTCCATTGTAACGTTGAAGGTTTTTTCCAATGGAAAAAAGTTGACCTTGAAATGACCTGGAAGGTCACCACTGAATACGCTTTGTTAATGTTAGGAACTTTGACCGTTACGAAAAAAATTTGAAAAGCTTATATTCCCGGAGGTATGCAGACCTTGTTTAAATGACCTTAGAGTCACCTTCAAGGTTATAATGTACCTACCTATGACCTGGGTATATATTGGAATGTAAAATTTCCCGCTCTATCGATTGCCGATCTAAAAAAGGGGGGTTCCAATAAAACAAAATTTGACCTTGAAAAAACCTTGAAGGTCATCGTCAAGATAAAAATAAAGGTCACCGTTGAATTCCTTGTTGAAATTTACTTCAAGAATTACCTTGACCTCCATGAAAAATATCTTACCTGAGGAAATATTTAGCCGCCCCGGGATTTTTGTGAAACCCGAGATATACATTTTTAATATTATATAAAGTAGAATTGAATTCGACTAGTTGAATTTGATTCAAATTTTCTCTGAGGTTCCATTTATCGTGTTTTCTGGACGTATTTGTCACATTATTGTATTAAATTATTTTGTTTTTATATTCAAATTTTATTTTTAAATAATTTTTTTTGTTCGCAACTTAACTATTTTGTTAACATTTTTTTAAATTATTTCTTTCAACTGAAAATTTAACTATACCATGTTTGGTTGAACATTCATCTACTTCAGTTGACAATTCAGCTATTTGGTTAAAAAATTTTGTATTTTGTTGAAACTTAGTTTTTTAAGGTAGAACATTAATCTTCTTGGTGACTAATTCACCTTATTGATTGAAAATCCAGTTAGTTTCTTAAAAATCAATCTTCTTTGGTACAAAATTAATCTTTTCGGTTCAAAATTTATTTGTTTGTCTTAAAAATTGGTTATTTTCTTTATTACAAATTAATTTTTTTAACTGAGAATTCAACCGTTTCGTGTTTCGTTGAAGAACAATCTTCTTCAGTTGAAAATTTAACTATTCATTTTGAAAATTTCTGTATTTTTGTTGAAGCTTCGTTTTTTGTGGTAGAATAATAATCTTCTTGGTAATTAATTCACCTTATTGATTGAAATTCAACTATTAGATTAAAAATGCATGTCTGTGGTCGAAAATTAGTCTTTTTATTGAAAATTCATTTTTTTACTCTAACTGAAAATTGAACTACTCTATTTTTTGTTAAAAATTTATCTTTTATAGTTGAAAATTCATCCATTTTATTGAAAATTTGTCTTTTTTTATATAGAATTAACCTTATTTTTGAAAATTCAATTAAAAATTAAAACATTTGGTTGAAAATTCAGATATTTTGTCAAAAGTGATTTTTTAAAAATTTCTTATGAAAATGAATTTTTTCAATGAAAATTTAAATATTCCATTTTTTGACAAAATTCCTTTTTAATAGATGTTCAATCTTTAGTTGAAAATTTATCTTTTTGGTTAAATATTTAACTATTTTATTGAAAATTTATTTTATTCCATTTAAGTCTTATTTCTGTAAACTAAAATTGAACTATTCTATTTTTTGTTAAAAATTGATCTTTTTTAGTTGAAAATTCATCAATTTTGTTGAAAATTCAACTATTTTGTTAAATTTTTTTTATTGAAGATGCATAATTTTAGTTGAAAGTTATTCTCTTTGGTTGAATATTCAACAAATTTTGTGGAAAATTCGTTTTTTTCTACTAAAAAATGTTGCTATTACATTTTTGCTAGAAAACTTATTTTTTCAGTTATAAATTAAACTTTTTTCAAAACTTCGTATTTTGGACTTGAAAACTTAAAATTTCGGAGGAAAAATCTCTCCTTGTTTGATTGAAAAATCTTTTTCTCGGTCGAAAATTCAACTCTCGTTTTGAAAAAGCGTATTTTTTGTTTGACTTAACAGCTTTTTCATTGAAAATTAAAATATTTTTGGTGGAAATATCATTTATTACACTTTTTGTACAGAATTTATTTTTTTATTAAAGATTCATCAG